>JBAMJR010000040.1:11237500-11617500 GCA_038501785.1 Myoxocephalus aenaeus
CACACAGCACAATGCAGAGCTCAAGGCTACACAAACCTGAATGCCACAAAAGATGACCTATGTAATTTAGATGAGGAAAACAACTACATTGGAGAGTCAAGAAACTCTCGCCTTCAATTGGTTCAAGGCCAATTTGCTTCCCAGAGACATATCTCAGAACCTAAAAAAAAAATATCTGCATGGCTAAAACATAAGTGACATTTTTTGCAATACAATATATTTGTAAAAAAAAAAAAATGTATTTAATGTTCAAATGTATTTGCTTGCTTTCTATTATGTTTACTTTCTGAGGGGCTTTTTTGTCCCCACTGTGATCAAGATTAGGAATGGTACAAGGCACTGGACAAAGAAGTAGGATGTTAGTCAGGGTACAGGGATGACACACAATAGAATGAGAAGTGGGAAAAGTGAGTTACCTTAAGCGAGGCACGTGAATAAGAGGGAATGCCATGTTTATACTTCCCTGAGAGGATCCCACAGGCCAATGGAGACCATGCCATAGCTCCAATGCCTGCATTCCCAAAACAGGCCTTGTAATTGACCAAATCACACGCAAATGTATTCTGTGTTCAATTATTAACAGTTTATTGACGTTTTACAATATGGGGGATTTTGAGGTTTGGATTAGCATCAGGTTCAAGCTGATACAGTTCAAATATAACTTAACAGTTCACCCCAAAATCCAAAATAGATATTTCCCTCTTGCCTGCTGAGACATTTATCAATCTAGATTGTTTTTGTGTGAGTTTCCCAGTTTTGGAAATATCAGCCGTCGAGATGTCTGCCTTTTCTCCAAAGTATGTGTGGCTCAGAGATAAAGCAGGTTGTCTTCCAATCTGAAGATGTGTGGTTTTGATCCCCTGCTCACAAGTCAATGTGTCCTTGGTCAATACACTTGACTGGTTCCCTAGACTCTGCCACCGATGAATGATTGAGAATTTGTTCAGTCCTGATAGTCAGGTGGCAGCTTCAATCTGGTGTATGAAAGTGTGTGTTAACGTACGAATGATAACATGTACTGTAAAGTGCTTTGAGTGGTCAGAATGCAAGCCATTTTATCATTTAAAATTCAAAGAGCAAAAATAATAAACATTTACAAAACATTACCCAATTACTCAAGATAATCCAGATAATCAGATAATACTGATATCTCCAAAACTAGGCAACTCACAAACAAATGATCTTTATTGATAAATAGTTCTGCATGGAGAACTATTACTTTTGGTTTGGGGGTATACTGTCCCTTTAATACTAATGGCCTGAACTAAATTAATAGTACACTTCAATTTCCCAACGATTAGCAAGGTACACAATAAAACATAATAAACATAAAAAAATAGAACTCACTATACTAATGAAGAAAGTGAGTTATTCATTATCGTAATTATTAGGAGAGATTTCTCACAGACTATGACAGGTGCTTACCTATCTTGTGGAAGAGTTCAGGGAGTTGCACTTCTACCTTCTCCCTCTGGAACATGTGGTACTCTGCTTGTTCACAGATAGGTGGGATCTGGTTGAACTGTCGAGCCACTGAGTATGCCTCCTACCTCACAGGGGAAAAAACAGTTATACAAGTCTTCACTGATCCAAATGTGTTTGACCAACTCCAAACACACACACACACCCATGGCAAATTTACCCAAATCCAATGTGCATGAATTGAATTTAAAAATGAGAAAACTGATCTCAAATTAACCCAAGGATAATTGGACAATAATTGGATAATTGGACAACAAAGACAATCTAAAAATGCACCCGAACAAACCCAGACAAGATATATTTATATAAACATTAACAATTACAATAATAATAATGCTATTACTGTGACAGTAAAATCGTTTAGCTTCCAGCTTTTCTTGCATTGTGATTCAGCTCTGGGATTCTTTAGATCAGTGATTCTCAACTGGTGGGTCGCAGGTCATTTTTAAACGACTATAAAAGGGAACTAGTTTTTTCTTGTTGGCATACTGTGATATTCTTTACTATGTCAGGTTCAAACTGCACCATCTTTTCATCAAATCAATTTGAGAACTTGAACATTTTCCTGTATTTGGGTTCAGGCTCGTCATTCAGGGGCGACGGTGGGTCCCACACCCAGACCAGTTGAGAACCACTGACCGTTTTGCTTCAAGGTTTTACTACAAGGCTCTTTAGCAGTGCAGTTCAATGCTTTTGGGCTTCAAAATGTTGTTTCCTTTTTTCTCAAATATTACAGCTTTTCAGCATTCCAATGCATTTTCAGCAGCAAATTCATCAGTTTCCAATGAATTCCCTCAATCATTTTACTGTGCACCTGAGTCTGTTAACTCTGCTAACACGTGGTAGAATTCGAAGGAGCCTAGAAATTACAACAGTGATTTCAGGAACTCAGGTGGGTCGAATCTCGGTCATAAGGAATTACATGGACCTGTGAAGGTGTTATTTTAGACTTGCATGTGAACTCACCATGATTTCCATAGAGGTCCATCTTGAGGTCCCCCAATACATGGCCATCCCCTGGTTGATCACATGGGTCATTGCTCTCACCGTCTCTACAAAATATATTCAAATTAGATTTGTAACAATGCTTCAGCAGTCACCTGACTGACTACAAAAGACAGATAAAAACAAGAAAATACTCGGTGAGGGCTTATGGTTGCTTATGATAAGCAAGTGCAATAACTGACTTGGCTAACCAATAAATACATTATCTGTTAAACTGCTCCATCATGCCACCATTGTTTTGGCAAGTTAAAGTTTTAAGAATGTGTTGAATGAGGCTGATCCTCGTGCAGACCTTTTGGAATGGTGTTTATTAAACAAAGTGAATATTTATTAGATATAGTTGCTAGACAGAGACAGACAGATAGACAGACATATTGATAGACAGACAGAGAGACAGGCAGAAATATTGATAGATAGGGATGGATGGAAAACATTATATTGCCACAGCTTTGATGGGAGCAGGGGTGGTTCGATAGTCAGGGACTGCCACAGAGATTTTTGGATGAGTCTGGTAAACAATATATAATATAATAATAATATTATTATTATTATTATTATTATTATTATTATCAATATTACTTTAAATACACAGCTAACTGTCAAAAAACAGCTCTCTCAGTTGCAAGCTAAGATTACATTTTATTTTATTTAATATTTAGAAGCTTATGCAAATATTTTTGAACTAGCCCACATTGTGAATGGGGGGGGGGTCGGCAACCCGCTGCTCCGGAGCCGCATGCGGCTCATTAGCCCCTCTGTTGCGGCTCCCTGAGGCTTTAAACAAATCTTTCAAATGGAACTCCTCTTATCTTGGAGTTTGAGGTGATATTGGGTCACTGAAAAAAAAACTTTAACTAAAATGTGCATCACATCCTCTGATGTTGCTGTCAAGCACCTTCCCCTGCAGGTGGCTCTAATCGTGATTTGCAGAGCTTCACCCTCGCTAAACTATCAATGGATAGAGAAAAAAAAAAGAAAAGTCACGGAGAAAAGTAGAGCGTTTAATTCTGCGTGGACGTACTCATTTGCTTTCACTGCCAACGATACTGTCTGACCTGTATGCTTGACATGTGGCGAGAAATTAGCAAACAACAATTTTTTGGGGTGGAAAAAAGAGCAAAGTGGCTCTTTGGATAGGAAAGGTTGCTGACCCCCTGGTATAGTGATTACCGTAGGAGTTGTCCCTATTGTTATCCTGACCACACATGAGAGTAGATTATATACATGGTTCTATAAATACAAGAAAAATAGTAGTTACTCGATGTTACTTCAATTCTATATTTACGAGAACTGCAAGGAGGCCAGGTGGAAGTGAAACAGAGCCTTGACGAGGTCATAAGATGTTACACAAAATCAGATTAAACTGTATTTATGTATAGCCATTTCTTACACCAGACGTAATATAATGCGGACCTGCCGATGTGCAATGTCATCAATAGCATCTTTAAACGTTTTATCAATTGATGGTTTTCATGAGGTGATGCAGCCCCATTTGCATCTATTTCCCACATCCAGGCTATCTGAATAATAATATTGATGAAAAAAAGAATAAGCCTTATTTAAAACAATGTCAATATTTTAGATCTGATAGATGGAAATGAAAATAAGAGAGATGGTCTTTTCTCCCACTTTAGGTGTCTCTAGACACGTGTATTTTGTGAAAAGGTCTATTTTGCATAATATGTCGTAATATCATGCTCCACACCTTGATCCATGAAAGGAGCCGTGTCTAAGCTGGCATGTCTCCTAACATTTAAACTTGTGTAATGCTTCTTGAGGTCAGCTAGGCCCCGTACAGTCCTCACAAACATCTGCTTGTTCATACTGAGTGCGTCCAGAGAAGCTCCAAGTAGGACCTCTTCTCTTCAGTAGTCTTAGTTTTTAAAAACTGAACCCATTGAAATGTTGTGTGTGTGGCCGTGTCGTGGAGGTGCACAGCTTAGCACTCCTCTAGGCACAGTCGCCCAGACCACAACTGCACTGCACCAACTGCACCGTCAGCAAGAAGCACTAGATTTTAAAGTGTATTTGTAAATCAGAACAGGTGGTTTGTCTTATAATAGGCAATGCTGTAATCAGGACAACCAGCATTCCCAACCAATCCTCAATATAATGTCCCTTTCATAGAAAGAAAATAGACCAGACTCTGATATCGGAGGATAAGCACACCCACCTTCAATAGGTGTGTTCGGATCTGGTCGATTAGCGAAAACCACATCTATGTACTCCAGTTGAAGTCTCTCTAGTGATGCCCTTAGACCTTTTTCATGAAGATAATTGCATATGTATTACGTATTATCACAATACGACCACAACAAACAAGCATTCTGATGTTATGTGGCTGTGGTGACACATGCAGCAATAAACAACTTTGTGTTTTGGGGTTTTTCAACCCCCAAAAGATATTTTGGTTGTGAAGACAAAGTGCTTTAGTTATTTACATAAGTTATTCAAAATCTTACCCTCGATTATATGTTTTCTAGACAATCCTCTTTCCATTTCTGCTCTGAAAAACAAACTTAAATGTCAGAGGTCAAGATGTGAAAACTAGAACATTTCAAATTAATTTATTGCTATATTGAATAGGTTGGAGTAACTGGATCATATTCTTTAAAAATAGCTTATGTTTCTGTGCATGCAGAGCCTCCAGAGGTTGCATTACACACAGGGATTCAATAGTTGTTTTGTTTGTATTGTTATTTGATAAATAATAAAAACATGTTGTAAAGGGTAAATTGGTGTTTTTTTATACATGCGTCTAATTGCGACGGGTAAAAAAGTACTATAAGGATAGAGATTAGATCGGAATCAGCTCCAATAAGAAGGTAATTAGTGATCTTAACCAGGGCTAGTTGGACAATGTATGTGGACAGTGTCATGGGGCCTCCTCAACTGGGCTCAACCAGGAAAAAAGGATACAGATGGAAGAACATTTTGCGCAAGATTGAGACTTTAGCTCACCTGCTGCTTGGATTTAGTCATTTAGGACATACATCAAAATCCAACCTTCATAAAGGTTGTGTACAATAGACCATCAAACCATGTTAAGCTACTAAATGTTTTGATGTTGGACCCCAGATCTCTTGGTACCAAGATTGGTAAATTCCATACTAGATACATACATGTAGATGTGGTTAATTCAATTCAATTCAGTTTATTTTATATAGCCCAACATCACAAATACAAGTTTGCCTCGGAGGGCTTTACAATCTGTACACATAACATCCTGTCCCGGGACCTCACATCGGATCAGGAAAAACTCCCCTAGAAAGATAGTAAAAACCCTTTTACAGGGAAAAAAGGGAAGAAACCTGAGGGAGAGCAACAGAGGAGGATCCCTCTCCCCGGATGGACAGAAGCAATAGATGTCATGTGGCCAGAATGAATAGCGTAGTTACAGCACATTCAATGAATATGACAGAAATTATTCATATAATGAGTATTAGGCATGGTCCATGATCCTGATAATCCATGAAGCAGAAGGCGGTAGAGAGGAGGGGGGCATCAGAAGGGCCATGGCAGCAGGCAGGACCGGTTCCAGGCCGGTTCCATCAGCAGGGCCATGGCAGCAGGCAGGACCGGTTCCAGGCAGCCATGGATCCATGGCAGGAGGGGTGGGTGGGGGGGCGGCAGGACCCGGGGCAGGACCCGGGGTAGGACCCGGGGCAGGACCGGTTCCAGGCAGCCATGAATCCATGGAAAAAGAAAGTAGAGTTAGTAATGTGCATTGAAGAGACAATAGTTTATCCAGATGGAGAGAAAGAAGAGGAGAGGAGGAGTGAAAGAGGAAGAGAAGAGAAGCGAAAGAGGAAGAGAAGAGGAGCTCAGTGTATCCTAAGATGTCCCCCAGCAGTCTAGGCCTATAGCAGCATATCTAGGGGCTGGACCAGGGCAAACCTGAGCCAGCCCTAACTATAAGCCTGAAACAGCCCTAAGTATAAGCGCTATCAAAGAGGAAAGTCTTAAGTCTACTCTTAAATGAGGTGACTGTGTCTGCCCCCCGGACTGAAAGTGGAAGCTGATTCCACAGAAGAGGAGCACGATAACTGAAAGCTCTAGCCCCCAACCTACTTTTTAAGACTCTGGGAACCACAAGTAACCCTGCATTCAGTGAGCGTAACGCTCTGGTGGGGTAATATGGCACTATAAGCTCTTTAAGATATGATGGTGCATCACCAGCTAAGGCTTTATAGGTGAGGAGGAGGATTTTAAATATGATTCTCGATCTTACAGGAAGCCAGTGGAGAGCAGCTAGTACAGGAGTAATGTGATCTCTCTTCCGAGTCCTTGTTAGTACACGAGCTGCAGCATTCTGGATCAGCTGGAGAGACCCAAGGGACTTTCCGGAGCAGCCTGATAATACGGAGTTACAGTAATCCAGTCTTGAAGTAACAAATGCGTGGATCAATGTTTCTGCATCGCTTTGAGACAGGATGTGCCGGATCTTTGAGATGTTCCGTAGGTGAAAAAAGGCAGTCCTTGAGATCTGTTTCACGTGGGAGCCAAAGGATAGGTCCTGGTCAAAAATAACTCCGAGATTCCTTACGGTGGTGGTGGATGCCAGAGCGATGCCATCCAGGGAAACCATATCGTCAGATAGTTGATTTCTGAGGTGTTCTGGGCCGAGTAGAATAACTTCAGTCTTGTCAGAGTTCAGCAACAGGAAGTTGCAGGTCATCCAGGTTTTGATGTCTTTAAGACACGCTTGAAGTTTAGTGACCTGGTGGATTTCATCTGGCTTGATTGACAGATATAGTTGAGTATCATCGGCATAACAGTGAAAGTTTATGGAGTGTTTTCTGATAATATTGCCTAAAGGAAGCATATACAAGGTGAATAAAATTGGTCCAAGCACAGAACCTTGTGGAACTCCATGACGAACGGCGGTGGTCATCGAGGCCTCATCGTTTACAAATACAAACTGAGATCGATCTGATAAATACGACTTAAACCAGCTTAATGCTGTACCTTTAATACCAATTGACTGGTCTAGTCTCTGTAATAAGATGCCATGGTCAATGGTGTCAAATGCTGCACTAAGGTCTAACAGGACAAGTACAGAGACAAGTCCCCTATCTGATGCAACTAGAAGGTCATTAGTAATTGTCACTAGTGCTGTCTCTGTGCTATGATGCTTTCTAAATCCTGACTGAAATTCCTCAAATAAACTATTGTTATGTAAAAAGTCGCACAACTGATTTGCGACTACCTTCTCCAGTATCTTAGAGAGGAAGGGAAGGTTAGAGATAGGTCTGTAGTTAGCCAACACCTCTGGATCCAGGGTGGGCTTTTTAAGAAGAGGTTTAATTACAGCTACTTTAAAAGACTGTGGTACATGACCCATTAGTAAAGACCCATTGATAATATCTAGTACAGAGGCACAAATTAAGGGTAAAACTTCTTTAAACAGCTTTGTCGGAACAGGGTCTAGGAGACAGGTAGAAGATTTAGAAGTAGAAACCATTGAAGACAGTTGGTCGAGGTTGATGGTAAAAAATCCATCCAGACGCACAACAGGGCCCACAGCCTCCTCCATGGTCATCCCACCTGAGGATGGACCGGCAGTAGTCGAGGGCAGGAGATCACCGATCCTGTCTCTAATGGCCATAATCTTATCATTGAAGAAGTTCATAAAGTCATTACTACTGAGGTCTATAGGAATACACGGATCCACCGAGCTATGACTCTCAGCCAGCCTGGCCACAGTGCTAAAGAGAAACCTAGGGTTGCTCTTGTTTTTCTCTATTAGTGATGAGTAGTAGGCTCCTCTGGCATTACGGAGGGCCTTCTTATATGTTCTCAGACTATCCCGCCAGACCAACCGGGACTCCTCCAGACCGTTGGAACGCCATATGCCCTCAAGCTTCCGTGATGCTTGCTTCAATATGCGGGTCTGAGGGTTGTACCATGGAGCGAGCCTCCTTTGCTTAATGATCCTCTTTTTTAGAGGGGCTATCGAGTCCAGCGTCACTCTCAGTGAGCCAGTAGCACTATCGACGAGCTGATCAATCTGGGAGGGAGTAAAGTTAGCACAGGAGTCCTCTGTTATATTGAGACATGGTAATGAATCAAATACAGAAGGAATCGCTTCCTTAAATCTAGCAACAGCACCGTCAGTTAGACATCTGGTGTAAAAACTCTTGCCTAACGCTGTACAATCTGGTAGCATAAACTCAAAAGTTATAAGACAATGGTCTGATAAAAGAGGGTTCTGTGGAAACACTACTAAGTGCTCCACATCAATGCCATATGTAAGAACAAGGTCGAGGGTGTGGTTAAAGCAGTGAGTCGGTTCCTGTACTCTCTGACAGAAGCCAATCGAATCTAACAATAAGCTAAATGCAACACTAAGGCTATCATTGCTAACATCCACATGAATATTAAAATCACCTACAATAATAACCTTATCAGTCTTAAGGACCAAACTTGACAAAAACTCAGAAAATTCAGATATAAATTCGGAGTACAAACCTGGTGCTCGGTATACCACGACAAACAGAATCGGCTGTACTGTTTTCCAGGTTGGATGTGAAATACTAAGAACGAGGCTTTCAAATGAGTTGCAGCTCAATCCAGGTTTAGGACCCATCAGCAGACCCGAGTCAAAGATGGCAGCTACTCCACCTCCTCGGCCGGTGTCTCGAGGAATGTGCATATTAACATGACTTGGAGGAGTAGATTCATTTAGGCTGACATATTCCTCATGTCTCAGCCAGGTTTCAGTAAGACAAAATACATCAATATGGTTGTCAGATATTAATTCATTTACTAATACAGCTTTAGAAGACAAAGATCTAATATTTAGGAGTCCACATTTAATTATCCTATCACAATTACAATTTCATAGACTTGGTTTACTCCTCACATACCTAAAAACTGATTGATATTGATTGACTACACTGTTTTCCAGATATCAAACCACTCACCATGGTGGAAGTGTTGCACTGTACAGAAAACATTGTGTTCATCATATTTCTTAACCTGTTCCAGATCATCTAAAATGTGTGCAACTGAAACACCTGAGACATCTGCGGTTCCTGTGTGGTGTATACACCGCCCCAATCACCATATCAGGATGAACTCATGAGCATCCAATAGCCACATTTGAACTGCTTCCTACCAAGTACCCAGATATTGGCCTCCATGTCCATATTGGAGAGCATGAAATCTGCCAAGATAACAAACACTGTCAGGAGGTTCAGAACAACACCAGAAGTAAGACCATCCATGACATGATTATCACTAACATTAAATTAGTGAACTTGATGTCCAGGATTCTCACTCCCGTTAGCTCAAGTGACCGTAATTGTATTTTATGGAGTCCGAAATCGAGATTACTCGAGATTTGACAGACAATAGAAAACAGATAGATGCTACTGCTGTCCCCATACCAAACACCTCCCTCCTAATGTTGCTGAACTGTGGCCAATCTCATTTACAGCTCTGCTCTAGAAAATATGTGAACAGTTTGCTGCGCACTGGATCCTAAATGACATACTGCCAAATCATCATTTTGGAAGTTTGGCAACCAACAGAACACAATCTAATTAGTTTGAAAGACTACTGTGATGCTTGTGTAAAGTTTGAAAGATAATTACAACAGGTTTTGCCCTAGTCACTGTAGACAGTGGCATTACAGTGTCTCCTCGATCTTGGGGTGAGACCAGGCCTAATTCCATGGATCTCCAGGTCCATGATTGACTAACATCAGAAAGTGCGCCATCAGGGACATCTTACTGATTGGAAATAGTCTTCATGTGGATTTACACAGGGAACCTTACTAGGATATATGTTCTTCCTTACATTGATTTACAGGAAGCCTTTTGCTCAGCCTCAACTAAATAAATTTGGTGCTCGAGAAAAAACTACACAGGCCACATATGTCCAGTGCTGGAGTATGCAGTCGTGATTTTAGACCAGGCTAAATGGGTAATAATAATTGTAATGTAATTTAATTCTAAGTCTATTTTAGATTCAGTGGTCTACTTGTTATTGACGTTTCATTAAAACAACAAAGTAAAACATTGCATAATGTATTTTGTATTGACGTCAACCACAAAATAACTCAGTGTTAATGACAATTGTCTTTTTTAACCTTTTTTGAAAATGCTGAAAAAGTCAAAGCACCATAATAAAAGCTGTGAATGAATCGTACTAATTACAACATCACATGGAAAGTTCATTCGAAATGATTACATGTAGTTTGAGCAACCTTTTCACTGTGGAGAAAACTATTGGTATTACCGTCACCTGTACTGAAGATATTTGCATAATAGGACTATTGAAGGAACATTTTTGGAGTGGAGCATATGATCAAAATACATTTGTTGAGCAAATCCAGACTTCTCAGGCACCGGCTTTAAACCTTGAGCTGACATGCTTGTCAAGGTTCCGTCCACAATGCGGGGTTGTCCTTGTTTCCCCCAGTGTTTTCCCCCTCCCCCTGTGCATGCCTGTGTGTGTGTCGCGTGCACACACTGGCTTCCAGTTACCTTTGATTACTCACACCTGCCATCCATCAAGATTAAGGGCAATGTTATGACAACATGTGTGCATATATTAAGCTGGTTTAGTTGAGTTGCCTTTGTCTTCCTTGGAAACTTTCAGTCCACATGCTTTTTTATTATCTAACATGCGAGCCCCCAGGTCGTTGGAGTGAAGACCATCCTTCCTTTAGAATGATCTGCGGTTCCAGCAGGGAGTACAATTGTCATTAAAAGCTACGTTGGGAACTGTGTAGGTTGTAGCCAGAGGCCTGTCTCACGAAGCTGGATTAACATACCCGGGGTTTCCCTCAGTTATCCAGCTGCACTTAACCAGAGGTCCGCGGTCTCGCTTATTGGTCTCACGAAGCCGGTTATCAACTCGTTAAGTGAACCCAGGAGCGTCTCATCTAGATCTGTGCTCGTGCACATAAAAGGGGCGGAGTTAACTCCGTTAGACCAATTGTGCACCATGGAGAAGCCGCCGAGAGCAACGTATTTTACAACGGAGGAGCAAACCATAATCTTAAGAATGTACGAAAAATATAGAGAAAGAATACAAGCAAAAAGCAACACTGCTGCAGCAGCCAGAAGCCGCAAGGAATCGTGGGAAAAAAATCGCCGACTCCGCCAATGCATAAATTACTGGGATTGTAATATTAAATCACTGTCTCAAATGTATGTGCCTATTTTGATTATCTTTTCGTTTTAACAATTTAACCTCATTTCAGTTGCAACCACAGTGGAGATAAAAGAACATGGGGGCAAGTTAAAAGGTAACAGTAAATTCAAACTGTCATACACTTACAAGCAATCTGTTGGTGCTGATCGTGCATTAAAGAGGAAGAAATCTTTTGCCACTTCTCATGTCGGCCACTGAGGAGGCAACAGATGAAGAGACGCTCTCTGGAGCGCTGCTCTTACTATCCGTGTGCCTTCCTCAACGGGATTCTGTAGAAATGGGCAGGCAGTTTTTCCAAGACAATGATTGGCCAGTAGGCGTCTTATAGACCCGCTGAGATCTTATCCGGGAACTTAACCTGCTCCGGAGCAGGTTAGGCGTTCAGCGTAAGTTACCGGGGCAACGTACCCCGATAAGAAGTGAACCAGCTTCGTGAGACGGAAAACCCAGAGTTAATCCAGAAGTTACCTCGCTAAACCGAAATCCAGTTTCGTGAAACAGGCCTCTGGTGTAAATAAGAGTTCATGGTTGGAGGGAGCCATTGGACAGAGAAAAAAATGGAGTTGCATTTAGATCAGGGGTAGCCAACACTGTGCCCACGAGGCATGTTCTAAAAATAGAGCAAGTTTTGAGCTTCATAAAAAAAAAAGAATTCTAAGATTTTCTTTTATCAAAAACACTTCCATTAATGAATGTCGATTTTAAAATGACAATATTTAATATAACATTTTAAAAACAAATATTTTTTGTATATATGAACTCTGACCATTTCTGAAGTCAAAGTTCAATATTGTGCGCATGTCAAACCACCATCTTATGCCGCGTTCACACCAAAAGAGTTGCGAATTTTCGCAACCCTTTTTCGCCTGACGTTAGTCACTCGACTTTGTGGTTAATTCGCTTTTTCGCAAACCATTCGCAGCGGAAAGGGGGCGCGGCTTTCTCTGTAAAACTGTTTTCATTTCCACTATCCAACATGGAATGAATAACAACCATTTCTAATGGTATCTCCGTGGCTTTAGCGCTGTCAACGCATTCAAAGCCAAGATGAACATTTTCTCTGTGCATTTACAGAGAAAAAAAGTGCTGCACTTTCCCTCCGTACAGTCAGTGTTGAATGACAATGCTTCTGCATCTGGGGCTTCAGACAAAGCTGTAGAAAAGTACTCTCAAGTCATAACAGACTGGGGCAAGAGTCTGAGAACAGGTTTGGTGACTTTGATCAACTTGAGCCATGCGTGTCCTTTGTTTCAAATCCTTTCTTGCAAGTGGACACACCATGCATTGCTGAGCAACTAAGTGCTGTGTTCAACGTGGATGCTGGACAGGTGGAGATGGGTACAAAGGTGTACGCACAGCAGCTATGAAAGTTACCTGTCTTTTTGGTTCAACCTATCTCTGTGAATCCGTTTTTTCTGACATGAACTTCATCAAGAACAAACACAGAACACGCCTGACTGATGCACACCTACAAGACTCACTCAGAGTTGCAGTGTCAAACTATACTCCAGACTACAGCACATTGGTGACCAGTATGCAATGCCAGGCTTCACTAACAGACATCTACAGACAAAGAAAAAGATCACATAGGTTTTCATTGAAGACATTAACATTAAAATCCTACAGATTTGTTGATTAGTGTTAATGTAATATGATTCATTTAAAAATGTGAAAGAGTTGATTTTAGACAGACCCAGACAGAGTTCATGATTTGTTAAATGTTACAAAGATAGTAGTTAGATATGACAGTTAATGATTTCCCCAAAAAAGTTATAATTTGTAAAAAAAAAAAAAAAGAAGAATATATATATATATATATAAATTGTGTGATTTTGAACAAAATGCTTCATACAAAGAGCATAGATGCATGGGTTCCTGATTCGGACCCTATTGCAGTGGTCAGGTGGTAAAGAGATAGCTGTGACACATTTTCGCTGGCAGCAGATGAGATCCTTGTCAGTCAGCAGTTGAAGGCCGATTGCTGTATTGCCCGTACTATAAATTCACATACGACTATATAGTGGACCTGGACCACAGTCCGCCTATTAGTGACCCATGCTTTAAAGTTTAGAACATGAAAAATATATGTCAAGAGATCTACTGCAAGTATGCTGATAAATGAGACCCTGACATCCTTCGTGATCAAGACTGCACGTGAAGTGCACAGTGCTTTGGAGCAATCTGAGAGTGGGCCTTTGGTCCTACAATATGATTGCAAGTGGCATAACAGAAAACATTTAGATTTTCCAGGGGAAATGGAATTTTCACTTTTAATGAAACTAAAATGTCAACTAGTTCACAATGGAATCTGTGTTTCTGAAGAAACTGTACCTTTTTTTGTTTTGTAATTTTGTTGGCGTTGTTGTAAATGGTTATATTATCCTTAAGGAGCTTTCACAGAAAACAGCACAAACCTCAGAATACTTGAGAACGGCTGTGTTGGGATTAACAATGAGGCAGTTGGTATACAGAGTAATATTGCTGACTGTGAAGCATGCGTAAGAGAGGCCTAAAGGATGTGTTATGGTTTCTTCCACTGATTTATGTGCTTCAGATTGTAGAGGAATAGGACATGACGTTCCAAGTTCACTAACTTGCCTAAAAAAGTAGAAGTGTAGATCTTGTCATGTCCCTTTGGGAAAGATTGCAGGTTCGACTCATGCTCGCTGAGTGGTATTACAGAAAGCAGACTACAGAATATAACATCGACCCTGGTCAACAGATGTAAGTAGTTGTAAAAAGTTATCAAACAAAGTAATACAAATAGTTAATTCTCTTTTAGTTATTTTTTTCTTATTCTGGACACACTCTGGCTACAGTATATACACATGCTACAATTCCTCAATTTGTGTTCTAGGTATTGCAACAATCATTTTAATTATTTACAAGATGTTATGTGACTTGAATTTTTGTGTACACGTTTTTGTTTTGAAAACCAAATTTTAGCCAACTTGCAAATGTCTCTTTGTCATATGGTGTACTTTGTATCCGCAGATGAATGACAAAATAACAAATAATCTATACCAAGTCACAATTTATATTGTAACAGTGGCAAGCTTTGACCAGTCATTAACATTTAACACACCAGAATACACCCTTATCATTCCTTGCCCATATGAAAGCAGTATGTTTGGATCAAGGACCTTTGTGGGGTCAGAGATTATGGATCGTGACTAAAACTGGAACCTGATTCCTTCTGTCAAAATACAAAATCCTGCATTCCTAAAATAATCATGAACTTCCAGCTGGTGGGAAAGGCCATACATTTACCATTAGCTAAATTAGTTATTAGTTTTAAGCCATTTGTTCATCTCCAACACTCTCTGAGCTCTGTTAGTGTAATGCATTCTAAAAACAATTTCCCTTTTGACTTTTATTTGAGAACAATAAAAGTGTATTACACACCGTTACATGTTCCCTACTTACCTGAATAGTAGGGAACATACTGTATGTCATTAGTCAATGAATTGCAAAGAAAGAAAGAAATAATAAAATGACATATACATACTCTCCGCCCCAGAAGATTTTGGTGGTGATGACTAAACTGGAACGCCTGCATGTGAGAACATATAGAAATCAGACTGTTATCTCAAAATGACACCTGGAAACAATATTTAAATGACAAAAAAACTAAACATTATCAAGCACACTGATTCCACATAAAAACTTGTGTAGTATTGCCTCTTTTTTGTCAAATGCAATGTTGTCTTTTTGCATTATATGTTGAACTTGTAGAAGTATGTACAAAAACACAAACAAGGGACAACTACAGACAGGCCCCTACCCTGTGCCTACCCTACACACCAGCACAATGAAACCCCCAAAACATTGCCAGAGTAGTAAATAATTGTCCACATACGTGATATGCTGTAACTGTAAGAATGCACTTATGACCAAAGCGCAGTGAGAGGCAGGAGACTGACAATGCGTTGAAGGACTTTAATGTCTTGGCAAAATATAAAATGTAAAGGCGGGTGGGGTGTTCCCAGCCGCTCCCAGCAGCAGGATCAGCACCTGTGGCACAAATAGTCCTGACAGCATATCCATTGACCATAGCAGCTATTGTGCAATTACTCATACAGACTTGAATTGTACATACATACACTCTGATGTACAACGTCTATGATTTAACAGGTGGTTTTAATAAACTATAAATTAACCCACACTAAAAGGGCCCTGCCTCCTGCCATGGCACTGCTGACGCCCACTTTTCTCTATTTCCTTCTGAATGAATTCATGCAGCATTAATGCACATTACTAACCTTGCTCCTTTTCCGGAGTCTTTGTGCTTTCCCTAACCCTGTATTCCGATTTCCTGAGTTTATGTAGAAGCAAAGTTGTTACTACGACCGTAAAGAGATTTTTAACAAAGTCAGAGCCACCTTGTGACTGCACTATAGACTCCCTGCCTAGAGGTCGGCTTTAATCCCTGTCCGTTCCTGAAATACGGGCTATGCAGGAATATGTGGATACTTTGCTGGACGCTGGATTAATCCATCCCTTGTCTTCTCCAGCTGGAGCTGGGTTTTTCTTCGTGGCTATGACACAAGTCCTTTTGCCACTGTATAGATTACCGAAGCGTGAATTACATTATAATCAAGAACCGGTACCTGCTTTCTTTAATTTCTTCTGCATTTTACATCTGCTTATCACTTCGTAAAGATAATGGATGGGGATGAATGGAAAAGTGCCTCTTCACAAGTGCCACAGGTGTATTTTAGGCTCTGGTCAATAATGTTCTCAGCGATATGCTCAACATCTTTCTTGATTCACGTTATCTCCTAACCACATTCAACACGTGCAGCATGTGCCTGCAGTGTCTCCTTGACCACCAGTTATTTGTCAAAGCAGAATGTTTTTGGGTGTTGTTTTTGGGATTCATTGTGTCTGAGGGTAGTGTTCAAATGGACCTAGCTCAAGTTATTGCATCCCTGAGTGGCATATTCCTGTCGGCCGCAAGCAGGTGCAGTGTATTTTGGGGATTCCAAACATTTTTAGTACTGTTGTTTTTAGCCATTTATGTGGCTTTAGAAGAGTGAGGGAGGCTGGACAGCCAAATCTAAGCCGATATACAGTGGCAAGTGTGATGAGAACATTTCGACTGGAAAATAGGTATTGTAAAAATATCATCATATCAAAAACATCTGCACGTTTCAGTAACTGCTTACAGTACTGTATTCTATGCACTATCAGCACTTCTGTTACCTTTTCCTGTGAAATTACTGTACTATTGTATACTGTTTGTTTTCTTTTTCTACATAGGATAGAAGGTCAGGGACGACAAGGGGGAAAGCCTCCTATGTTCACAGAACGGCCAACAATACTATAACACTCAAGCAGCTCCAAGCTAACATTGTCAATAACCACGCCATTTTCAACGATATCCATCAGGTCTCAACATCAACACTGGCACACATCCTAAAAAAAAAAACATATTCAAATTAAGCAAATTTATCGAGTGCCTTTCCAGCTCAATTCCGAAAGGGTGAAACGACTGCGGCATGATTATGCAGAGGTATGTATTCACTTTAGCAGTGTGATCTTGCATACTGTCTCATAATCTTTTATGGTACTGTAATATGTATACTAGATCTACACTGAACTACACAATCTTGCCTGACACTGTTTTTCAGAGAGTTTTACGAATGGATGGAGAGGAGATCCAGCATGAGTTCATTTACGTAGATGAGGCTGGGTTCAACCTGACGAGAACACGAAGGAGGGGAAGACACATCATTGGCCACAGGGCTATAGTCAATGTCCCAGGGCAACGCGTTATATAACACTGTGCAGCCATTACACAGAATGGGGTCCTCCACCGCCATGCCCATATGGGCCCTGACAACACAGCACTCATACTTACATTCTTGGACCAATTGCACAACATAACAGCAGCAAATCAAATCGATCATATGCAATACATTGTTGTCTGGGACAATGTGTCTTTCCACCGCTCTGCTCTGGTTCAGAACTGGTTTCAGCAACATCCACATTTCACCGTCCTATATCTTCCACCATACTCTCCATTCCTCAACCCTATAGAAGAGTTTTTCTCGGCATGGCGGTGGAAGGTATATGATCTCCGTCTCCAGGCTGAGGTACCCCTCATCCAAGCCATGGAGGAGGCCTGTGACCAGATGGAGGTAGCAGCAATGCAAGGATGGATTCGTCTTTCAAGACGTTTCTTTCCAAGGTGTCTTGCTAATGACAACATTGCCTGCGATGTTGATGAAATTCTCTGGCCAGATCCAGCTAGGCGAAGAGACTATGGCCGTTTCTCAATACCAAGTACGCTAAGTTAAGACTTGTGAACTTTTGGAGTTTGGACTTGGGAGTCCAGACTCTCAAGGACGGGAGGACACAGGACGGTCTTTCTGCAATTGGGACAGCAGCTGACTTGATGACGTCACCACCTCAGCTGTCGTCGTCATGAGTTACTCTGATTCTTCACTGTAAAGTATTTTTACAGTCAAACAAAATATGACAACCCTGCTTTTTTTGCACTGGTTTCACAGACATACACATATCATTGTATATATATATATATATATTTATTGTGTGCATAGTGTATATATATATATATTTTTTTTTTTTTAACTTACAATACGTAAAGTGACGTTTGGTTACAGTATTATGAATCTCCATGTCAACATTTTGGGCGTGTTGAGAAATAAATGAGTTTCTTCAGTCTGCAACATTGGTCTTGTGTAGTGTTTGGTGAATTTACATTATATTTTTCTTTTAGTAGCCTACTCTAATCATAGGGAAGTAGAAGTGCTAAAAGTGTTTTAGGTTTATCACAGCAGAGTGTAACTCGTGCAAACAGAGTATAGTAATGTGAAACGTGTGTGTTTCATATGGTAACAAAGTGTGGTTTTTAAAAAGTGTATAGTTTTTACAAGAGTGTTTAATTTTGCAAAGGATCTGTAGTGTTTTGCTAATTGTGTGTGTGGTTGTGCTAATTGTGTGTAGTGTTTTGAAAACACGGGCCCTGTTTTGAAAATCGTGCTTAAGCAATAAAAAAAAACTGTAATCAGGTCGTATTAGACGGTGCATAGAAAAGGTATGCGCTGATGTTTATCATCTCAGTCACGTCCCAGGGACCCCCTGGGGCTCCCACAACCCTCGTCCAATGAGGCACCAGTGTTGCGGTTTGAACCAAATCTCTTACATAAGTGAGATTTTAACGCCTAATGGGGTTGGCTTGATCTAAACCACTTTAGACTTTCGAAATTACATGTGTCTTTGTTTCAACCACATGGTGAAGTATCAACATTAGTCTGCTGGGGAGGCAGCATTGGAGCCGGAGAAGCAAACAGACTTAACAAACTGGTTAAGATCAGCATCATTGGCTGCAAACTGGGCCGTCTGGAGAAGATGGTGGAGAGGACATATTGGATAACCCAGACCACCTTCTCCACCACTTACTGCAGGCACAACGGATCACTTTTTTCAATAGTTGGACATTCCTCCGAGCTGATGGCCTCCCAGTAATTTGTGTCTCTCCTTGCTATGGAAAGTTTCATTTTTTAGAGCAACATTTCCTGCTCATTTGAAAGTACTCTGTTAATCAGGCACCATCCAATTTCAGTTCTTAAACCAAAAGATGGTACTCATCGAGATGTTTCCTCACACACAATGAGCCCATGTAGACCTGCGGGTTGGTCCTCTCTTCCTACGTACTTCAGCCTTCCCTTCAGAGAAAGCAAATATTCTACCTTACTCTAACAGTTTTACTTTACTGCAGATATTCATTATCATGATGACGAAAGCATCTCAGCTGACCTCCAAAGCACTCAAGCACTCCCGGCAGTGTTTTCAGCTGGGAATAATTGCTTTTGTGGACACTACCCCGAACACAGAGTTGAAATGTGGTCAGCCACTACACAATACACATTACTTGAAATACTGTCAACACCTACTGATTGTTAGCTTACAATACATTAATGTATTAACCGGAATATGTGCCTGTATATATTACTTTTTGATAATGCTTATAGTTAGGGTTGGCTCAGGTTTGCCTCGGACCAGCCCCTAGATATGCTGCTATAAGCCTTGAATGCCACTTGAGGGTCCCCTCTTCTCCCTCTCCCACACTTTGCTCCTTCTCCGGAGTCTTTGTGCTTTTGCCTCGCAGGTTTCCATGGATTGTGGTTATACCTGGTAACGTGGTCGTGCCTCCTGCAGTGGTCCTGCCTGACCCCCACTGCTACTATTATTAGTCACATTTCTATTACTATTCCTGATACCTACTTACAATGATTTTGTTAGCATTATTATTCTACTATATCCACAGCTGCTGGTATTAGTAGTCGTAATTTTCCATAATTATTTCGCTTATTACTCATATGAATAATTGACTTCACTGACGACGTGTCATGTACCAGCCTGCTTTAAGACCTCCACTATCACCCCACTCAACAAGGATCACAGGACTTAGCGACTACAGGCATGTCATTCTGACCTCTATGATTATGAAGTCTTTAAAGCGCCCTGTCCTGTCCAACCTCAAAACCCAGTTTGCCTACAGAGCCAACAGGTATGTAGATGACAACGTTGCCCTTCACTTCATCCTTAAGCATCTGGACTCTGGAACCTACACCAGGATCCTGTTTGTGGACTTCAGCTCTGCCTTCAACATCATCATCCCATCTGTGCTGCAGGACAAGCTCTCCCAGCTGCACGTTCCTGACTCCACCTGCATGTCGATCACAGACTTCCTGTCTGACAAGAGGCAGCATTTGAAGCTGGTGAAACACGTCTCTGACTTTTGGACCATCAGCACCCCCCTTATTGGACTCATCTCTGGTGGGGATGAGTCTGCCTACAGGTGGGAGATTGAACCTGGTTACCTGGTGCAAACAACTTACAACTCAACAGTCTAAAGACAGTGAGATGGTTGGGGATTTCTGGAAAAATGCAGCCCCACCTGCCCTTATAACCCTGTGTGACTCCCTGATCGCTGCGTTTGAGTTATTGCGCTTCCTGGGCTCCACGATAACCCAGGAACTCAACATCAGCTCCATCACAAAGAAGGCTCAGCAGAAGGTGTGCTTCTTGACAATGATGGTGCAATTTTACACTGCCATCATGTAATCCATCCTCACCTCCTCCATCACCGCTGTCGCAGCAACTGATAAGAGCAAGGTCAGACTGCTGTACTCTGTTGAGAAGGTGATTGGCTGCAATCTGCCGTCCCTCCACGACTTATTCGCCTCCAAGACCCTGAGCAAGCAAGAAAGATTGTAGCCGACACCGCTCACCCTAGACACAAACCTTTTGAGTCCCGTCACTCTCGCAGAAGGCTGCGGTCCATCGGGACCAAGACCTCACGCCACAAAAACAGTTTCTTCCCATCTGCAGTTGTGCTCATCAGTAAAGCCTGTGACCCCCACTGGACACAGACACATCCTCAGGACAATTACTTACAGAAATGCACAACTCTATTAATTATACACTTGCCACTTAAAAAAACAGACTAGTAAAATGTAATATTTTCTGTCATTTCTAAATAATGTCTATACTATTGGACTGTGTTATGCACCAATCACCAAGCCAAATTCCTTTAGTTTAGCTCACAGTAAACTATACCAAGGAGTACCATTATGCAATACTTATCATTCGATAATTAAGATGTACTTGAAATGTGTTTATTTTTTATTTGTGTTATTCATGTTTTTTTCTTCTATTGAATGTTATATTTGACAGTGAACTAGTTCATCTTTATCTCAGTGATAGTGTCCAAATGAGCATAAAATATCACTGGTTTGTAAAAAAATACACAAACAAAATAGATGTAAATGTTGATTTTATTCCCTTCTGCTCAAGTAAACAACTCAAAAGTTGACACTGTCAGGTCCATTCTCCATCCATTGGATTTGGGAGTGACGCGGATATGAAAGCTAGTTTATCCGTCTTTCCTTTACAAGCAGGAAAAGTATTTCTCTCTCGTTATTTGAGAAAAGTTCATATTTGTGTTCACTATGACCCTGAAATTCTGTCTCTTCTCTTATCATATACTGAATGAATGCAAGCAAAACTACAGAGCAAAATCATACTCGTTCTGATTGAACCAATCTATGAACTGTTTGAAACAATGGATATCCGCGGCCCCAAATAAAATTACCGCGCGCTGTGCGCACACACATGCCTATTCTCTAGGGGCTAAGCACACCCTTTCCTTGGATCCTAGAAACGCCCCTGACAGAATGTAAAGCCCTCTCAGGGAAATTTGTGATTTGGGGCTAGATAAATATATTAAATGGAATACATTTAATTGATAAATGCACTCTGGGAGTGTAAGGTATGGGCTTTCAATAGTTTTTGAGGGTCTTAACTGGGATCTTAACTGGGAACTATCAATCTTTCTTGTGTATCCTGAATGGAGCATGTCTGCTTTGAAACCAGTCTCTGTCCTGGTAAATTTAGTTTTGAGTCACAAGGTAGGCTACTTAGACAATGTAAGAGTTTGAGGCAAAACATCAGTTCCATCCTTGTGAGATTTCTCCATCACCTTTGTGTATGACAGTGGCATCGCACCTTAACAGTCCCTGGGGGAGTAGCAACAACAGGAATGATGATTTACAAGCTTGGTCAGCAGGATTAAAGAAAGTATTGTTCAGAGAACTCATTAGAATGGCCTGTTGTGACCACCAGCTTTAGTTTAAATGAATAGTTTGACAACTAGGGAAATATGCACCAAGGCTCTTTAATTATTGTGTTGACTGTGTTAGATGTATGACTAATAACAGTAGGAATAACAGTTTCTTTTGACATCAAGCTGCAGATTGTATTTTAGAGAGTACTTTACCTGTCCAAAAGAAACACTGAAATCTCTTCATTATGCATTTTTTTATATCATTTGAATTGTCTCTACATATGGCCTCTGATAGACACTTTTATGAGATTTTTTGGGAACTGGGATATGCTGTTTAATAAAGTATATACACAAAATATAGTGTAATGTCATCCAATACGTAGTGCTAAATTTGACTGATGCAAAAAAATAGAAAAGTAATGTTCAACACTTTTAAACTAAACCTTCTAATATGATGCTTCTAGTTTTAATATTACAAACAATCTGAAAACTCTACCTCCATCCTTTCTTCTTTATGATACTTCCCAAGACAACTTCAGCCCTGAGAAAAGAGATTAACAGAAAGAGAAAGCCATGTGTTTTGAGTAGCTGATGAAGATAATCACAATAATAACTTGATGATGAAATTGATGAATCTGCAAAGACTTCGCAGTGATGGGGAGATGAGGGGCATCAGCAGAACGCACTAAAGGCATAGAGATGATATTTAAAAGACAGCAGCAAGATGACAGACTAACACTTTTGATGTGTCATTGTTTTTAAGTTGGCTAGTACGAGTAAGTTGTCGCTTTCACCAATTTTCTTGTATTTCAAATTTTCCCTTTGTCACAAACAATTTGCGTATGGTCCAGATCTGGCAAAGGAGTCATGGGTAAATATTTTTTTCGCTAATGGCTTTTTAGAATTAAATTACTTTTAAGCAATTTGCATTACAAATTACATTTCATATATTGTTTGACATTTTATTTTGTGACTCAGCAATTTGAACTATAATTTAATTCAGAATTGGCTATTGAATAATACTACAATATCAACATAAAAAAAAATATATACATAACAGCGGATTCTAAACTTTTGGTATGTAGTGGATACATGGATTATTAGTACTGAGGATGTAACATCTGGTAATTTACCTGATTAAGAAAATCCGAGGAAATTCTCTCTCGATTGGAATGCAGTAGATCAAATTTGAGGTGTATGATCACCCCCAGGTCTAAATCCACCCACTGCATAATTTAGAAAAATGCAAAGAAGTTGCCAATGGGCTGAAAAATTAATCCACACCCTCTTCCGTATGACGAAAGCATTGATAGACATGACAGCCAGAGCTGATGACAGCTAGCAACAGTAGCTTGGAAAATAGCAATACAGCAGGGGGCACTGAATTTGATGGATTAACTGTTTCAGTGTAAACATTACTAGTACATGCACACTGGAACCCAAAAGCACGACAAAGAGACAGCGATAGTTCAGTTTACTCCGTATTCAGGCAGGTTCAAAACCGGGAGATCAGTCACTCAAGCAAACAAATCCAAAAAGGGGCAGGGAGAAAATCCAATGTCAAAATGGGCAGGCAGATCAGATACAGAAGCTACAATACGCTGGGAGCTTTGCAATAACACACACAAGACAATCTGGCAAGGATCAAGTGCAAGTGGATGGCTATAAATAGTGAGGGACTAATGAGAGAACGGGCCACAGGTGAGATGGGTGTGGTAGACCAGGTGAGGGGAATGAGTGATTTCATGGTGTGAGTGGCAGGACCTGAAATCACAGGAGAGTTAGTGAAAACAGGCAAGCCGGATCAAAACAATTTAAAAAGTAATGGAATTTGTGACAATCAGACCACAAATGAGACAAGAATTACAACTCACTTTCCCTTCTTCGAACGCCCAGGCGCTCCCTACTTTGCTTTTTTTTTGTTTAAGTTTGATTCACTATTTAGTTGTTTTTCTCAACTTGTTGCACATGTGGCATGATAGTGTTGTGTGCACATGTTTTGTTACAGAAACGTGTGTGCTTATGAATAAACAGTATATTAAGTCACATCTTGATTTTATCTTAGTCATACGCAATCATACTTACTTTCCAGCATTATACAATTCAGCTGTGTCGAACAAATTGATCCCATTCTCATATGCCAAAGTCATCAGCTCCTCTGCCACCTTCAACAGCAAAATGTGAGATGATAAATATGAGGAATGAGTAAAACAATTGCATTTTCTCTCTCTCTGACCTGAGAAGATCTTTCTGCTGTCAAGTTGAAAGGTTCTTAAAATGACAAGTTGTATCAAGAAGGTTTCATAACCTAATTAAGCCAGAATGTTGAGTTATGGTGATGGTATGGCAATAGGAATGATGAAAACATTTCTTTTAAATTTCATAATGATCATCTTTTTAGGAAATTGTCAACTGGTCATCATTATCCATGTGCAGACCTTCCTTGGACTGCTGCCTACTTACATGTCAAATAAACAGGGCCTTCATCACTCTCTTGATCCCTTCAGTCCAGACAGAATTTTATTAAAAATACCTTTTCCTACTCTGCTCCCTCAACTGAAAGGTTTGCAACTAACACTTTCATGACTTGTGTCTACCTATGAATATCCGGTCTGTCTAACTTTGTCGTATTGCTTCTTTTGTCTAAACCAGGTCTCTCTTGAGAATGAGACTCCCGTGAGAGATTACGTGTCTAAATTAAGGTTAAAAAATGGCAGGGCAATTAGTTCCCTTATTGATATATTTGATATGCGCTGTGATTGGTCAGTGGGCCAGCATAACTTTTGTCAACAGAAAGCTAGATAACAGAACTCAGTAACAGAAGAGTTTAGGTTGAAACAAGAGAAGTTATCATTTTTAGTGTTTTTCTTGGTGTAATTTGGCTGAAGGAGGGGGAGAAACGGACTTGTTGGCAGATTTACTCACAGAGGGTTATAGGCGCATGGAAATGTATTCCAGAAACGCAAATGGGAGGCTCGGCTGTCCTCACTGGACCTGTTACTGGAACTGAAGCGCACCGATAAACTGTACAACCGCGTCATTGAACTGTTTGTTAACAAAGAGAGGCGGATGGACTTTGTTGTTAAGTGAACAGCATGTGGTGAGTGAACTGCATTTTGTGTTTTTACATCTGCAGTAGCATGTGTATATGGTGTTTTTATTTTATAGTTAATATCGTTCCTTCTGATCGTGGCTCGTACTCTTGAGTGTGCAGTGTTTTAGTGCTGCAGTTTTGTTGGATTGTTTTGTCATGCTTTGTTATAACTAAATGTGACTAGTTCTTATGAATTAGTTCTTGTTGATGTGGACTACATGGATTGTCCGTTAATGATATATATATACATACATACATACATACATACATACATACATACATACATACATACATACACACACACACACACACACACACACATAATTGCAAACAATTCGGTAAAAAGACACCGCTGTAGTCCAACGTTAAAGTTAAATTATAATAAGTTTTAAATCTTAACCCTCAGTCAAACTGATTTAACGTTACTGTGAACAAATAATAAACTCTGAGACCAAAGATTGCTTGTTAGATCTTCCAAAACCGAATCACATCTCATGTTTAATCGCTACGGAGACATCGGAGCCAGCAGATCATTTCAAAAAGTCCTGCTGCGATCAGTCTGCTCTCGGCGGGCACCAGACTGCTGACCACCCGGTGCTGGCGGGGCTCACCGGTCCTGCGAGCAGGACCTCAAATCGGCGGCATATATTTTTAAGTAGGCTAGATCTTGAAAAACCGACCACAGATTTGATGCTTAAACCACTTGTTTCAGCTCATTTGTCCTCTCTGTTATCATCATTGTTGGTCAGTTAATTCATGTGTTAGGGTGCTGATCACATTGGCCTCTTAGGTTTATTTTTCTGTGTCTTAATTTCGAATGTGAGTCGATCTGTTTGCTCAAAAGATCTGTGCTTTGTCGCGTAGTGGCGCTTCACATCGCTGATTTTAATGTCGCTGAACATGAGACATACTGCTTTTTAACCGATTGTGGGAATAATAAACATATAACAGTCTGTCCATTCTTGGTTAAAGGCTCTGGTTAAGGGGTCCACATTTCTCTTTTTGGAGCGCCAAGTGAAATAACTTCTCTGACTCGGAAAAAAATTGAATTGATTATGACAAAATTATTCAGCACAAAAGTTTTTGACAATAATGTATTCACATTCACAAAGCAGGATTCACAGCTGCCAGGGTCCAGTGGACAACATGCAGCAGCCTTCCAGTCAGTCTGCCAGATCACCACCGCCGGCCACAGCACATCATCCCCACCATATAATAATACATTTGGTTTTAGACATTTATTTATTTGTATCTACCATTTTATTCATATATGCCACTGCTTTTGTGAACCTAAGACCTTTAGTAAAACAATGTCTAGCACCAAAACACTTCGACCACCTGAGTAAAGGTATGTTTTCACAAGAGATATGAAGAATTTCCAATATTGAGATTACATTTTTCAGCATTAGGGCCATATTATCTCTTTAGACTTATGCCTGAGAACAATGGTGCCTCATTATATAGAGAGCTGAGATTGTTCTGCAATTTTTGATGTAAAACACATGGGTATGTATCTTGTGCAAGTGCCTTTTAAAAAGGTGAATTTAAGAAATTATGTAAAATCGAGAAGAAAAAAAAAAATCGACTCCGGAGGGTTAACTAACCTGTCATTTCCCTTCCTAACTGTTGGTCTCTGTGCCGATGAAACCGAAGCAGATGACACTTACATCCTTCAGAGAAAAAAGGTATAAAAGCCAGATTTAACTTTAATATGGCAGTCGTGTTCTGTGGAGACCATTGATCTCTGTATGATCTGAGCCCATTTGCAAATGCTATGATAAACGAAAGACAACTTGGTTCTCAATCTTGATTTTAGATTTCCACTACACACATCAAGAACTTGCTTTCTAAATGTCAAACAAATCATAACTCCATGTTTGCCTCCAGCTACATTTCTGGTAAACTGTCAAGAGGATGATCTTTTGGAAGACTGCTAAAAAAAATATGTGAATGGAATCCGAAACCCAAAATTGATTGACAGATTTGCAATACATGATTGAATGACTGGGATCTCGGGGAGCAATGTTGGTTAAAATATTGATCACCGATTAGTGATATTTGGTATCATGTTATATTTTTGTCATTTGTCATTTGTGGTGCTATCAAAAGCCACAATCCATTATTTGTGAAAATTCGCATCAGCGTGGTAATGCAATCTTTGTACTCAAGATGTCGATGTATGTTACTTGGTGAAACTATTCTGTAAAACTTCAGCCTGGATTACACAAGTCTGCAAGTATTCTCACCTACCTTATCTGATATCTGGCCTCCAAAGGTGACCCACGTGCCTGCATAAAGATGAAAGGAAATGCTTTAGATTACAGTCTGCAACATACATCGTAATTACTCCAGAATTCCAATATAATCTTTTGTACTCATGGTATACAAGTAGAGTGTAATACATATATGTGGTACTGGGGAACAATATGAAGTTATGACACAATGGGGACATTTAGGCTCTTACAAAGACCATATACTGTAGTTATATTTGAACTACCGGGTACCTTTTTTATTTCTACAAGGTATGTATGATTTACTGAGCAATAATCTGAACGTTTGTGAGGAATTTTGATATATTTGTTTTAACTATACTTGCTTCAACTGTACACATTATATTAGTATAACAGGATCTGGTGTGACCATAACACTGAGCAATAAAATAACTTTGGGGCACATCTGTGCGTTTACGTCGGAACACAGATACTATTGGCCTCTGGGCCGAGAAGTTATTCTACTCGGCCCAGAACACCTCAGAAATCAATTATCTGGTGATATGGTTTCTCTGGATGGCATCCACCACCATCGTAAGGAATCTCTGAGTTCTTTTTGACCAGGACCTATCCTTTGGCTCCCACGTGAAACATATCTCAAGGACTGCCTTTTTTCGCCTACGGAACATCTCAAAGATCCGGCACATCCTGTCTCAAAGCGATGCAGAAACATTGATCCACGCATTTGTTACTTCAAGACTAGATTACTGTAACTCCTTATTATCAGGCTGCTCCGGTAAATCCCTTGGGTCTCTCCAGTTGATACAGAATGCTGCAGCTCGTGTACTAACAAGGACGCGGAAGAGAGATCACATTACTCCTGTACTAGCTGCTCTCCACTGGCTTCCTGTAAGATCGAGAATCATATTTAAAATCCTTCTCTTTACCTATAAAGCCTTAACTGGTAATGCACCATCATATCTTAAGGAGCTTATAGTGCCATATTAGCCCACTAGAGCATTACACTCACTGAATGCAGGGTTACTTGTGGTTCCCAGAGTCTTAAAAAGTAGGTTGGGGGCTAGAGCTTTCAGTTATCGTGCTCCTCTTCTGTGGAATCAGCTTCCACTTTCAGTCCGGGGGGCAGACACAGTCACCTCATTTAAGAGTAGACTTAAGACTTTCCTCTTTGTTAGCGCTTATACTTAGGGCTGTTTCAGGCTTATAGTTAGGGCTGGCTCAGGTTTGCCCTGGTCCAGCCCTTAGATATGCTGCTATAGGCTTAGACTGCTGGGGGACATCTTAGGATACACTGAGCTCCTCTTCTCTTCCTCTTTCGCTTCTCTTCCTCTTTCACTCCTCCTCTCCTCTTCTTTCTCTCAGTCTGGATAAACTATTGTCTCTTCAATGCACATTACTAACTCTACTTTCTTTTTCCATGGATTCATGGCTGCCTGGAACCGGTCCTGCCTGCTTCCATGGCCCTGCTGATGGAACCGGCCTGGAACCGGTCCTGCTTGCTGCCATGGCCCTGCTGATGGAGCTGGCCTGGAACCGGTCCTGCCTGCTTCCATGGCCCTGCTGATGGAACCGGCCTGGAACCGGTCCTGGCTGCTGCCATGGCCCTGCTGATGCCCCTCCTCTCTACCGCCTTCTGCTTCATGGATCGTGGATTATCTGGATCATGGACCATGCCTACTACTCATTATATGAATAATTTCTGTCATATTCATTGAATGTGCTGTAACTACGCTATTCATTCTGGCCACATGACATCTATTGCTTCTGTCCATCCGGGGAGAGGGATCCTCCTCTGTTGCTCTCCCTCAGGTTTCTTCCCTGTGAAAGGGTTTTTACTATCTTTTTAGGGGAGTTTTTCCTGATCCGATGTGAGGTCCCGGGACAGGGATGTTATGTGTATAGATTGTAAAGCCCTCCGAGGCAAACTTGTATTTGTGATGTTGGGCTATATAAAATAAACTGAATTGAATTAAAAAGTAGGTTGGGGGCTAGAGCTTTCAGTTATCGGGCTCCTCTTCTGTGGAATCAGCTTCCACTTTCAGTCCGAGGGGCAGACACAGTCACCTCATTTAAGAGTAGACTTAAGACTTTCCTCTTTGGTAGCGCTTATAGTTAGGGCTGGCTCAGGTTTGCCCTGGTCCAGCCCCTAGATATGCTGCTATAGACCTAGACTGCTGGGGGACATCGTAGGATACACTGAGCTCCTCTTCTCTTCCTCTCTTCCTCTTTCACTCCTCCTGGAAAATTGTCTCTTTAATGCACATTACTAACTCTACATTCTTTTTCCATGGATTCATGGCTGCCTGGAACCAGTCCTGCCTGCTGTCATGGCCCTGCTGATGCCCCCCCTCCCTCCTCTCTACCTCCTTCTGCTTCATGGATCGTGGTTATCTGGATCATGGACCATGCCTACTACTCATTATATGAATCATTTCTGTCATATTCATTGAATGTGCTGTAACTCCGCTATTCATTTTGGCCACATGACATCTATTGCTTCTGTCCATCCGGGGAGAGGGATCCTCCTCTGTTGCTCTCCCTCAGGTTTCTTCCATCTTTATTTGAGGGAGTTTTTCCTGATCCGATGTGAGGTCCCGGGACAGGGATGTTATTACAGTGGGTACGGAAAGTATTCAGACCCCTTTACATTTTTCATTCTGTTTCATTGCAGCCATTTGCTAATTTCTAATTAATGTACACTCAGCACCCCATCTTGACAGAAAAAAAACAGAAATGTAGAAATTTTTGCAAATTTATTAAAAAAGAAAAACTGAAATATCACATGGTCATAAGTATTCAGACCCTTTGCTCAGTATTGAGTAGAAGCACCCTTTTGAGCTAGTACAGCCATGAGTCTTCTTGGGAATGATGCAACAAGTTTTTCACACCTGGATTTGGGGATCCTCTGCTATTCTTCCTTGCAGATCCTCTCCAGTTCCATCAGGTTGAATGGTGAACGTTGGTGGACAGCCAGTTTCAGGTCTCTCCAGAGATGCTCAATTGGGTTTAGGTCAGGGCTCTGGCTGGACCGGTCAAGAAAGGCCACAGAGTTGTTCCGAAGCCACTCCTTTGTTATTTTAGCTGTGTGCTTAGGGTCATTGTCTTGTTGGAAGGTGAACCGTCGGCCCAGTCTGAGGTCCAGAGCACTCTGGAAGAGGTTTTCTTCCAGGATATCTCTGTACTTTGCCGCATTCATCTTTCCTTCAATTGCAACCAGTCGTCCTGTCCCTGCAGCTGAACAACACCCCATAGCATGATGCTGCCACCACCACGTTTCACTGTTGGGATGGTATTGGGCAGGTGATGAGCAGTGCCTGGTTTTCTCCACACATACCGCTTAGAATTAATGCCAAAAAGTTCAATCTTGGTCTCATCAGACCAGAGAATCTTATTTCTCATAGTCTGGGAGTCCTTCATGTGTTTTTTGGCAAACTCTATGCGGGCTTTCATATGTCTTGCACTGAGGAGAGGCTTCCGTCGGGCCACTCTGCCATAAAGCCCCGACTGGTGGAGGGCTGCAGTGATAGTTGACTTTGTGGAACTTTCTCCCATCTCCCTACTGCATCTCTGGAGCTCAGCCACAGTGATCTTTGGGTTCTTCTTTACCTCTCTCACCAAGGCTCTTCTCCCACGATTGCTCAGTTTGGCTGGACGGCCAGGTCTAGGAAGAGTTCTGGTCGTCCCAAACTTCTTCCATTTAAGGATTATGAAGGCCACTGTGCTCTTAGGAACATTGAGTGCTGCAGAAATTCTTTTGTAACCTTGGCCAGATCTGTGCCTTGCCACAATTCTGTCTCTGAGCTCCTTGGGCAGTTCCTTCGACCTCATGATTCTCATTTGCTCTGACATGCACTTTGAGGTCTTATATAGACAGGTGTGTGCCTTTCCTAATCAAGTCCAATCAGTTTAATTAAACAAAGCTGGACTCCAATGAAGGAGTAGAACCATCTCAAGGAGGATCAGAAGAAATGGACAGCATGTGAGTTAAATATGAGTGTCACAGCAAAGGGTCTGAATACTTATGACCATGTGATATTTCACTTTTTCTTTTTTAATAAATTTGCAAAAATTTCTACATTTCTGTTTTTTTTCTGTCAAGATGGGGTGCTGAGTGTACAGTAATGAGCAATAAAATGAACTTTTTAGATTTTAGAAAATGGCTGCAATGAAACAGAGTGAAAAATGTAAAGGGGTCTGAATACTTTCCGTACCCACTGTATGTACAGATTGTAAAGCCCTCTGAGGCAAACTTGTATTTGTGTTATAGTAGAATACAAAGTGTTATAGTAGAATACAAAAATGACCTTTAAATAGTGAGTACCCCAATATGTTTTTTTCATTATTTTATCTATTAGTGTGTGTGTGTGTGTGTGTGTGTGTGTGTGTGTGTGTGTGTGTGTGTGTGTGTGTAAAACAAGATGTGAAATGATGGAGTAACTTTAGTAAGTAGTTTTTCCTGATCCGATGTGAGGTCCCGGGACAGGGATGTTGTGTGTACAGATTGTAAAGCCCTCCGAGGCAAACTTGTATTTGTGATGTTGGGCTAAACTGAATTGAGTAACCAGAATTATAATTATTTAAATTATTTTAGGTTCCTATTATTGCAGGGTACAATATGACCATTACAGAAATTACCACATGTTTTGTTAACGATTAGAGCCCACAAACCCTGTTACGCTGTCACTATGTAACAAGGTGGAACTAAAAATGCTTTAGATCACAGTCCGCAAATTTTGTAGTTGCCCTGTAACTAAATGTAAAAAGGGGGGGCGGGGACTAACAGTGCTTTAGATCAGTGGTTCTCAACTGGTCTGGCTCCAGGACCCACCATCACCCCTGAATGACAACGATGCTAGAGAGGGAACATATTCCCTTTTACACTCAATTAGCTGCATTTTAATTAAAAACAAAAAAGTGCACCTTCAGGACACAAGGTATTACAACATACATAACAATTCAGAATCTTCAGCCATTTTTAAACAGACTCAACAGCTTTCATGCACAAACAAAAAAGTCCAACAACTAAGAAGTAGTTTAAAAAAGACTCAAATTACCTAACTTTAACTGAAGCTCAAGCGTAAGTTCAGTAAGGAAGACAATCTTTACTCACTGGTTCATTCAGAAGCCAGTCATAGGCCGTTTCTCAATAAGCGTTCTTCTCTGTACTTGTGTTCTCGTGAACTCGTGAAACGTCATCAGTCGCGGCCCAAGTACTGTTCCAATTAAAAAGTCTGCTTCTCGCCAAGCACGGTGAAAATGCCCGGATGTGACTTGATCCTCCCATTTTACTGGGGATGCATCAGAGCAGACTTGAGCGTACTTGAGAGAGCCAATATCCCAGAATGCATTTCGGACCAGCAAACGGGGAACAATGGCGGATGAGAAAACTCACAACTGAAAGTTGACATTCCATAAATACTACCGTTGTTGAGTCACAAAATGTAATTTTAGGATGTTTTCAGGCGAGAAGTTATTTGTTTAAGCATCAAATCTGTGGTCGGTTTGTCCAGACTCATCTTATTTAAAAAGATACGCCGATGAGTTGAGGTCCTGCTGAGGGACCGTGAGCCCCGTCAGCACCGGGCCGTCAGCGCTGTGCTGCCCGCCGACAGCAGCTTGATCTCGGCTGGACTTTTTGAAATGATCCGCTGGCTCCGATGTCTCCGTATCGATTAAACATGAGATATAAATCGACCTTGAGGATCTAACAAGCAATCTTTATTATTTATTCAGTCACATTAAATCAGTTTGACTGAGGGAAAGGTTACGATTTATAACTTAAGATTTTAATTTAACTTTTACTTTGAACTACAGTCTTATTACTTTTGACCGAATTGTTTTCAATTATATGTGTATCTATATAAATATATATGTATATATATAAAATGTATAAACATATTATATATACAATTATGTGTATCTATATAAGTATATAAAATACATATTTATAAACAATAACAACAGCTGAATCCTATTTCTGTGCCGTTTTTTCGCGGAGCTATTAATAAACATCCCGTAAACATCATAATCTGCGCCGACACGGACCTCAGAGGGTTATCCTTACATGGGTAGTCCAAATGAAAATCTTCAGATGATTGCTGGTGTTTCAAGTCCTAATCAACAGCTACGGATAATATTATGAACCCAGCCACGAGGGCGTCAGATGTTCTGACGTTTGTGGGAATTCCATTTCAATGGTGGATGGCGGAAATGGTAACTGTTTTTACAGAGATAAACCGCGCCCCCTTTCCGGAGCGAATTGACCACATAAAGTCGAGCGAGTAAACTCACACGAGGATGTCTCAACGCAGCATAAGAACGCAATATATGGATGGGGTTTGGGGCTTGGTTATCCACTCATGGTTTTGTTTTATAAGCTGTTATGAATGTAGGGGGTAATCACTGAATGCTGTTCGCCTCCCTGCCTGTGGGGGTGCTGTGATATGTTTTCTCTTGCCCTGTGTTTTTTTTCGTTCGCTGCAGGTGATTGGACGGCTACTTAGGAGGGAACCTGTGGAGCCGGCTCTCTCTCTCCAGCTTCCAACCAGGCCATGCTGCACCAGAGGGATCCTTGGGGTGGTGGGGTTAGGAAGGGTGTCGGTAGGGGTGAGCAGCCATTTTGTTTAGCCATGTTTTCTCCTGTTTACGGGTAGGGAGATAGGTAAGCCATCTGTATTTTCTTTTGTTCCTTTGGTGGTCTAGGGAAGTTAGATTGCATACCCAGATTGTTTTGTTTGTTGTTTTGGGCCAGGCTCACCCTGAAGACTTTGTGACACCGGATAAATAACGCAAATAAATGCCACCTTGTACGACACCTCTGCAGCATTTGTCCTGTTTTGGGAGGTGGGGAGACCCATACGTGTGTTGCGCCCAGGCTCCCCTAGGCCGGACGTAACAAAGCACATTAATATTATTAAGTACTCAATATATATTGAGTAAAAAGCAATCAAGAGTTTGACTGTAGTGGACCAAATATCAAAGCTTATTTCTTTTACATTCACTAAATGGGAAGATTAATTTAACGGCATTCATATGAATAAAAAAAGTTTACTCAACCAGTATGATCATGGAAGTGAAGGTTTTTGTTAAAATACGGACATTTGTATACATTGTTGTAGTTATATTGTAGGTGTTCATCAACCAACTCATACATTCGATAGGTAATCTGTAAAACATTTACAAAAAAGTGAACAGTTTACCTTTTGAATTTAAGAAGCTGAAATGTTACAAATAATCAAAAGTTTTTGTAAACTCGATCCAAATAAAGTGTTATCACATTTTGAACCTCTATGTACTACATATGGAAGAATTGACAATAAAGATAACTTTGATAGTTTAATTGTCATTGTAGATGCATGTTTATATCACACTCACCTAATCCAAGACAGGACACCCTCAGCCCTGATTTGCCTAGATTTCTGTTGACAAAAAGAAATCAGTCCTGTGAGAACGGCAAATCTCATAGCATCAATATATTCAATACACACACACACACACACACACACACACACACACCTTGGTGTCCACCAATTTTCAGCTACAATGTGAGCAGAACCAAAACGAAATTTTCGCAACGCTTTTTCGCCTGAGTTTACTCGCTCAACTTTATGTGGTTAATTCACGTCATTCGCTTTTTCGCGGCTGAAAGGGGGCGCGACTTTTCCATGGCTTAACTCTGTGAAAACAGTTACCCTTTCTGCCATTCACCATTGAAATAACCACTAGTTCTGCTATCGTGGAAGTCCCACAAACGTCGGAACATCAAACACCCCCGTGTCTGGGTTCATGATATTATCCGTAGTCGTGTCTGGGTTCATAATATTATCCGTAGTCGTGTCTGGGTTCATAATATTATCCGTAGTCGCACACAGCTCCGACTCCTCCAGGACGAGTGTCTGAATGAAGCCGATTCCAGCGCTCCTTCAGCGGACCAGCAGCAGTTTGATTCAGCAACGGCAGGACGGCGGTGATGACGGACGGAGCATCTCAATGCTGATTGGCTTTCGCAACTCAGCGTCGGCCGGAAAATTTGCTTTTTCGCAACATTGACTTTGCATGTAATCTACTTGCGCGAATAATTCTCAACTCTTTTGGTGTGAATGCACAATTAAAGGCTTCTTATGGAAAGAGATTGCCATTGATCTGAAATGTTGCGTGAAGTTTATGTAGCAACAACTTTGTCAAACATTCTGTAGGTAAAAGGCCGCATAGATGTGTTTTTGAGAAGGGATGGATCACGGCCATTAATCAAGAGAGATGGTGTACCATCTTATTTGAAGTGATTCAAACATATCTCATATCTTTATAATAGAAAACTAGGCATGGACCAATAGACCCACACACATTTTTAAAGAAAGCAAGGGGTATAATATCTACATTGCTGGAGTAGTTTTTTTTTACTCCCCACAAGATGAACTAGATCTTGAAAAGGAAATAGGAGCGAAGCAGAAACAGCAATTGTTGGTTGAGTTGAAAATGCAAAAATGGCCTTATCAGAGTGAACTTTTGCATATGCAGCATTTAGGAGGAAGTTGCCATCAGGTGTCAGATGCCGTAGATAGATCACACAAAATTAGGAGTAACTTTTTGTGAGATGTCATAAGAACCATTGTATGAGGATACATTTAATAAATACATAAATATTCATCTTACCTGTATATCATGCCAGTAGAATAAGCCATGCTGTCCCCGAGTGAAACATGGTTCATTTTAAGAAAATCCTCAAGATTTTTGAGCTGAGCAGCTGCACGAACCTCTCTCAGCCGCTGAAACTCTGCTAACTGGCTACTGCGCTGCTGCTTTTCTTCCTGCTCCAGTGCTTGCTCTGACAAAAAACAGCTCAGGCCACTGTGCACACTCTCACTCATGGATGACAGGGACAGTATCTTGCCTCCAGACCCACTATTCCCACTGCTGATGCTACTGCTTCTACATATGCCACTGCTGTCCCGACTCCCAGGTGGCACCCCTCCACTGGCCCCAGGCTTGGACATCTAGAAGTTGATAACAAAACACAATGTTGTGTCACAATCAAACAGTGTGATAAAGCCATTACAATAAATGCCACCCGTTTCTCTGCTGATCAGAGTGGGTCGGTGCCATGTGCAATATGGCTTGTAATCACACCTGTGTTTCATGCAATAACCAAGTGTAAGCAGTGAATGAAATATGGGAGTGTGAAGTATGTGAACCTTTTCTGTTTGTGTGGATGAAAATTCTCACAATGCTGTTTAAAACAGTGCAAGACCTAAACTCACATATATATTATCGTTAATGTGGGAATCAACGATAAAACCCTCCCGTCTAAATTGACAAAATTGATTTTTAAAATAGTTTGGATTTTAAACAGCAAAAACAACAAAAGCCTAATCATCAATTAATTAATTACTAACAACCTTTATATTCTCTGTCCCAGTGAAACTTGTCAAAGACGCCTGGACTACTACGCAATGAACCAAACCACCCCCCTGAATATCATTACCTGGACAAACTACGCCCTGATGGTGGTGGAATTGACGCTCTTCACCACCAGCACAAAAAAAAACCTGACTACCATCCAAACTTCATCCTCATTTGAACACCTGGCATTTTAAACCATCTGGTTCTAAACCCCTGGTCTGAAGGGCGGCTCGCAACGGGTCTGAGTCAGCTGAGTCTAGAGATGGGCAAACGATACCAGAGCGCCGACGCTTGCGTCAGTCTACTGAACCACCGTGTGTCGACTCCAAGTGTCGGAGCTCGTATCAAATGACAACTGTCACGTGACTGATGGCGTCCGAAGCTTCGAACGTCAGTGGTGCTACATGAAGCGTTTCATTGGTTTGATACGTTTGACAGCTTGAACGTGTTGGCGCCTAACTGCTACATATGATGTGTCAATCAACAATGTGGGTTAAAAATTCAATGTTGCACAAAACACTGCCAATTTCACCATGCCCATGTTCATAAGGCCTTTCCACTTCTATGAAATCTTACCTCACTACTATAAGCTATAAAGGACAAATACTATTTATAAATCTGTTGGCATAAAACTTTAGGGCCGTAAAATAATATACAGAAACGTGCTCCATTATAAATGTCTCTCTTTAGTCTAGTGGGTCATGTGCACGCAAAATAACCTTTTCCGTTCTGTGTGGAGAGGATCGAATCCCATCATGAACACATCCTTTCATATTATTGACTTGCATTTAGTTTTATTGCAATGTAAAAAACGACAGAAGCAACATCGTTAATGGTTGGATGTAACATCAAATCCGTAAATGAACACGCAGCTTTAATTTACTTTTACTGCAGAAATGTGAGATTGAAACATTGAGGTGTTATTCTAGTGCTTCGGTCACACTGTTAAACGGCTGCTTTAATTCCAGTCGGCCACCAGATGTCGCTGTTCTTCTTCAAAGTGAAGCCCCGAAGCCTCGAATCATTTTCGGTACAAATAGGAAGAAAGCTTCAATGCGTCACAAGGCTTCATCCGCCTATCCCTAGCTGAGTCTAAAAACTGGTCGAAGCACGGCGAAAACACACCGGTGAATCGCTGGTAAGCTCACTGGAACAGACTGAGACAAACTGGCACAGAACAAAGAATTGACACAGACTAAACAAACGGGGGAAGGCAGACAACGAGACACAGGTGGAAACAATCAGGCCGGGGCTTCCAATCACACAGGAGGAGGGCACACAAGGAGGGAGGTGTCTGAAACAAGAGACGAGTTGAGTGACAGAAAACACAACAGACATCTGACGGTAACAACAAAAACTACACAGAAGGTTTGGACGTTACACCAAACACCGACGGAGTCGGAGCGAATTACCTATTGTTCTTCTAATGTTTATTATTATTAAGGCCAGATCACCGACGAAGTCGGAGCGAAGGACCTATTCATCTTCTAATAATTGTATTTACACACTTGAAGGCGATGCAGGTAATGGCTCAATTTCTGCATCTTTTGCTATTTTTCATTGTTTTCAGTCATTCAGGAAATGAAAGCCTGGCGCCTCCACCAACATTTAAATCGTATTTATGTGCCGTTTTATCGTGAAGATATAAACAAAACATAAACATTGTAAAACGCGGATCCGCGCTGCGAGTTTCAAAAGTGTTAATAAACTCTTCTTAGGTAAATCATCGAATAGACTTCAAATTTGTTCAGTCCAATCCAAAGACCTTATTGCATCAAAAGTTTGTTGTTTCGAGTGGGCTTTTGTTTTGAGGGGCTAAAAATGCTCAAAACAGACCCAAACATAGCACACACATTTATTTTGTATTATTACATAAATCCTAAATGTAGTCATGAGATATGATTTTAATGCTTCAGAGTGGTAATTTGGCTCGATAGCGCCCCCTACAAAATTCAACAATGCAGCCCTCCCCATATGTTTGAACTAGATGTCTAAAATTTGGTAGGCACATGTATCAAAAACCTCTGAGCCCCAGAGCCCCTGAAACTGAGGGCAGGATTATCATTCTTCATCCCCCATGTCTATATAAGAGCCATGAATTAATTCCATACCTGTTATGGACATTATTAATTTTTGTCGCTCTAGCTTGATGCTACACGCGGTTAGCGCACCATTCTGTAAAGCTTACAACCTACAGAATCCGCCCAAACCGCAAAATCTCCTAAGCCACATATCAAGCACTGCATCCAGCCAAACATGTTTCTTCCCAGCGAAAAAACTGAAATATAACTTACTTTTCGATGAAAACAATATTTCACATGGGCTTGCTTGTACTCTAAAGCAGTGGGGCGTGACCCTCTAGTGGGGCGCGGAGGTAATACAGGTAGGGCGCGGGGGGGAGATGCAGATTCTAAAAAAAACAATTTAAAAAAAATTAAAAATCCTAAAATTATTGTCTGCATTTTACCCACCTTAGTAATTAAGGAGCAGTGTGCTGCTGTGAAGCTCTGGGTCTTCAGTGTCTTGATCAAGGACACTTGAACATGAAACTATGGAGAACAGGGATCGAACCGGCTACCTTGTACCAGGACGACCACTCTCTCAACAGAATATAGATCTAAGGTCAACATTGAGCATGAATTGAGAGCGGCCGTATCAAATGTACAACCTCGTTTTAAAAATATTTGTAGAGGAAAGCAACTCTGCAGCCACTAATACTGATACAACATGGTGCTCCCATATCTGCACTCATTTAGTTTTGCACAGGTTGAACGTTAGTTATTATCTTAAATATATTCAGTGCCAAACAGGTTATTTGCAGCCACGATAGGTCTTTTTTTTGCCAAATATTAGTTATTGTTTGCACAGATAGAACTTTATTTGCATTGTTCTAACAAAGTGAGCAATCTGGTTTACTTGAAAGGGATTTCTTTATTCTATTATTTGAAAAAGCACAGGGAGGAGTCACAAAAAGTTGGACCATTTTGTTACAATAGTTTCAAAGTAGGGCTGTCAACGAATAATCGAAATTCGAATAGTTGTTAAAAACAGAATTTCGAATGTGAAAATTAATATTCGAATGTAAAAAAAAAAAAAAAAGGTATTTCGGAGGATAATTATCGTGAATCTGGCAACCCCCGCCGCGATAGTGTGTGTGTGTGTGTGTGCGCGTCGAGCCGTTCGGGGCAGAGTCGCTGACCCGGAGCAGACGTGAAGCTGGTTGAGGCTTTCACGGGGTTTTGCTGTTGTTGTGGCGTAGGCTGCGGCCCACAGTAGCCTGTTCTGTGTTCCCTTAATAAACACCCTATAAGCAGCTAACGTCTCGTAGCTGTCCTGACCCAGGGTCGCTACGCTATGTAAGCTAGAGTTAGCTTACCATTCAACGACAAGCAACGTGAGGCCACATCTCCAGAATGTGCACCCAAGAGAATATGGCATAAAATGTGGAACTTCAGAGAAACAGCCCCGTCTGGATACGTATTTTGCGCCGTCCGCCACAAGTTCGTTGTCTGCGGCACGACAGGAGGCCTGCACGCAAACATTGATTTCGTTCGTATGCAAGGACATGAGGGCTTCAGGGAGTTCTGTGAAGCACTGGAACCGAGGAACCTTATCCCTGATCAGCACTCAGCATGTGTTTATTGTTGCCGTTCATTTAAACCGCTGTGCGCGACCGACGGTGCGGTGCGGGGAGGGGGGGGGGGGGGTGAACACCTAAACTGAAGAATTTTGTATTTACACATATATTCGAATATGTTCGAATATGTGTTTTTTTTAAAGGGAATATTCGAACGTCATTTTTTAGCAATTTTGACAGCCCTATTTCAAAGCCATGCCAGTAGGCATTAGTATAAATGACTAGAAAAGCAGTAAACAAGATTCAGCTTGGATGTTGCAATGAATGATCCACACAACATTCTGAAAATGCAAGAGAGTCTAAAACAGTTCACAAAACATCTGCAAATGGAAGCTCAGTGTTTAAATGAAGTGTTCAACTCACAGAAAATGTACCACACTTTTCTCTTGTAACCTCTGTATTCACTGCACGTCCTTTTATTTTTGACTCCTCACTTGACTTTGCCAACGTGTATTACTATATTACTGCCAGACCCTCCAGCACAAACACACAGTTGGTTTAGAGACCTGCATTTACTTCGACAGTCTGTTATGTTAAACACTATAACACATTCAAAGATATTATGTTTTTTTTTTTTCTCTTTTAAATCTTCACAGGCTTTCATCTAGTAGTCATAGATACACCCAAAACATTCATGGTTTAAGCCCCTGCAAAATTACATGACGACGTTGCTGCTCCAGGCATGAAATACTTTTCATGCTTGATGGTCAAGCAAGTGCCAGGTCGCGTCAAACAGAGCAAGTACCCTCCATGAGGTGCGGGGGACCGACCAAAGCTGCTAGCAGCCTTAATTTGACTTGAAATGAGTATAATTTTATTATTATTATTATTAGACTATGCATTATTCATAATTCATCCAGTTTAATGTATCTGTGAAAAAAATTATTTGATCACGTGGATTTGGCCTGTTAGCAATCTGTTGTAAATTTTTCACATTAGAACATTGCATTGATCTGTTGATGGATATGAGTCATTATTGTATTTCAGCATTGTTGAAACAAGTGACTATAAATAATTTTACATTTCATTTTTGCAGAAACTATCCTGGTACAGATTAGATTATTAGAACTGCTATGGGCATGCTTTTACTTTATAGAAATGTCCGCTTTAGAATTGACAGATTTGTCAGTGAATATGATATACTGTAAATCTATAAACTTTTCTATTTTAGGATTAACAGAAGTTTCTGCAACGATGTATTGTAAATGTGCAGAATTTTCCATTTAAGGGTTCCGGTAAATTACTGGTAATTTTCTTCTTATTTTTTTCTGTTCCCTATACACTAAGTTAAAAAGTCTCTTCCGGGTTACTGGACAGATGTATTAATTATGGCATACAATTTCCCTCCATAAGGGAGGTTCCCTGTTACATTATAATCTGTTATTGACAGTTAAACTTCCATTTTCGATAGCCAAAGTAGAGTTCAGACATTCTACAACATTTTAATATAAATAATTTACGGTACAGCGGCCAAAATGAAAAGAAAATACGTTTTTGACAGTTGGACGCTGATCTAATAAACTATCAAAACGTACACATGCTGGGGTATGTTTGTATTTGGTTACTTGTGGTCCAATATGATGGCCGCCCAGATGCATAGCGGCAGCATACCTTCACTTTTACTGTAAGGTTTGCGTGACTGAATCACCGAGCAATGTATTGAGTGCTGGGGTCACAGATATTACCTATATTATTTTCCACTAATAAAAAAAATAAAAACGTGTAGTGTTTAATCATCCTTAATGTCTGCTTTTAGCAAGAATATTACAAAAAGAGGTGTTCTTTATTTAAAAGAAGCCCTGCAGTATTTGCAAATAAGATTATATGTCTACTCTCTCCATTTTCCTAACCTACAAGAGCACATATGAGATCCCCAACCACTCAATAATTTAGAGATGCTCTTTCCACATCGTGATGATAAATATGGAACATATCACCAAGCTGCTGTTACTGAGACTAAGCAGAAGAACAGCATCTCAAGAAGAACAAGAACAAAAAAACAGATGTCTTACTATTTTGGACCACCAGGATAGGATCTTCCTCTTCCATATAGTACTCCAGACATGGGTAGCATATCCATGCAACATCAATCCTTTTATCCCAATATCAATCATCTATCATAAACACTATTAGCTACTCACCCGTGTGGTGGGAGTTCGGCCGATGTAGGGATTCTGGACTACACTGCTCATGATGAAGCTTGGTGATTGCCAGATAAAGTAGTGTGTTTTACTCTGCCTAATGCCGAGCAGAGCAGCTTCTGGATTGCTTTCAAAGTAGTTGATGGTTTTCCACTCCCTCCAACCTGGTCACACGACACACAAAGAGCCCTATCAGCAACCCTGCCTACACTGCAGAGGCCAGAAAATAAACTCACAAGTAAATTATTTATCTTGGCGCTAAAAGTAGCATCTGCCCTAAAAGCTTGTGATTGTCTGTAACAGCAGAAAGCATGCTAAAAGCAGTCATTTTGCTTGTTCCAAAAGTGATGTATCTCTTCAGTCTTTCAGACTGTGTATTTCAGTGGAAGCAAGAGAAAAGTAATTGTATCATGTTATTTTATTTAGTTCTCTTATTTTGCACAGGCATCTCCATTTTATGTATTGCCTACTCACATCTTCCTATTTTTTTCATTTATTGTTAAAATCTTTGAATCTAACAGGCACTTTGTGCTTTAGCTTAAAAAAATGCTATGTAAATACAATTATTATTACTACATTAGTTGGCTTCTTTTTTATGTTAAAAATTGTTTTTTACTAATCTTTTTAACATAAGAAAGTAGCCAATGGCTTAAAAACAATCACTTCGGGCTGTGAAGTGGTCCCAGGGGAGTAAGCATTTGGTGGCCGGGCCTTGACACATAGGCCCGGCCACCGCCCTGTGGGCCCAACACTCACAGGGATGAACACCGAGTTTAGATGAATTATGAGTGACAAAGAAGAGAACCTAAGTTTCCCGAATACTAGCCATGCAGGGTGACCCTAATTGCTACGTTCACACCAAAAGCTTTTTATACTTGTTGAGGAAGTCCCACAAACGTCGGAACATCAAATGCCCCCGTGTCTGTGTTCATAATATTATCCGTAGGCGCACACAGCTCCTTCAGACGGACCAGCAGCAGTTTGATTCAGCAACGGCAGGACAGCAGGATGGTGGTGACGACGGGCGGAGCTTCTCAACACTGATTGGCTTTTGCAACTCTGTGCACTTTGCATGTAATCTACTCGCACGAATAATTCACAACTCTTTTTGTGTGAACGCACCATAAGGCTGAGCCCGGTGAGGGTCGGAACGTAGACCGACCGGTAATTCGAGAGCTTCGTCTCCCGGATCAGCTCCTCCTTCACCAAGATGGTTCGGTGCAGCAGCACCAATTTTCTAATGGCTGATATCTAATTGTGTTGCTCTTCATCCACCCTACGTTTATTTATATATATATATATATATATATATATATATATATATATATTAGTGCTGTCAAGCGATTAAAATATTTAATCTCGATTAATCGCATTTATGTCATAGTTAACTCGCGATTAATCGCAATTAATCGCAATATTTTTTTTTTGCATTTTAATGCTCTTATCAACATGAAAAAGTGGATTGGCTTGCTTTATTTTATTGAAAAACAACTGCCAAACAGGGCGGTACAAAATAAAATCACTAATAAAATTATAAAGTGCACCAGACATGAAAACGGGTCAGGGGTGAAAAAGGTGAGAAGGATATTACCCCTCTAGGAGGGTCCGGGAGCATGCTCCCCCGTAAGAAACATGCAAATATTCCATATTTTAAAGCATCAATCTGATGCATTTTGAGATGCATTTTTTGCCAACCTGGGGAGAGCTGGAGAAACTTAACTTCAGCCATGAGTCAAAAATGATTATGGCCTCCTTACTAAGTATTATGCAAGCCATTTCATGCCAGCCTGTCACTGGGTCTAACATTTACAGTATATGAGGCACAATGTGGTAAGGGATAGCATGGCTGCCTTTGTTAGCATCATTTATATCTTTGATGCAGAGAATGCATCTGGCGAATCCCTGCCTGTTGATTTTGGAGAATACATCTCCTAGATGAAAGGACACCTCTTGCCCTTTTATTGAGACCTTGCCTTCCAGTTTTAGCCACGACCAGATCCAGCTGCATTTCAATCCAGCTGTTTAACAATGGCTGCATCCTTCTCCCCTAACACACTAATTCTGCAAAAATAATGTTTGTATTGGTGTTAACTTCTAGTTTAGCCTTATTCAGACCTGCCAACCTTGATATATAACCTATATATTGATAAGTCATTAAATACTCGTCATGCATTATATTGCATTGCATATAATGTGTGCTGGTCAATTAGTCTAAAATTAATTTTAGACTAATTTTTGGCGTACTTTGACGTCAAAATGCGTATCCGCTACGCAAATTGCGTACAGGTTGGCAGGTCTGCTTATTGATAGAACGGTGGACCACTTTACCTTCTGCCTTGTCAGTCCCCTCACCTCAAAATCTGCCTCCTCAAAAACAGTAGCGTTAGCTAATAATTTTCCACCGGAGCTTTAGCTAGCTGGCTAACGTTGCGTTCTGTCCTGCTGTGTTCAATGTGTTCACTCGCGCTCCCTTCTGGCACGCGCACCTGTTCTCAGTTCACTGAATATCATTCATTTTGCCGTATCGCGCTCACCATTCATTCATTTCAAACCGTAACGTTAGCCTAGCTTCCAAGCCCAAACGGCGTGCCTATTGTTTTGCTTCCGGTTGACCTACATCCGACGTGGTGCTCGCGGAAAAAAAAAATTTGAAAAATTAAAATGCGTTAACGCCGTTAATAAAATTGACGGCGTTAAAATTGGTTTGCGTTAACGCCGTTAATAACGCGCTAATATGACAGCACTAATATATATATATATATATATATAGAGGGAGATTTGTAATTGAGGGCATCACTGACAAGTGACCATTTATTTGAAAACAAGAACATTTCTTGTTTAGGACATCAAACTGTTGAAAATGCCACTGCCAGATAAACTTTACAAAGAGAAAGCTAAATGTTTTACAAAAGATTTAATACTCAATTTGTTTAATTTTGAGCAGTTGTGAGTTGCTCTGCTATGTCATTGTGCATTATACTGGGGGGGCAATAGTGTACATACATATAAACTCTGTAGCATGAACAGTGGTCTTGCCAGGGGAAGAGGAGGGGAAGGGGGGGTTGGTTAGGAAAGGCAAGACCTCGCACCTAACTCGGTGGCACTCCGTCGACTATTATCCTAGTGATCCCGGAGGAAATGATAATCCTCATCCGATATTGGTATAACACCTTCGGTCTTTTATCTCGCCCCATGCTAAATCGTTAGGTTTTTGTGTTATACCTTCTCTCTACCTATTTTGACACCATCTCATCATTATGACAAACACTGCAAAAGTCTTCATCCAAAGATACTCACCTTAAGTTTCTTTGGTAGATTCAGTCGTCACTTCTGTATCTCACGGTGGATGGACAGGGATAGAGGGTTTAAATTGTTTTAAAGAACCAGAATCCTTGTTTTGGTTTCAGTCCCTTACCAATGGTAAGGCCGAGTTTTATTCAAAGTTTATCTTACATACAACAATTTCAATTCAATCAAACAGTTTAAAAATCACAAGTAACTAAGAGAAAGGGTTATGTCCAGAGCTGGTGAATAAACACCTCTTCTCTCTTCTCTCCTACTGCACAGAATTGCCAGGCACCCCTCTCCTGATAGTAGAAGTTTCTTCCAGACTCTAAAGCTGGAGAAATCTGATTTTTCTCCTTTTCTAGTAAAGATGCTAGATGCATATTAAGTCCAGTTTTCTCAGAATCTGGTGCAATCCCTTTTCAGACTGAGATCTGGTGAAAATCCTTTTTTCTTCTCTGCCCTATGCATCAGCTCTTGTACCTCACAGACACACTTAACCCCTCCTCCTCTTCTTCAAGGGTCAATCCTAGATCCTGTCTCTAAGGTCAACCACTGAGGGTTTGTTGCCTAATATGGTAACACTGCTGTATCCTATTACACAGGAGAGCTTTTTACAATACCATAATATAGACAAGATTATAAAACATAGCAACTTATAGCATCCTATGCATTTTATGTGGTCAAATCACAAACTTGAAATTGAAATAAAAACCAAACAGTATACATGTTCAACGGTTGTACAGAAAAAGAAAATTATTATACGTTTATAATAGTTAGACTTTTTTACTTTCAAGACATAGACATAGATCCTGATCAGAACCTTCTTGATAACATCTATCCAAATTGTTGCTACTACACGGAGGAACAGTTCAATACCACTATTAAATATGACCTTGGTATATCTATTATCCATTTTAATATTAGAAGTCTTTACGCAAATGTTCTAAGTATAAAAGATTACCTAAGTCAGTTCAAAAAACCCTTCAACATTATTGCCATTTCAGAAACATGGATAAATGCAGAGAGGGGGTCTGACTTCTTTATTAAGGGATATGAGTTTCATAGCAATAGTAGAGCAAATGGACCTGGTGGTGGTGTAGCACTATTTGTGGAAGAAGGTCTATCTTACAAGGTTCTAGATAACTTGTCAGTAACTATTGATGATGTAATGGAAAGTATTACTATTGAAATAGAAATGGGGAGAATGAAAAATGTAATTATCAGCTGTCTCTACAGAAAACCAGGATCCAATATTGATACATTTATCACAAATATGGAAAAATTGTTTAGCTCAACAAAACAAAAAAATATTTATATTTGTGGGGATTATAATATTGTTTTATTGAATCCAAACAAGCATAAATCAACAAATGAATTTATTGAAATAATGTATAGTATGAGTCTTCCCAACAATAACCAAACCAACCAGAATAACATCACATTGTGCCTCCCTAATTGATAATATTTTTACAAATAATATGGAGAGTAAAGTGATAAGTGGAATATTAATGAACGATATTAGTGATCACCTGCCTGTCTTTCTAATTTATGAATGTAATTATAGAAAAAAGAGTGAGTTAAAGGAAATTAAATATAAAAGAATAAGAACTGAAGAATCTATAGTTGCTCTAAAAAATGAGCTAATGAGTTGGAATTGGACCAGTGTGTACAATGAAACAGAGGCAGATAAGGTTTATGATATAATTTTAGATACATTCAATGATCTATATGCTAAGCACTGCCCTCGTAAGCCGTATAAGACCAACAATCGTTTTGCAGGAAACCCCTGGATGACCAAGGGGCTTCAAAATGCATGTAAAAAAAAGAATAGCTTGTATAGACACTTTATAAAAATGAAAACGAAGGAGGCAGAGATTAAATATAAGAAATATAAAAATAAATTAATAACTATTATGAGACTGTGCAAGAAGGATTATTATACTAAACTACTAGATAAGAATAAAAATAATGTTAAAGGTATATGGAATATATTAAATAATATTATTAGAAATAAACAAAAAAATCTAACATATCCTGATCACTTCACAGATAAGGGAAGGCAAATTATTACAATGAAGGAGGTGGTTGATGGTTTTAATAACTTCTTTGTTGATGTTGGGCCCAATCTTGCCAAAGAAATAAAGGATACTGGAAAGACACCAGAAGTAATGGAATGGGACGAGAGAACTGCTGATTCAATGTCTTTGGGAACGGTTGATAGGATGGAAATTATTGATATAGTAAATAATAGTACCAACAAAACTTCCACTGATTGGAATGACATTGATATGTCATTGATAAAGAAAATAATTGAAGGAATTGCTGATCCACTAACTCATATGTGCAACTTGTCATTCAAAACCGGCACCTTCCCAGATAAAATGAAACTGGCTAAAGTCATTCCAATATACAAAGCCGGCAATAAACATCAATTCACAAATTATAGACCTGTTTCCCTACTACCACAGTTCTCAAAGATACTTGAGAAACTATTTGTGAAAAGACTGGATGATTTTATTGACAAACATAATTTATTAAATGATAGTCAGTACGGTTTTAGATCATCTAGATCAACATCCATGGCCCTTATGGAGCTAGTAGAAGAAATCTCAGGATGCATTGATAAAAGGAAATATGCAATTGGTGTTTTTATTGACCTAAAGAAGGCTTTTGATACAATTGACCATGGGATATTGCTAAAAAAAATGGAGTGGTATGGTGTCAGAGGGGTAGCACTCACCTGGTTACAAAGCTATATTCGTAATAGGAAGCAATTTGTCCAACTGGGTAACCATAAATCAATGTGCCTAAATACGACCTGCGGTGTTCCACAGGGGTCAGTGTTGGGACCCAAACTGTTTATTTTATATATTAATGATATTTGGAAAGTGTCAAATATTTTAAAATTGGTGGTTTTTGCAGATGACACAAATATTTTATGTTCGGGGGAAGATTTGCAGCAGCTATTATTAATGGTCAAAAGTGAATTGAAAAAAATTAAATGTTGGTTTGATGTAAACAAATTATCGTTAAACCTGAACAAAACAAAGTTTATGATATTTGGAAATCGTCAAATTAAGCAAGATGTGAGTTTGGAAATTGAAAACATAACAATTGAAAGAGTTCACGAAATTAAGTTTCTGGGGGTTTTAATTGATCATAAGCTCTGCTGGAAACCTCATATTAAATATTTGTGCTCCAAAGTATCCAGAAGCATTGGAATACTGGGAAAAACCAAACACTTTTTAGATCAGAAATCACTCAAAATTCTTTATTATGCACTTATTGATCCGTATCTGTCCTACTGTGCTGAGGTATGGGGAAATGCATACAAAAGCACTATACAAAAGATTTGCACATTACAAAAAAGGGTCATAAGGATGATTCATCATGCTGGCTACCTTGACCATACTAATTCCCTGTTTTTAAAATCTGGTATTTTAAAGTTTAAGGACCTCGTTGATTTTAAAATTGGTCAAATTATGTTTAAAGCCTTTAACAACGTGTTACCAGGCAACATTCAATTGATGTTCATGTTAAGAGAGGGAACATACAATTTAAGAGGGAATTTTAACTTTAAACAGCCAACCATCCACACAAATCTGAAAAGTATGTGCATCTCTGTTTATGGTGTGAAACTGTGGAACAAATTAGACGAGGACAAACAAATGTGCATTAACTTGGGACAATTCAAACATAAGTTCAGGCAGTCTCTCTTGGTCGGATATCGGGAACTGGACTGGTAATTTTTAATTTTTATTCTTGGCATTGTATGTTTTTTAAGTAGGGCTCTATTTTATTTTATTACATATTAAAGATTAAATGTTTTAAATGTTAAGATTTATTATTATTATTACTTCTTTTTTTTCTTTTTTCTTTCTCTTTCTAATTTTTTGTGTGTTATTATATGATGAGTTAAGGGGGGCTGAACTTGATAAGCCTCGCTTCTTTCAGCCCCTTCTTGAACTTGCACAACATTTCTTTTATTTTGTATTACTTGGTGTGCTGTCTGTTTTGTGCTTGTTTGAGAGAAATAAAAAAAATTCAATATTTTTCCTCGATCACTCAACAGCTCCCTCAAAAGTGTGTGCTTGAGTCTGAGAATACTTCATTGTGTCACTGTTTCAATGTAAACACAAAACAGACCCAAATCCCGCTTAGAATGACTGTTGTCTGGAATAGAGACACAGCTTCTGTCAATACTTCACATACTTAGTAAAGCCTGTGTCCATTCTCTATTGAGACATTATCCTGGGTCCACTCTCTGCTGCCCTCCAGTGTTAGTGAAGTGATAGGACGAATCGAAGACCCACAAAATATACTACCAGCCGTTCTCATTCCCAGGGTGTCAAATACCTTCCCTTTGTCACGCTTCTGATACTAACTCACAAAGCATCCTTCAGCTTCTGTAGAATGAGCACCAAGTTTTGAAGTAACTACAATTTAAAACAATCCGCGTAATTTTTAGATGCTAAGAATATTTTAGATGCTAAAAGAGTAAAAAGAGTGTGGTGATCTAGAATAATGACAGAACAAATAACACATAGGTTCATTGGTCTTTTCATGGAATCTGTTGACAATAACAAATATAGAATAGCACCAGATTATAATTCTTATTATATAAATACTGTGATATTTATCAATGACTTTACAACATTGATTGGAAACTTTAAGTGCAATTAAAAAATTAAGAAAGCGGTAGTTACACTTTTCCACACACTAGAGAGAGAGAGAGAGAGAGAGAGAGAGAGAGAGAGCAGCTGCTGTTCTACTCTCATCATCCTGCTGCTGATGGAAAGAAAAACATCATCCTCTCTCAATTCTCTCCCTCTCTTTCTCATTACTTACACAACTCTCCCTCATTGGCACAACATCACAAGTAACAACATCCACACATACATTACATACATGCATACATATGTGTGTGGGAGCAGCGAATGGGTGGTGGGGGTGGGGTATCTCAGCTGTTGGGTTTGTCAAAAGCCTGGGAAAGTGGCGTGCCCCCCCCCCCTCCTTCCTCCCCCTCCTGCAGTTCAATCTACTTGTGGTTTCCATTCAGCCCTGCCTCATGTCTGTGTGAAACCTGAAGACTTGATTCTGATCATTTTTGGGAGATGACTGTGTACTAAGACAGCTGAGTAGCACAGGGGGGCTTAAACAACCATTTGGACACAAACATGAGAACTTATATTTGCCAGTGATTCATGAAAAGTTGCGAGTGTGATTTTTGCTTTTTTTAAGAGCTAATTCTCTCAAAAGAGGAGGTCAACATGCAATATATTCCTCAGGATCACATCACTGTTGTGGAGGTGCCACAGAATTCAGCTGAGTTGAACTTTCAAACTTCAACTTCCTTGTTAAATTACACATAATCTATGAGTAATTTGTCTAGATGTTGGATATGGAGAGCAGACTGTTGCAAAAGGAAAACACGGGAGTCTGCCTCTCCCGCCAGGTGCTCCCATATGAAGGTAGATTTGTTTCTTTATTACGCACACAAAAAACATGTTTTGAGAGCAAATTTCTCGTTTGTAACTAGAATTTCTGGCTACAATTAAAAATTGTTTGCTCTCAAACCTACGCTCTCAAAAAAACAACCTTCGCTCTCAAAACGAAAAGCTACAACTTGTGTTTGGAGGTAGTGGGCGGGGCATCGATGCTGAATGAGTGAGGAGTTTCTATTGGTGGGTTCGTCTGGGCTCTTGGCACGCTACGCTAACGGGGGGTTACAGTGAGAAGGGTATGGAGGTAAATTGACATCATATTGCTCTGTGTTTTGTCAAAAGTATTTTAAATGTAGCAGCACTTCCTTTTGTTTTCATGTTGTTAGTGCCGTGGAGTCTTTTTTTTTTAAAGAACGACATGGAGGGCTGCGTGTTGACATGAAGCCCCACTTTCTGCGTGCATGTAACGTTAGTAGCCCACAGTGAGCTAACATTACATGCACCAGATGCACGACTGTGTTAGCTAAGGTTAGATACGCATGTATGACACAATTAAGCAATAAGGTACGAGAGGCAGTACTGTATCGTCAATGTACAGTTCAAGGGTGTTGTTAGGCCCGACGCGGAGCGGAGGGCCTAACAACACCCAGCTCCTGGAGCTCCTGGATATAGGTGGTTTTAGCTTAGCTTTTTATAACTTTTTTATGTTAGCTTTGTATAACTTTTTATGTTAGCTTTTTATAACATGTTTTTATAATATAGGTATGAGTTTTAGGCTGTTAGAGATTTCCACTCTGTCAAATAAGTCACACACATACATAGTTATGAACTGATATAGTCCATGTCTGTTTAGAGATTTCCACTCTGAGATAAGTAACACACACAGTTATGAACTGATATAGCCCATTCTTGTAGATTTATATTATTGTTTAGTTTACATAATAAATTATGTAAAAAAGGGGGATTGATAATATAAATCGTTATATTCTGTAGATATTCATTTCATTATTCTTATGTCTATTAGAGTTCAGATTGTGCGAGGTCAGTTTAACAAATACTGTCTGTGAGAAGTTTCTGTGAGAAACGTTCCTCAAGGTTTTCACACCTATTTATCAGTATATTGACATTAGGGAAGCAGACTGGTCGTTGCACGTTCCAGTCTTGTGAGAAAAGATGAGAACACGATTCTCCTCCTCTTAGAAACGTTAGAGCCAATAGAAATGTTAGATGTTCATGACGGAAAACCGTGTATTAAAGAGCCGACCTTCCGGCTGTTCGGGGTGTTGTTTGGACGGTCAACCTGCGTGTTGACTGGACGACTCCCTGCTTTTGCAACTGCAGCGCCTATTACTTTACTTGTGATCACTTAGTAAATAAATTTAGAGAACGAGAGAAGTTGTTGAACTGAATTCTTCCAGAGGCTACACCAGGCATCTAATAATTAGCACGCATTAACAGTTGGCTGGCTAAAGCGCGTAAAGATTAGCCTACTAAAGCCAAGTCCTACCAAATGTCATCCGAAGCGGCCGCGCTCTTCTTTGGGTGCAGGTAAAATGCAGGTGCGTTGGGGGGTAGGAGTGACAGATACTTTTCCAAGGAGGCGACAGGACAGCGGGGGTTTCCTGGAAGAGAATACATGTAGCCACACCGACTGTCCTTCTTGCGGTCCTGTGGATCTTTATGATTCTTTGTCTCGTTGAATGTCATGCTGGCATACTTCTGTCCATTCTCAGTGAAAACAGCGAACGACCCTGTGGTTAGCTGACGGTTACCCTCCTTCCCTCGTCGTCCAAAGTGCAGTTGGATATCGAACTAGACCCTCTGGTGAGACTTTTCTAACTAGACCCTCTGGTGTGGTCGGATCCAGTGAGGCCTTTAAGTGGCTAGATCGCAGGCTGGTATGGATCCATGATGTTTTGTTTTGTTGTGTCCCTGTCGTCTACGGGTTTTTACAACGACAACTAAAACATTGTTTGCGGACGTGAACGCGCTGTCCTTCATTAAACACCAGCACCGACTCAACGGTGGATCATTTAGGTATCTGTTCAGTCCCGAACGCAGGCAGGCGTAACTGCTGATGCCGTAGTGGTCACCCTTACCATTGCGCACCGTGCCATAGAAATCCCGCAGTATTTCGTTCATATCTTCTCTCTTTATGGTTCAGGTCTACCGTTTTCCCATCTCTTCGCACCAGTTGGTGAAGCAGTTAATTGCTGACGGTGTTTTTTTCGTTGCGCAACATTTCATAAGTCTCAATTTCTTATGGTAGCATGACGTCCACCTGAATTATCCTCTTTAGCTAATCACTCATCAAAAGTCATTCCCCCCAAAAGATCAAAGTTGCCAACTGTCGAGCTTGAAATGACAACTAACGGTCACACAATTCAAATCTACCCATTATTTTAAGTGCGCACTGATATGGAACGCTCTGGTAAATGTAAACAGGCTGTACAGTACTTTATTCTTTACTCTCAACCAATCAGAATTGTCACGGATTCCCCGTCATATTAAGTGTTTTTTCATCCTGTCTGTCAGTTCTAACCACTCTCCTGTCATTCCAGATCCTGCCACCCACGTCTGATTACCCCTCATCACCGTCACCTGGCCCTCACACCCATCTCACCTGCAGCCCGTTCCCTCATTAGCTCACTATTTAGGTCCCCTCACTTGCACGTGTCCTCTGCCAGATTGTCTTGTCCATTTTGCCAAACTCTCCAGCGTATCCCTGTACTTCTGTCTACCTGTCCTGACCCCGTTTTTGCCTGTCTTTGCCTACCTTGGATTTTGCCTGCCCCTTATCAGATTTGTTTGCCTGTTTGATTGATCTCCTGGTTTTGACCCCTGCCTGAATATACTACTAAAGAACTTTGCCTGCCACCTGCCTCAGTTGTGCTTTTGAACTCTATTGTCTACTGTGCCTCACAAGAATGCTTGATTTGATCTACCCGTATTGTAATTTAAAATAAACTATGAGTTTGTTTTTCTCAGACCGAGGTAGGTACAGTTACAACCATGTTACCGTCTTGTATTAAACTGGATGAAGATAAGCTGAAATTGAATAAGCCATTAAATCCTTAAAACTTGCTAGCTAAAGTAGGGTGACCAGACGTCCTCTTTTTCCCGGACATGTCCTCTTTTCGAGACCTAAAAAAAGCGTCCGGCAGGGATTCCAAAAACGTCCGGGATTTTGCTACGTCCGGGAAAATAGTTATTACCCCTTACAAGTTTTGGAAATGGTATCTCCCTCACGTTCCACCTTCTTGCGCAAGCTCTGACTGTAGAGAGAACTGTCATTGGTCGACCGATCTCAACGTAAATGTAAGTTCACAGCATGCTACACACTACTGCTACCCCCCCGCGACGAAGTGTCCTCTTTTTCACAAACTCAAATCTGGTCCAGAGTCATAAGATAAGTCCGGCGCCAAAACCGTGTGTTGGATGGTGTATCTCTTGATGACAGTACAGGAAATGTAACTCTGACATCCTTGTCAATGTACCCAAAGCTTAATTATGTTAACTTAGTCATAGCTATTGATAGCCTAGCCGACATCGCCAGTCTGACAAACCATTTTAGCTACGGAAATTAGCATCTCATTTGATATTAACCACCATCGCGTTAGCATTGGTTGCTATCATTAGCATCGGTTGCTATCATTAGCCGTTTTCTCCTGGCATCAATATGATTGGAAGAGACATTGGGGTTGGGGCATTTCTTTACTATGAGCTACTTCAGATAGTCTAAAACTTCAGATGAAAATATTGTTGCAGTAAATACCAACATTATTATTAATTTACAAGAGGCAGGGTCCTATGTCTCCAAGGAGGAGGCACTTAATACACATGTGCTAAACTGTTTCCATCCACAGCAGCATCTAACAATCACTAAACCCACAAATGTAAAAAAAAAATTAAGTAACTACACTACATTAATACACTCTGCTGTTTTGTTGTATATATTGAGCATCGTTCATTCCTGTTATTTGTGTGTCTTGCTACTGTGACAAACACATTTCCCCTTGGGGATGAATAAAGTATCTCTCTATCTATTTAGACAACTTATGTTAGCATAGTTAGTGATATCATGTCGTGAAGGTGAGGCACGAGTTATTCATAATTTGCTCGGTGTTTTTGATCAAATAATTACACTCAAACATTACATTGATATACTGTCATTGTAATACGTACTTTTTTTCTTTTAATGTCAGAATGAAAACCAACAACCAACACGTCAGGTAATTGCTTAATTTGTTTTTCGATACAGCCTGTGTGACAGTAATGCATTACACTCTAACGTCCTTTTACCGTGTTCATACATCTAAACTCCCTTTCCAGTATGATCCACTTGAAGCCACGGAGGCTGCACGACATCTCCTGTCCCTGATATTAAGGGCCATACCTGAAGAACCTCAGGGACCAAGTCAGGTTATGGAGAGACCCTCAGTGCAAACTGAAATGGCCAGGTAGACCAGCATGCACTCATGTCAATGAGCCAGTCAAATGTGTCATTGGTCTAGTTTTTACCATGATGGCTGCAGTACAATTACGCAACTGTCATATAACATTAATGATGCCTCTATTTAAGCTTTTTAGAAAGTTATCTGGTTAAGGGCAACTGTTGTTTTCTTTACTCTGGAATACTTGGATGTGATGTGCTTGGTTAAGAAGTGTGCTTATAATAATTAAAAAGTACATTTATTCTTCTAAAAATCATACAGGTCCTTCCCTGGATTATTTATAAAAACGACTGCTAACCAGCAGTCGTTTTTTACTGGCATCAAAAGTCGAAATGACTCCATCCTCAGCGGATGATTTGATGTTGATGCAAGCAGGCTTGGGAAAGAGGACTGTGTCCGTGACATCTGACGTCACACACGCAAAGGTATTTTATAGGCTGAAGCAGGCACAATGCCTAATGTGTCGTCAAGAGTAAGAATTGTGTCTAATGCATGATAAAACTGTCCCTAATTTTATTTTAATGTAGTTGTCCAGTCTACTACAAAACAACTTTTACGAAGATGGCACATCTTGAGGACAGATGGCTTCTTTACAAAGCAGCAGGTTCATAATTACTGTACTTAAATTGAAAGATCTTTAATGTTTATTGTACCTGTTAATACAACCAAAAGAGGAGGAATACATCATGATTTGGGGTCATCCCCAAAATCTGTTTTAATTTGTTGGTGTTTTCACAGGTGGAAGTGGAAGGAGGAAACTCTGCTGTTCCTCTGGAGGCTGAGGGCTACACTGGGTCCATACTAATAGGTTCTTCAAGTGCAGGAAAAACGATGCTCTATATTGTTCCTCTCCAAGATGAACTAGAGCTATCACCTCTTCCTGCAAGTGCACCAGAGTTTGCACTGATGCCAAAAGCCAGCTGCAAACAGTGCAAAACAGAGATGCCTCTGCAAATGTTGCCACTCCATATAAATGACTGTCTTCACTCACACCCTGAAACAGAGGTGAATTACTTTACAGTTTGGGGTTAAGGATGATCAAAATAAATTGTAATTTTAGGAAAAAGTAACCTTTTCTGTTTAATATATCATCTTTAAAAGCTGTCAACAAATGATTGTATATCATATGAACATGAACTGTGCATTTTAATGATATCTAACCATCTGATTGATCCACAATACTAAATAGCAGTAGACATTTAGTCGTTGATAAAAGTTTTTGTGAAAAGTTTTTAATAGACTTAATACAACTAGATTTATAAACGTGCCTGCACTATTTCACATTCAGGAGGAAGATTTGGTGTTTGTTGAGGAAGTGACATCTGGACTTGTTTCAATATCTGCTGGATCTGCTTCATCATCCAGAGAAGACCAATTAATTATTTTGGTATAAGTCTGTATTTCATATGTCCGCATGTAGGAAGAAGAAGTCCAATGCCCTATATGCACCCATGTCTTCCCTGTATTTATATGTTGGTATTAAATACATTCCAATGTGAGGCTAATTTTAAGATTTTGAATTTTTGGATGATGTCATCAGGTGGGTAAGATCACAGGTGGACTCCAGCAAGACTTTTGAGATGGTGGAAAGAGGTCTGAAGTTATGGCGGCGTAAAAAAAATGGCAGTCCTGTGAATCCTTTGAAGATCACATTCTTGGGAGAACCAGGGATTGATACAGGGGGCCTGAAAAAGGAGTCTATCAAGTGAGTAGTTGACCATCATAAGTTTATTTGCCCCAGGGGAAAATGAATTGAGAAACCATTCACCCAAAGATGCTACCAACGTATGTAGAATAATGCACTTGTCAATGTATCAGCTCAATTACATTTGAGACAATCTACAAAATGCAGCTCATGTAATGCTTTTGATTGTTTTGTTTTGTATTTTAGCAATGGTGGCTGGGATCGAGAAACTGCTTTTTGAAGGAGAAAGTGAAAAGATGCCAAAGTATTCCTTGAATGATTTGGATGATGAGTTATTTAGGTACTCCGCCTAATGATTACTAAATGTATCTGAGGTCTCCCCCTGCACTGATGTTGAGTATTTTAAACCCTCTTTTCCTGTTTGTAGGACAGCTGGTGAAGTATTTGCTGTAAGCATAGCTCAAGGAGGACCAGCACCACGTTTTATGCAAGAATGGTGCTATGACTACCTTTTCTTTGGGAACCTTTCATCTAAGAATGTCCATGACTCTACTTTATCACCATTAATAACAATGGTAAGTTAAATTTTTTTGCAAAATATTGACAGATTAATTTGATCACAACACAATGTTTTAATTACTTGTTTGTCTAATGCCCCAAGTAGTTAATATTGTATTAAGGCACTTTACAGGAGGAATGCCGTAACAATTTCATGTTTGTCTAGTCAGCTGTAGACCATGGACTGTGGTATCCTGGGGAATGGTATGATGTGTTGTGAATGCATTAAAGTACAATTGAATATCTTTGGTATGATTATTTAAGATTGAAGATGCATCCGACATGACTGCTCACATCCAAGACATTCTGGATTGTGGCTATACAGGCAAAGTTGACGTTGAGCATAAAGAAAACATTAAGGTATGTACACAATATCAAATATTACTGCTTATGTAACACATTGCAGTGTAGCCTCAGAGGCCTTGTGTAGTTTATGTTTTCTTAAAAAAATTTAAGGATAATGATAATCGGTTATTGTTTCTAGGGTGCTCTTTGGCTTCAATGTAAGACATTTATTTTGGGTGAAAATAAATGAACTAGAGGCCAAGGTACTCCAGTTAAAATGCTCAAAATGTATATATTTTACTGACATGTGTAGGGTTAAAAGGAAATGTATATTGTTGTCTACATGTAGTAGCAAAGCCTTGTTCAAGACCATTTTAGAGCCTGCTGCCCTAAAGTCCTAACTTCTACACCTGGACAGCTTAACTTGGAGATAACTGATCCTCAGTCATGCAGTGGATGACTGGTCAAGCTCATAGACGTCTGCTTTTGGAGGATCGGCAAACATTCAAACTCACAGTGAAATTTGATCATTGGTGTCTGAACGCCATGCCTAACCACACTGTGTGTTACCCAACTGTCAGTGCTTGCACAAACACCATCACATTCCCAGTAGCCCACATGACAGATAATAAATCATTTAAAACACTCCTGCAAACTGCCATCAAGTATGGTGCAGGATTTGATAGTGTGATAAATGTGTTAAATGGTTGTTGGCACTTGTGTTTATTCTTTAAGTTTTTTATTCTTTAGTGAAACAAACTAAATGTTCAAGAATCATTTTATACTGCAGCTATTTATGCCACCTTATGTGAGTGAGCAAAATAAACAAGTATTTATTTACTGTTCTTTATTTGTGATTAGTTAAAAGTGCATAGTTGTTTTAGAATGTACACTTCTAATGTATTGCATATTTATTAAATAACACATTTTAAAGGATTTTTGAATGGAGGTTACTTTTACATATATAAAAAAATGAAAAAAATCTCACGTACCCCCAGGGGTACACATACCCCAATTTGAGAACCACTGCTCTAGAGCAGAGATTCTTAACCATAGGGGCCACCTAGAGGGCCGCCAAAAACGTTCTGTTTTTCACCTGTGGGCCGCGGGAACACATAGGTAATCAATTGAAGACACCAGAGATATTACTGTTGTCCATGAGACGCTCAGTTACAATACAGCTTCCCACCACTTGGTGGCGGTAATGCGTCAGTCAGTTATTTAACAAGCTCCAATATGCAGAAGAAGACACTCAGCCAGCCTGTAGCGAAAGTTATAGAGAAGTATTTCAAACGAAAACATAAAGACGAAAGTGCTGCCGAACACACCCCCAAACGTCTAAATGTTTGTGAAGTATAATCCTGACTTCACGAAGTAGAGCTTTGTGAACGGAGGTAACGAGGTGAAGCCCTGATCCCAGAGTGTGGGCTAATGCTAGCCTCGCTAGCTAATGCAGCACTGGAGGCGTCACAGCTAAAGCGGTATCTAGAGACCAAACATTCAACGCTCGTGAGAAAGCCGGTGGGATTTTTCAAGAGAAAGGACGATGTACTCCAGATGCAGGAAAGGTCTGCCTGTCACTGACAAGCAACTCCAAACGTGCTGTGAAAGCCAGCTGTCACAGATATGAAGAGCAACTTCTGGTTCTGTAAAAATGAAGACTGCTGAAGCATATCATTCACATCATAAGGCTATATTTTAATCTGCACTTTATTTAAATGTTATTTACAGTTTATTTAATTTGAAAATTATTATTTTGAATTGTGTGCACACAATTCTCCTAAGAAAGTAAAAACCTCACTTTTACTGTCTTAAATATTCAGGTTTGAGGTTTATTAACATGTTGGATTAACCAAGAGCACTGTAGTAGTTCAATAATACAATTAATCCTAAAAAAACTACTTTCCTAATAATTATGCAGTGTATTCCTTTTATTACCACGCCCAGGTAGCCAAAATGACCTGGCCCAGAGCCGGCACGGGTTCGGCACGCGTGAAGAAACACTGTCGGCCCGCGTCCGGTTGCCGATTCGGCTCCAACTCAGCATGGATGGCGCCCCAGAATCGGGCCGAATACACTGGCCCGATTCCGGCGGACGACACTGCCGTCACTGGGCCGTAATCGAAACTAACCGGGGCCAGCATCGGCCCGAAGCCGGCACACCAGAAGAAACACGTCGGCCCGGGTCCGGCTGCCGACTCTGCTTGGGTCTGGTTGCTGGGTCCGGTTGAATGAATTATTATTATTATTCCCACCGCTGCCAACAATGTAACAGAGGGTTTCTCTTGCGCCTATACTTGTACAATAATAATAAAACAACAACACGCTGCTCCGTTAGATTAGACAAGACGGCAACCACTTTATTCTTGACTCGCTCCTCACTCCAACCAAACTCTCTCTCTCTCCTTACGTTTTCCCCTTCAGAATAAAAGCTCCAGAAACATACATCAGAACACTGCTTCATAGAGAAATGTATATACACCATACAATATCTTACAATTATATAACATTATGATAAAATAAGACACGTCGACCAAAACGTTACAGTAAATATGTTTTTATTAACTGAATGCACACAGGGTTAAATCAAAAATAGAACTAACTGAACACAAAAAGACTACTGTCACTCCGGCATCATGGCTTCACGTCCAAAAATAAAAAATCCGGAGGTTGCAGCCTGGTAGAAACAGACAAAAAAACTAGTGAGATCTCACAATTTCTAAATGGTAAATCTATCAATAGTATTGCAAACCGTTCTCACTCATGCATTGAATATCGTGTCTGTATATAATGTAATAATATCTGACACCGTCCACGTCTGCTAGATCGTAACTATACATTTTGATTTCAGGAGATAAAACATTGCTATACAATTTCGCCATGTGTCCATTAATTCAATTCAATTCAGTTTATTTTATATAGCCCAACATCACAAATACAAGTTTGCCTCGGAGGGCTTTACAATCTGTACACATAACATCCCTGTCCCGGGACCTCACATCGGATCAGGAAAAACTCCCCTAGAAAGATAGTAAAAACCCTTTTACAGGGAAAAAAGGGAAGAAACCTGAGGGAGAGCAACAGAGGAGGATCCCTCTCCCCGGATGGACAGAAGCAATAGATGTCATGTGGCCAGAATGAATAGCGTAGTTACAGCACATTCAATGAATATGACAGAAATGATTCATATAATGAGTATTAGGCATGGTCCATGATCCTGATAATCCATGAAGCAGAAGGCGGTAGAGAGGAGGGGGGCATCAGAAGGGCCATGGCAGCAGGCAGGACCGGTTCCAGGCCGGTTCCATCAGCAGGGCCATGGCAGCAGGCAGGACCGGTTCCAGGCAGCCATGGATCCATGGCAGGAGGGGTGGGTGGGGGGGCGGCAGGACCCGGGGCAGGACCCGGGGTAGGACCCGGGGCAGGACCGGTTCCAGGCAGCCATGAATCCATGGAAAAAGAAAGTAGAGTTAGTAATGTGCATTGAAGAGACAATAGTTTATCCAGATGGAGAGAAAGAAGAGGAGAGGAGGAGTGAAAGAGGAAGAGAAGAGGAGCGAAAGAGGAAGAGAAGAGGAGCTCAGTGTATCCTAAGATGTCCCCCAGCAGTCTAGGCCTATAGCAGCATATCTAGGGGCTGGACCAGGGCAAACCTGAGCCAGCCCTAACTATAAGCCTGAAACAGCCCTAAGTATAAGCGCTATCAAAGAGGAAAGTCTTAAGTCTACTCTTAAATGAGGTGACTGTGTCTGCCCCCCGGACTGAAAGTGGAAGCTGATTCCACAGAAGAGGAGCACGATAACTGAAAGCTCTAGCCCCCAACCTACTTTTTAAGACTCTGGGAACCACAAGTAACCCTGCATTCAGTGAGCGTAACGCTCTAGTGGGGTAATATGGCACTATAAGCTCTTTAAGATATGATGGTGCATCACCAGCTAAGGCTTTATAGGTGAGGAGGAGGATTTTAAATATGATTCTCGATCTTACAGGAAGCCAGTGGAGAGCAGCTAGTACAGGAGTAATGTGATCTCTCTTCCGAGTCCTTGTTAGTACACGAGCTGCAGCATTCTGGATCAGCTGGAGAGACCCAAGGGACTTTCCGGAGCAGCCTGATAATACGGAGTTACAGTAATCCAGTCTTGAAGTAACATTACATTAACGTTAAAGTTACTCCAACCCTGCTGGCCTCTGTAAACCAGCTGGCTCGGTTAAAACAGCTATACATGCAGTGGAGGCGTTGTTATACACGTCTGTGCTCAAACATCATGGCTTGATAAATACAAAAGTGTTCTTTCATTACAGACTAGTGAGCTAACAGCATTGGTCCTCAGGAGTCAGGACACGTTTTCTAGCTAACATGCTCAACTTCCCTGACATGGTTAGCTAGCTTAAGCGCGGTTAGCATTGAATATACACGGGCCATGTGGAGGAATTGAGCTTCTCTCAAAAACGAGTAATGTATATAACTTAACTGTTAAATAGACATCTCCCACCATATTTGAACAATTTAATAATGCGGGTACTTACCAAGAGCGGTTGTCGGTGGAGAAAGAAAAGTAAGAGCGACTGCATGAGGTCCGGTCCTTTTTATGCAGAAGGACCCACGAGGGAAGCCCTAATGGTTGCCTGTTGCTTTTACAACTATTATTTAAAAAACCTGTTTCAGTACTGGTTGCCGATAAACCCGACTGCCATGTCTCAGCCAGAAAAGGCCCGTTACTATGAAGCCAGATACGGCCCAGAATCGGCAGCCATCAACGGGCCAGAGCCGTTTCAGTGCTGGTTGCCGATAAACCCGGTTGCCATGTCTCAGCCAGAATAGGCCACGGCCACGGCACAAAGTAATACCTCACTGTACTACTAGTGACTCCATCTGCGCTTTTATAATTCATAGAATAAAGAACATTACAATCACTTTCAATTAAACCAGATCACTCCAGACAAAAAAAAGTGTTATCACCTTGTTAGAAAGATGAAAATAAAGTTATATCGTACAAAAAAAATATATATATATTTAGTTACTACTAAATAGCTTATTGTGTAAAACAATAGCTATTTTTTTACAAATCAAAACAGAATGAGTGTAGATATGTGAGCATCACGTTATATCATTATTAGTGGCTGCAGTGAGCTGCTTTCCTCTACACATCTTTTTATTCTTTTGATACACCTCTCAATTCATGCTCAATGTTGAGCTGAGATCTGTTTTCTGATGAGACACAACAGCAGAAACGACCTCACAGAGATCTCATAAAGATCGGCTTTTGGCAAAATGCCAAGAATCGGCAAGTCGCACATGCGCAAGCGAAACCTATTAACGGCGTACAGTAAACATTTAAACCAGCATTTCCTCTTGCGCCCCACCGGTAATAAATACCGCCCCAGTTTGATAAATACTGACTTAAAGGAAACATGGTGTTCATTTATTTTAATGACGACCACAAAGTGAGCAGGCTTTGTCACTGCAGTGTGTTTTTCGGGCTTTTGGAGGAATATTTCTAGAGCCTCTCGATATGCGAAGTCAGAAACGTCATTTATGGTGCTCCGCAGGCTGCAGCCTGTTGGATATTTGACTTGACCTGCAAATACATTAACTGTTAGGCTTTACAAGTGATAGCTGATAGTTTAAAGCAGCAAATCCCATTGTGAAAAGCACGCAACATTTTATCGTTTAGTTTGTTTAATAACAGAACAAGGTGCAGACTTGTTCTATAGGAAATTACTAACAATGGAAAATTATTTGCGGCAACTAAATAATATTTATTTGGACCAATTAAGTGAAATTGGATATTTTCCCACGGCACACCTGACGATCTCTCACGGTACAGTGGTTGAAAATCACTGTTCTATGCGATGAGCAAACACAATGTACCATTAGAACACTGGAGTGATAGTTGCTGGAAATGGGCCTCTATACACCTATGTAGATATTTCATTAAAAACCAGACGTTTCCACCGAGAATAGTCATTTACCACATTAACAAGGTATAGTGTATTTCTGATTAATGTAATGTTATCTTCATTGAAAATTTTTTGCTTTTCTTTGAAAAATAAGGACATTTCTATGTGACCCCAAACTTTTGAACGGTAGTGTATCTATATTAGGGCTGTTAACGCGTTATAAATGCATTAACGCAGCAATGATTTGATCATGCGTTAACAGCATGTTGTTGTTTTTTTAGCATTGGGAGGGGCTTAACACCACCGCACACAGGTGCTGCACTTTAAAATGGATATTTTCACTTTAAATCTCTACCAGACGGCGTAGTTCAGACCTGGGCGTAAAGGGGCTCTCCCAGTCCGGCCCGCGTGAGGTCAATAAAAAAATAAGATGCACGCCATAAATGCAATACAACGGCACTGCTTTTACTTTGAAGGTGATTTATGTATGTGCGCGCGCAGCCTCACCGACAAGCAGTGTTGACGACTATTGTGATGCAGTTTCTGTGCTCAGCGAGCAGCGGGTGCTGCCGCGAGTCGCTCCGCCGGCCCAAAGCTCTCACAGGCGGTCCACTCCCAGCTGCAGGCTCCGCATCCACCTCATTCAACCAGACTTCAGTGCACTTATTCAAGCCAACACAGACTGGACTTTTCTCACTGAGTAAGAAAAACTGAACTGGAAAACATCAAAAGCACTGATTGCTTTTGTATAAAGTTAATCAATTGCTGGTCTTTAACATACATATTTAAGGTAAGCAACAAACTGAACATGACAAAAGAAGGAGTGGCTTGTCCCTCTAACAGGGATCCTCACTACTGAACAGAATTTATGTTCCCTGATAAAAGACAAATGTTTCTTTCTTCTGGTACCTGTTCAGAAAAAAGAAAACAGATTTATATATGTATGTATGTTAACTTGCTGTTGCTGTGAGAGTGCCTGTTATAATGTTCTAATAACATTACTTGAAAATAAAAGCGTGCAAGACACTAGTTTTTCATTCATTATTGAATTTGGCGCATAATGCGATTAATCAGATACATTTTTTAAACTTTGCCCAGCCCTAATATATATATGAAACAAAAAAACAACACTCAACAGATCATTTACTTTCAAGCACCTTATTCTTCATTTCCCAGTTTGTCCCAGAAGGCCTGTCCTTTCTTTGTAGGTTGTCAGTTTGTTTTACATTTTCTTTATTACTGTATTGAGTTTGTTTTTTACCTGTCTGTTACTCTTGCCAGCTTTTTTTTTTCTGGCTTTTAAACAAACATGTTGTAAAAATATATGTTCTGTATCTGCTTGCCTGGTCTGGGTTTGGATCCTTCCACCTTTCTAACAGTTGCAAAATATAACTGCATGTTCAAAAACAGACACAAAAGCCCAATTATTCAGTCTCTTTTTTCCCAATTCTACATTTATTAATAAATGTAGTGCTCTACTTTGCTTAATCATGACAGTTCTTGAAGTGCATCTAGAACCAAGTCCAAAGTCCCGCGCCTGACTATTCTGATAAAAGATGACATTTTGGTTCTCTTTCATCTTCAGGTTTTATTCTGTCAGTCATACTGGTACTGTGAACTGTGGTCATTTATTCATATTTTTATTTGATTATATTTTGATTCATCTTAATCCACATCTGCTTGAGAAGCCATTGTTTTTCACTCTGTTGCTTTTTATATCTGTTTTAGTTATATTTTATTTTCATAATGTAACCTTTACAATGCTACTCACAAAGGCAATTCTCTAACCTACACATGTTTTAGTGGACAGTCGCATTAACATGCACTGTCACTGTTGCCTTTGCTTGTTGATGTGATATTGCAGAGTCTCCATATTAGTCTGTACCCTTCATATTCAAGGATTTGACTCTAGTCTTGGCAGTGAAGAAAAGCTATTGTTGAAATATATTGGCTGTAGAAGGAAATCTTTTTGTGTAGTACATGTAAGAAGCAGAGAGTAGAGTGTGGACAGGGTCATTTCTACAGATAGGGGTGAGAAAAATTTGCATAGACATTGTTATCTTCGATGTCTCCTCATATACTGTAACCCCTAAATTAATCTTTTCCTTTTTTTAAAGTGAGTCATCAATCCCTGGTAATCCGGTCTCTTGATATCTCTCACAGTCCACAGCTGGAATGGGAGTGATTATCATAAAGGCCTGTGATCTTCAAAAATTAAATGTACCTCCCAGGTCGGGAGTTTTCTCATCCGAGCTGGAGAGTCACAATGGGGGGTGGGGTCTCACCATCCTGATACAAGGCTTTTGTAATCCTGAGCTGTGGTGTACATAAAATCCCACTGTAATTGCCTTCCTTCCAAAGGCAGGTCGGTTAAAGCTAAGATATTCACCATTCTTCAGACAGCTCACAAGGACTATGAAGGGGATTTAATACCATTGCAGACACTCGCACAAACTGAATATTTTTGCTGCAGTTGCCTTAGAAAGTTTAAACTTCTCAAAATACAAGCTGAGCCCAGATGTGTGAAAGAAAGTTGAGCACAAAAATCTAAATTTGAGCTGAAAAGATGTTGAGGAAAAACAAGATAAAAAAGCTAAGAACAATTTTGCCCTGATGTCTAATTTTGTTATGCTAAGATGCTGGCCGTATTATAGCCCATAGAATTTAGTTTCTGCTCTTTACATTTCACGAGCTTATCAATAGAGACATGAAAAAAAAAAAAAAAACTTGGGATTTATATGCTGAATAATCAAACCTAAGATCTGTTTTACCTCAATTCCACCGCCCAACCAGAGGAAACAATACGCTGGACACGTTCACATGAATATTCCTGACAGATACAAAGCCCTCTCCCATTTCGGACTATCAGAGCATATTTCATATTTTCCCTATAGCTGCTCTACAGGACTGTTTTGAATGTACAGACTGACACTATTTACTGGGATGCCGCCACCTCGGAGAAAAAGATAAATCTGGAGGACAATACATCAGATATCACCGCCGTGTTAATGATTTTGCGATAACAAAGGCAATGCAAATCATTCCCCAACCACAAAGTCTGAATGAATAGATAGGAGTTGGCACTATCCAGAGACAAAAAGCTTTTGGTTCAGTGACAAGGAAGAAGACAGCATTATTGAGCAAGACTGAAAGCTGGCATCAAGGAGGCCAACCCTGTCTCCTAAAAATTACGTTCCCCCAAAACTAAAATGCATTCTCAATTATGTTTAACTAGAAAGGTATTTTTCCCCTGATTACGTTTGTCTTTGACGTATTACAAATACGTTTCGAATCAACGTATCTTTATTGTTTGTTTTCTTGCTCTCCTAGAATGCGCTCGACCACACGTCAAGCTGTTATTAACATGGGATCGCTAACAACCTGTTAGGGGTTTTAATGCTTTGCTGAATAGTTGCAAGATTAATATGGCTTCTATCTGAAGCACATGTTTCTGAAGATGTGTCGTAAATTCACTCTTCATAAACAAATGCATAAAACGTGAACTCTATCAAGATCAAAGCTAAAGAAATAACCGTGTGTTTTTATCAGTTCATAAAATGTACATCAACAACAGAACTGTGTGTCAAATTGTTTTAAAGAAATTAAAAAAAATGTTAAATTTCTTCTTCTCTCTGATGTTATGCACAAAGTCACAGCAACAATGTGGAAGTGGAGAAAGAGAGAGAACAAGGAAGGACTTCTGAAACTGGACCAAGTTTGTGATATATAAATTCAGGACACTAACATTTTGATTGCATTCTTAGGGGCCGTTCACACCGGACGCGACTTTTAAAAGTACAGTCGCCTCTAAAATGAGCTGTGCGACTCCACGCAAGGCACTTAAAAGTTGAGAATATTTCAACTTTTAGGCGCGCCGAAAAACGCGACGCGCTGCATTTAAAAGGCGGTTTTCTTTTCTGAACTCACAGAACTGGACTCACCCCTGGCCCCACTCATAGCCCGTGTCACAGCACAGGAAGGACGCACTGCAGAAGGCGTCATGGAGTATTTCACCGACACGTCAGGCCACACCCGACTGCCAGCCAGGTCATTCCCTAAGATGACCTGCACTCCCCCCCATAGGCAGCGAAGGTCTCACTCCCATGACCACATCACCTTGCACCAGATCTGAGACCAACGTCGAATGATGCTTTGGCGCAGAAAAGACTGTCAAATCCATCCCTCGGGACGCAGTACTGGAACCAGTGTCTGTTTCCTCAGAGAAATTCAACACAGACTCCAAAATAAATGACTCTAGAGCCCCTGAATCTCTTAAAATCTTAACTGGTACTTTTTTCCTCATGTCTGAAACAAACGCAGCATAACCAGGGTCAAACTCCTGATGAGCTGAGGAACCTATCAGCTCTTGATCCAAACCTGGATCCTCAATCACTAACTGTTTTGAAGAAGGCTTTGCGTGTGCCCGCACGGCAGCAACGGCACGATCTTTCTTCCCCACGCAAGGATACAACAGCCCCACATGGTTTTGCTGGTAAAAACCCAGGCTCTAACCTTTTTTATTTTTTAACACTGGACACTCATTTCGCCAGTGACGCTTGCCAAAACAGTAGTTACAGACCCGATTCGAGTCCATTCTTGCCCGCAAACCCCGGTCTGCTTTAGCTGAGAAAGTATTTGCCCCTTCTGAACAAAACTTACTGGCGTTAACTTCCCCCATACTCTCATGGAAATCAAGCCCCCCATGACCACGGCTCTCACCAAAAAATCCTTTATGCGTTAAGACAAACTCATCTGCCAACCTAGCCGCATCTGTAACCTTGCTTACTTCCTTTTCCTGAATGTAAGTAACCACACGGTCAGGCAGAGCATTTTTTAACTGTTCAAGCAAGATCAATTCCTCAAGGTCCTCCCTAGTATCTACCTTTGAAGCAGCACACCAGCGATTAAAATGAGTTGTTAACTCCACGTGAGACTGCTTCTCTTTTTTGAGTGACCTGAACCGCTGGCGATAAGCCTCTGGTACCCATTCATATCCTAAACATAGCAGCCTTAACCAACTGGTAGCTACTGCTATCAGCAACACTCAAGGCTGAAAAAGCCTCCTGGGCCTTGCCAGTGAGCACACATTGCAACGAGAGTACGCTCAACATCTGACCACTTCCGAGCATCTGCTAAGCGTTCGAACAAAACAAAGATGATGTCAGGGTCCCCTTCATTAAACTTTGGAACCAACCTTAAGTTAACAGAATCAAATAATAACACCGGCTCTCAGCCTTTCGATTAACAGTCGAAACGGTCCACTTCAGGAAATCCAGTGGGGGACGGGAGCGCCCATGGAAATGATGAAGATAGAGATGAAACACTCATGCATTCAGATGCTGAGTCAGAGAGTGTGCTGCTTACTGTGTCTCGGTCACCTTCAGCGACTCGGACTCTGTCACCCTGTGTGGTTTTGTTCAGGATGGAGGCAGTGGCACAGAGATCAGACCAAGATGGCGGTCCTTATCAGAATCCTGTCCACAGTCCTGCTGAACCCACTGCTGTCCCGCCTCCCTCTCCTTACCGCGTCAAACCTCTCTCTTACCCGCTCAACTCCATGCACCAGCTCGGCCATTCCCCTCCTGCCGTCCCCTCCCCCTCCTTTGGCTCCTCCCTCAGACCGAGAGACCAGCTTCCACTCCTCCAGCTCTAACTGTTTTAGCTGAACATGGGCTAATTCAGCCTCCTGCAGATGTGCCTCTTATTCAAAATGGCGGCGAGTGTAGACGCAGCGGCCCCTCTCTGTCCTGAACATTTGGTGTTTTGTTCTCGTTTGTACAAAAACATTTTGTTTTCACCTCGTCTGTCCATGTTGAAATACTACTACAGTCACCAGGTTCTGCTAAGCATCGGCAGGACCAAGAAACAACATTCTGGACACTGCACAAGCCGAAACACTCAAGGAGCTCGGACTACTACGTCGGCCTACGGCCACACCGGACTGGATTGCCACCCCTCCCCGGAAAGGAGGTAAAACAATTTCTAGCACCAACACAGTTCGTCCACATGAGTAAAGCTATGTTTTCACAAGAGATATGAAGAATTTCAAAAATCAAGTGTCAATGTTTCAGCTTTAGGGCCATATTATCACTTTACACTTGTGTCTTATGTCAATGGTGCCTCATTATATAGAGCTGAGATTGTTCTGCAATTATAGATGTTAAACACATGGGTATCTATCATATGCAAGTGCCTTTAAAAAGGTGAATTTAAGAAATTATGTAAAATAGAGATGATATGCTTTTCTTTTGAAGGCGTATGTATATATACTGAATTGTATTAATAACATATCCTTATTATGTCAAAGTGTTGGAATAAATGTTAAATATTTAACTGCAAAGTAGTAATGCGTGATACTTTTGTTTGCATTGAATCATACGGGGATGTTTGCTGAAATTGATTGGCTGGCCCTACCCAAAAAAAATAATCCACCAGCCGCCACTGATATGTACATGTTATATATATATATATATATATATATATATATATATATATATATATATATATATATTAGTGCTGTCATATTAGCGCGTTATTAACGGCGTTAACACAAACCAATTTTAACGCCGTCAATTTTATTAACGGCGTTAACGCATTTACATTTTTCAATTTTTTTTTTCGCGAGCACCACGCCGGATGTAGGTCAACCGGAAGCAAAACAATAGGCACGCCGTTTGGGCTTGGAAGCTAGGCTAACGTTACGGTTTGAAATGAATGAACGGTGAGCGCGATACGGCAAAATGAATGATATTCAGTGAACTGCGAACAGGTGCGCGTGCCAGAAGGGAGCGCGAGTGAACCCATTGAACACAGCAGGAGAGAACGCAACGTTAGCCAGCTAGCTAAAGCTCCGGTGGAAAATGATTAGCTTATGCATAACGCTACCGTTTTTGAGGAGGTAGATTTTGAGGTGAGGGGACTGACAAGGCAGAAGGTAAAGTGGTCCACCGTTCTATCAATAAGCAGATCTGCCAACCTGTACGCAACTTGCGTAGCGGATACGCATTTTGACTTCAAAGTGCGCTGGTAAAAATTAGTCTAAAATTAATTTTAGACTAATTGACCAGCACACATTATATGCAATGCAATATAATGCATGACGTGTATTTAATGACTTATCAATATATAGGTTATATATCAAGGTTGGCAGGTCTGAATAAGGCTAAACTAGAAGTTAACACTAATACAAACATTATTTTTGCAGAATGAGTGTGTTAGGGGAGAGGGATGCAGCCATTGTTAAACAGCTGGATTGAAATGCAGCTGGAACTGGTCGTGGCTAAAACTGGAAGGCAAGGTCTCAATAAAAGGGCAAGAGGTGTCCTTTCATGTAGGAGATGTATTCTCCAAAATCAACAGGCAGGGATTCGCCAGATGCATTCTCTGCATCAAAGATATAAATGATGCTAACAAAGGCAGCCATGCTCTCCCTTACCACATTGTGCCTCATATACTGTAAATGTTAGACCCAGTGACAGGCTGGCATGAAATGGCTTGCATAATACTTAGTAAGGAGGCCATAATCATTTTTGACTCATGGCTGAAGTTAAGTTTCTTCAGCTCTCTCCAGGTTGGCAAAAAATGCATCTCAAAATGCATCAGATTGATGCTTTAAAATATGGAATATTTAAATTTTTCTTACGGGGGAGCATGCCCCCGGACCCCCTAGAGGGGTAATATCCTTCTCACCTTTTTCACCCCTGACCCGTTTTCATGCCTGGTGCACTCTATAATTTTATTTTGTAAACCCTTGTTTACCTGAAATGTGCAGTGATTTTATTTTGTACCGCCCTGTTTGGCAGTTGTTTTTCAATAAAATAAAGCAAAAAAAAAAAAAAATGCGATTAATCGCAAGTTAACTATGACATAAATGCGATTAAATATTTTAATCGCTTGACAGCACTAATATATATATATAACATACATAAGTATTCACAGCCTTTACTTAATACTTTGTTGAAGCACCTTTGGCAGTAATTACAGCCTCAAGTCTTCTTGAGTATGATGCTACAAGCTTGGCAAACCTATTTCTGTGCAGAACCTCTCAAGTTCCATCAGGTTGGATGGGGAGCGTCGGTCCACAGCCATTTTCAGATCTAATAGATGTTCAATTGGGTTCAAGTCAGGGCTCTGGCTGGGTCACTCAAGAACATTCACAGAGTTGTCCTGAAGGCCCTCTTTTGTTGTCCTGTTGCAAGATGAACCGTCGCCCCAGTCTGAGGTCCAGAGCGCTCTGGAGCAGGTTTTCAGCGAGGATGTCTCTGTACATTGCTGCATTCATCTTTACCTCAATCCCGACTAGTCTCCCAGTTAGTCCCACTGAAAAACATCCCCACAGCATGATGCTGCCATCACCATGCTTCACTGTAGGGATGGTATTGGCCAGGTGATGAGCAGTACCTGGTGTCCTCCAAACTTTGTTTCATCAGACCAGAGAATTTTGTTTCTCATGGTCTGAGTCCTTCAGTGGCTTCGGTCTGGCCACTCTACCATGCAGGACTTATTTGTGGAGTACTGCAGAGATGGTTGTCCTTCTGGAAGTTTCTCCTCTCTTCATAGAGCAACACTGGAGCTCTGTCAGAGTGACTGTGGTGGCAGGGGCGTGGTTAGCTCAGCTGCAGAGGGGGAGGGGAGAAGCTACTCAGGGAACAGGTGCTGGCAGGGCTGAGGTGTGATCAGCCTGAGCTGGGTACAATTGTTTGTGTGTGGCTCCCATATAAACAGTGACTGAGGAGGAGTTAAAAGGATCCCTGTTACCTCGTGAGTATCGGGCAGCACAAAGAGGCCAACACACGGTCGTTTGCAGTTTCGTAATGCACTTCATTTATAGGCAAGATGCAGGTATCTGTCGTCTCCTCAACGGTCAGCGGTTCCGGCGCCGTCGCCTCTGCCTCCCCACTCACTGTTTTTAATGGGAGACACAGTGGTCACCTGCCTGACTAATGCTGCGTTCACACCAAACGCGACACAATTTCTCGTGTCGCGCTTACCGCTTCAGTTTACTCACGCCAGTGAAAAGAGGGTGTTCACACCAAACGCAACAGACAAATCGCGGTGCGGCTTATCGCAGTCGCTTCTCTCCGTGAAAAAGTTATCTTTTACGATATCAACTATGGAATAAATAACCATTAGTTCTGCTTTATACTTGTTGTGGAAGACCGAAAAATGTCGGAACCCAAACGCCCTCGCGTTTGGGTTCATAACACCATCTGTAGCCGCACACAGCTCGGTGAATTTCACCGACTCCTCCAGGAACTGAGTCTGGCTTATCTCCGTAAAACGGATACCACCACCAGCCCCTCTAGCACAGCCATTCCCACTGTCTTCTATTTCTGAACATGTATATTGTGTAAATATATTTTTTATTTAGAATACATATTTTTATATAAAAGAAAATTTGTTGTGATTGTCATTTTTCATTTGCACACACCCCATGAAGCTTTATCTGCAGTATGAAGTCATTTCTCAATCCCATTTTTATCATTTTGGTGAAAGGTGTGAAAGACCATATTTCTACAAAAAAACGATAATAACATTTTTAGTTTTAGACATTTATCTACCATTTTATTCATATATTTCACTGCTTTTGTGAACCTAAAACCTTTGGTAAACCAATTTCCATCACCTAAACAGAGTTACCACCTGTAAAGTTATGTTTTCACACGAAATATGAAGAATTTCCAAAAATCGAGATTACATTTTTCAGCTTTATGCCGTGTCTTTATGCCGTGCTTTTTACAACGCTTTTTCGCCTGAGTTTGAGAGAGGGCAAGCCGCGGGAGCGAAGGCAGGTGCCGCGGTGCCGGAAGTGCCTCTACGAGCTGCCACTACTTTAGAGGCAGCATTTCCGGTGGCACGTCTCAGGTGGCGGGGCACTTACGAGTTGCCACTCATTTAGCACTAGTTTTTGAGGCAGCTGCCTGTGTTTGAGAGAGTGGTGCCGCAACTTGCTTAAGGTCCTGGAAGGTATATATAGTATGTGAGAATACATTAAGGTCCTGGAAGGTATATATTATGTGACAACACATTAAGGTTTACCTGGTGGAAAAATTATTCCAGTGTTCGAGACTAACAGTGACATCTCCTCAAAGTAAAGTGGTATAACAGTATGACATAATATGGTCAAATAAAATAAAAAGGCTGGTACATTATACATATTATGGCATATAAGTGTAATATTATGAAGTGAAATGTAGTAGTAGCAAAACAATATTCAGTATAGTACAGCAGTATTGCATATTGTAAGTATTAAGTCTACAAAATATATATATATATATATATATATATATATATATATATATATATATATATATACACACACACACACACACACACAACATTTCATTTAGCTGACGCTTTTATCCAAAGCGACTTACATTTTTGCTCTATACACCGTAGACACAGCAACGGGGAACAATTAGGGGTTCAGTGTCTTGCTCAGGGACACTTCGACGTGTGAGCTATGGGGGGACTGGGGATCGAGCCGGCTACCTTGTGGTTGCGGGACGACCACTCATCCCCCTGAGCTACAGCCGCCCCTGAGCTACAGCCGCCCACACACACTACTGTTAAAGTTTGGGGTCACTTAGAAATGTCCTTTTTCAATGAAGATAACATTAAATTAATCAGAAATACACTATACATTGTTAATGTGGTAAATGACTATTCTCGGTGGAAATGTCTGGTTTTTAATGAAATATCTACATGGGTGTATAGAGGCCCATTTCCAGCAACTATCACTCCAGTGTTCTAATGGTACACTGTGTTTGCTCATCGCATAGAAGACTAATGGATGATTAGAAAACCCTTGAGCAACTATGTTAGCACAGCTTAAAACAGTTATGCTGGTGAGAGAAGCGATAACACTGGCCTTCCTTTGAGCTAGTTGAGTATCTGGAGCATCACATGTGTGGGTTCCATTATACTCTCAAAATGGCCAGAAAAAGAGAACTTTCATGTGAAACTCGCCAGTCTGTTCTTGTTCTTAGAAATGAAGGCTATTCCATGCAGGAAATTGCAAAGAAACAGAAAATTTGTTTGGGTGACCCCAAACTTTTGAACATGTGCGTGCGTGTTCAAAATCGAAAATCGACTGAAAATGACCTCAGTGTTCCAAGAGATAGACAATTCCTTGGACTTCATGGCTTGGTTTGTGTTTTGACATGCACTGTCAACTGTGGGACCTGATATAGACAGGTGTGTGTGCCATAAATCAAGGATGATCAGTGGGAACAGGATGCACCTGAGCTCAATTGTGAGTGTCACGGCAAAGGCTGTGAATACTTATGTACATGTTATTTTTAATAGATTTGCAAATATTTCCCAAAAACTTTTTCACTTTGTCATTATGGGGTGTTGTGTGTAGAATTGAGGGGAAAAAAAGAATTTAATCCATTTTGGAATAAGGCTGTAACAAAATGTGGAAAAAGTGAAGCGCTGTGAATACTTTCTGGATGCACTGTATGCTAACGGTTATGGGGGTATCATGGAGATTAACTCTTGGAACACAGGTCATTTTCAGTCGATTTGACATAATTTCTTAAATTCACCTTTTAAGGCACTTGCATATAAGATACATACCCATGTTTTACATCATAAATTGCAGAACAATCTCAGCTCTTTATATAATGAGGCACCATTGTCACAAGGCAAAAGTGTAAAGAGAAAATATGACTAAAGCAGGTGGTATATAGGTTTTGGTGATGGAAATTGGTTTACCAAAGGTTTTAGATTCACAAAAGCAGTGAAATATATGAATAAAATGATATACATGTAAATTAATGTCTAAAACCAAGTTTTCTATTATCGTTTTTTAAATGTGGTCTTTCACACCTTTCACCAAGATTATAAAAATGGGACTGAGAAATGACTTCATACTGCAGATAATAGGCTCGTTCGTTAGTGCTGCGCCTCGCCTGGAATCCAGACGAGAGCAGGCGGCCGCAGCAAGGGGCGGAGTCAAAAAACTGCGATCAAGTCGGACAGTTTTCAGCTGCCTTCAAAGAACACAGAGGAAGTCACTGTTCAGGAAGTCACAGAAACAGTTGTTAGTTCCGATCTGAAAGCTACTTCAGAAGGTGATCTAGTTTAAATCGGAACCTAATTTTGATATCTATGGCGGAAGAAATAGCGTTTGCATTCTTGATCGCCGAGGAAATTGAGGCAGAAGAGATCCCTCTACTTATCCATGAAGGTAGACATGGACCGAGAAGGTGATATGCTTATCTTTAGTTTTATCTAAATATTTCAAATGAACCAGAATATACGTTCATGCACAGTCAATTTAGCATCTTATACTCATGGAGGATTTTCAAGTTTTAGGCAATTTATAAAACTAACAGTGGAATAATCAAAGAATGTACGTATCACGTAATTTTAAAAAGCTTTATTTTTATTATTTTATTCAAATTAATGGCATTGTAGGGTTTTCAGTGATCAGAAATCACAATAATTGACTAACTGCTTCATTTGAAATCTGTAAAGAATCAGCTTCATTATTCTTCTGCTAGGTTGGTTCCAAAAATACTGCATTTTGTTGAGGAGGTTGTCCCTCTGTACAGTGTCACCGACTTCCAAAGTCATTTCAGACTCTCAAGAGGACATGTGGAGGTAGGTTTATCTACAGCATTTTAATGGCCCAATTATAATCTCTGATATTTGCATGTCAGTTTGACTCTTCTTTCCTAACCAGGATGTTATGACCACGCTGGGACCGCACTACATGAACAGACAGAAAACCAAACTACCTCTGTCAAACAGTGTTCTCGCCTGTCTGTGGACTCTGTCTAACCAGGAGTCATATAGGGGTGTGGCAGACAGATTCAACATTTCAAAATCTACACTTTCAACACATCTCCACCACTTCTGTTCCCTGGTCACTACACATCTGTCCCATCGCATCCTGTGGCCTAAAGGGGAAGCACTTCACACATCTCAGTTAAACAGCTGGATTTCCAAATACAGTCTGTGCTGTCGATGGATGTCACATTCCCATTGTTAAACCACATTGCAACAATCCCATAGCCTATTATAACAGAAAACAATTCTATTCCATCATCCTCACTGGATTCTGTGACAGTGAACGGCACTTTTGTCACGTAAGTGTTGTTCACCCTGGGAGTTGGCATGATGCCAGAGCATTTCGCCACACAGATGTTGCACGGCTATTGGAAGAGGATCCTCAGGCCCTGGTCCCAGAGGGAATGCACATCATCGGTAATTCAGCGTATCCTGTTGAGACAACTGATGAAACCCTACAGGGATAATGAGCACCTAACCATCAGGCAGAGGCGCTTTAACCAAAAGCTCACTGCAGCTCGTGTGGTCATTGAGCATGCTTTTGGGATCCTGAAAACCAAATTCCGGAGAATCAAATGTCTGCACATGAAAGAAGTGGCAAATATGAGCGCAACTGTCACAGCATGTTTCATTCTTCACAACATTTGTTTGGATTCAGGTGACCAACTTGATGAAGATGAGCAGGGTATTCTTCAACTAGACAGGACATTGATGATCCACATCCACCACAGCCCAACAACCAGGATGCATCTGAATACAGAAACATGATCTGTGCCCACATGTAAGGATAATATACACCTTCACACTACTTTTAGTTAAAACTTTCTTTACACATTTTGTGAGCTGGTGTGCAGTGTGCCACAGGGGGATGGAAGGCACTTCAGGGCAAATGGCAAGTAGAAAACAACCTTGTAATATTTAACCCTTCGTCCACTGAGCCCGCGGTTTCGCGTGGTGACACTTGAAACTTTTCTCTAAGTTTCTAAAATATTCACAGCACCCCGATAATACATCGCAAAAATATAATTTTACGTCTGGCGGAAAGAGACGGCTTCCTGCTTCCGGGTGCCTGCCCAGGCAGAGCCCAGCATAATTTTAACATCATCAAGCAAGCGAAAGGGCAGCAGTGTGTCATCTGACGCTGGAAAAAAAAAAAAAAAAATCCTTCTCTGTGATTAGTTGAGTCATATGTCCGTCGCCATTTCGTGAACTAAACAACCAATGTACACTCAGGAAAATCTCAAAAGGACTACCCACTTGTACAGCATGTACACACGCTACATTTTACAATCAACATCATGACGACAAAGAGATTCAACACGGAGGAAGCAAAGCGCATGATTCTGGAGAGCAGCTGGACGACACCGCGTCAGAGCTCGAAGGCTTTAGTTCTTCTGAGGAAGATGGGTAAGTGTAGTTACTAAACTTTGTTACGTGTCTGTAAGGCTGCATGGTGCAAACTAGTAATGTGTACAAACTAGTAATGTGTACAAACTAGTAATGTGTACACTGTGTAGGAGAGCACGTGAGCCAGCCACGCGGTGCACACTGCTTCTCACGTTACTACGTCATGATCTGAGTAATGTTTACACACAATCTGCTTTGTACAATACTCTGCTTCACGTTACTACCACTAATATTTATACAACCAATGCGGAGCATTATGCTGAAATTACTACCACAGTCATGATCTGAATAATATTTGCACATCCAATGCGGAGGATTCTGCTCAATCGTTACGTCATCTTTCTTTCAACTGACTAGTATTGATTTATTTTACAGAGAGGAGCACCATCCGCCCCGACCAGCCTGGCCAGCAAAGAGGCAGCGTGTTGGACGGCAACTACCACGACCAGCAAAGAGGCAGCGCGTTGACCGACGACTAAAAACACCATCTCCAGCAAACAGGGCGCGTGCTGCCCGGCGACTGCTTTCACCTCAGGCCAGATCAAGAAAGACAGCAGCACGTGCACCACCTGCACCTACGCTGTCCTGGAGGACGGATGAAGACCCGGACACTGCTCCCCCCGTCATCAAGTTCCAGCCCGGACACCTGGTCCACATGTCAGTGCCACAGCAACACCCATTGAACTCTTCAAACTGTTCTTCCAACTAAGTCCACGGTGGGTCGCAGGGTTTGCGAGCTTTGCAGCATGAAGAAAGTGAGAAAAGACACGGCGTGGAAGTGCGAGGCGTGTAACGTTCCCCTCTGCCTGCAGCTGAACAGAAACTGTTTCCATGACTGGCATGCCATGGCATGAGGATATGCCATTGAAGCATATATACTTGTATATTGTAAATGGTCTAGTCTTTGTTCTGTTTTATATTTCTGAATATATATTCTGTACATATTTTCTTTTTTTTTTATAATACATATTTTTATTTAAAAAAAAAAAAAAATGTTGTGATGGTCATTTTTCATTTGCACACACTCCCTGAAGCTTTATCTGCACTATGAAGTCATTTCTCAGTCCCATTTTTATCATTTTGGTGAAAGCTGTGAAAGACCATATTTCTACTCAAAAAACGATAATAAAAACTTTAGTTTTAGACATTTACATGTATCTAACATTTTATTCATATATTTCACTGCTTTTGTGAACCTAAAACCTTTGGTAAACCAATTGCCATCACCTAAAGAGTCACCACCTGAGTAAAGTTAGGTTTTTTCAAGCGATATGAAGAATTTCCAAAAATCGAGATTCCATTTTTCAGCTTTAGTGTCATATTATAAAGTTTTTTTCTTTACACTTTTGCCTTACGACAATGGTGCCTCATTATATAGATAGCTGAGATTGTTCTGCAATTTATGATGTAAAACATGGGTATATATCTTATATGCAAGTGCCTTAAAAGGTGAATCTAAGAAAATTATGTCAAATCGAGAAAATCGACTGAAAATGACCTCCAGTGTGCAGTGAGTTAATAAAGCATTCACTTTTGATTGAAGTTTGTCGAGTTTGAGTTTATTAATGACATTTCTCAAAAACACAGACACATGAATATTGCTTTCAACATTATTTATTGCCATCTTTCAAAAGTTCAATCATTTCTTTTTGTTGAGTGCCAATTACCTTTATTTGGGTTAATATTTGACCCATACAGGTCACCATTTTCTTCTCAAATCTGGCCCTTCTTCTTTCTTTGAGACGCCTCCAATCCCCTAGTTCCGTCCTCACCAGGGACTCGAGTGCATGCGTCCTCCGCTCAGCATGGGACTGGTAGGTCTCCTGCAAGGAAGGCTGGCTACCTCTTCTCCCCCTTGGTGCAGTGGAAGGACCGGGTTGCTCCTCGTCAGGGACAGGGTCACACGATGGCGTCTGACTGGGGACAAGGTGTGTGGACATGACAGTCCCAGGAGGTGCACTCCCCACCCCAGAGCCACCAAATATTTCACACAACAGGATTCTAATCAAAATCAGATGTACAAAGTGGTTATTTTAAGTTTGTCTGCAGAGATACAACTATGTTGCATAGTTAAAATTGTAGGTGACACAAAATACTGAAAAGGGAAATAGGAAGGACTAATAGCAGAGTCCAACTAACATTTAAGATGTGTACAGCGCAAGCACTTACCAAGAAGTATTCCCAGGTAATTTTGCCCTCTCCTGTGGCCCGAGAGCGGTCTTTCACCCTTTTAAACGTGGTGAGCATGTTGCCAAGCTTTCTCCGTATTTTGTCGTTCGTAAATCTGTACCCCTTGCCATGGAAGGCTGCTTCCATTTTTTTTTTTTTGTAGAATGAGCATTTATTCCGGAAATATAAGGGGCGGTAGGTCATGGCGAGTTCAAGAAGTAGGAGTGTGGTCCGGTGTTGAAATTCTGTAAAGACATTACAGTAATGGTAAAAATCATTCCTATTTTATTATAATCGATTCCAAAACAAGACTCTATACCTGCCAGGGATTCATGGCATTCTGGCATAGGAGAGGGGCAAGGAGTAGAAGTCGCTGGCGCCTGGGTCTGAACTGGAGGGAAGGCAGGGGGAACTGTGGTCATGGGCATAGGAGAGGGGCAAGGAGTAGACGTCGCTGGCGCCTGGGTCCCAACTGGAGGGAAGGCAGGGGGAACTGTGGGCCAAGGGTGAATGTTTGAGGTTTAGGAGTGGGTAAGACAGAAGGCTAGGTGACAACACTGTAATACAATACAAATGTGATGCATTGCCTTTTAAGAGTTTACTGCAGAGAAAGTCTAAACATTTAAAACGATCCTTGTGCATTATTTACCTGAATTCTCTTCTGCAGCTCTTATTTGTGCCATTAGGTTTTGGACACAAATTGGATCTGGAAACAAATCAAAGGTCATGATGGCCATACAAATGAGAAAACAAATAACTAAGTTATGAAGTAATCTTACTTTTTTGTAACTCACCAGTTGCAAGTCGATCCGCAGTTTCTCGGCTCACTTTTAGCTGCATAGCACCTTTCTCGTCTCGCAAGATTATGGTTTGTTTCTCCATTGTTGCAGGTCAAACTGAGGTTCTGCAGGTGCCTTTAAACCCAAATGCTTGACAAGAATTTACTACAAACACCTGCTTGAAATGGAGTATATCTACTATGTGGGAACTGATTACAATTGACTACAGTTGTGCCCGTTATAGTGATTGCTGTTGACCACGTGTGCATGACGTCAGAGCAAGTCGGACACAAATCTAACCAGCATGCATTGCGCGCCAATCGCCGCCGATCGATTCTGCGCAGAACTGGCTCATCTCGAACGAGCCTAATGTCACGGTTTGGGTTTTTCTGGTTTCCTGTTTTATTGTGAAGTCCTTGTCTTGTGTGTCCTGTGTTCTTGCACTTCCCTGTGATTGCCGTGATTATCTGTCTGCCCTGTTCCCTGATTGTGTATTCCCTTCACCTGTGCTGCCTCATTGTTTTCCACCTGTGCCTCGTTACCCTACTCTTGTATTTAAACCCTGTCTGTCGTCTGTCCCAGTGTCAGATCGTACTGTGCAGGGCCGGCGATTGCTATAGGCGAACTAGGCGACTGCCTAGGGCGACAAATGGGTTGGGGGCGCCCTCACAGCGCACATTTCAGCACTGTGAGCAATTCGCGACCACGGGCGCTGGCTCCCGCGAGCAGGGACCAAGACACGTCACATCAAAGATGTTCTATTACGGAGAGGACAACAACTCGGCCAAAAATCTGAATTTTTTGTCGAGAAAACGGGACGCTGATTGGCCAAGACTTGACACGTCACATCAAAGATCTTCTATTGTAAAGATGACTCACTCCAAAAAAATAAATCGTTTGTGCGGTCTGAAAAATGTGCGCGATCTGAAAAATCTATTGCGCGACCACTTTGACTGGCCCCTGACATTTGCAAAAATGAAGCGGTCTAAACCATCTGGAGCACAGGGACGAAAACGAAAAAAGGAAGAAGAGGAAAAGAAAGTCAAGTATAGGTTTGTTCAATAAACATATTTGAAAAAAAAGAGTGTTTTGCACAGTTTATGGAGTTAATTTAATCCTAACTTTGAGTGTGTAATAAATTATTTAAAATAATAAAAAAGAAAATGTTCTGAAACTATTCTGGTGTTTGTTGTCCATGCACCATTTATTGTTGAACAGCAATGTAGAATAGTAGAATTATAAGTGGGTGAAAAACTGCTGTGCAAAGTAAAGCAGTTAAATTAATATATGTCTCTTCAGTGATGTAAAGTATTGTGTGTCTGTGGGGGGGGGGGGGGCGCAAAACTCAATCTCGCCTAGGGCAACCAAAGGGCTAGAGCCGGCCCTGGTACTGTGTGTTAGTCGGTGTGTTCCCTGTTTTTGATGCTTGATCCTGTGTTTTTGGTGAATAAATTTACTTTACGTCGTCGTTGGCGGCGTTTGGGTCCTAATTGCTACCACCGCGTGACAGATAAAGCTTCATGGGGTAGGTGCATCACCAATTAAGGCTTTGTAGGTGATAATAAACATTAAAAGAACAATAGGGCGTTCGCTCCGACTACATTGGTGCTCAGCTCCCTAATAAGGCTCTAATATCGTCAAAGAGAATGCAAGACTCTAGTTTTAAGACAGTTTGCAGTTTATTCCTTTTAATTTGATACATGCTACCTGAAACCAGTTCTGCCAACACTAACACTAATGCTGTGTTCACACCGAACGCGACACGATTTGTCGCAGCGCGAAAAGAGGGTGTTCACACCAATGCGACAAGACAAAATCGCGCCGCGACAAAGGGGGCGTGGCTTATCACCGTCGCTTCTCTCCGAGGAAAAAGACATCTTTTTCACTATCGACCGTGGCAGAAATAACCACTATTGCTGCGTTCTACTTGTTGTGGAAGTCCCAACAACGTCGTAACTTCAAACACCGTCGTGCTTGGGTTCACAGCATCATCCGTTTGTTTAATTTACAAGACATCACAGATGAACATGAGCAGACACTTTAGTCTAGTGTTATGAATCTTTTCCTTAAGATAACCAGACTGTGATGTTGCGTTTTCACTTGTCGACTGACCTGCCTTGTGAGATGGCCCTGCTGCTGATCTTTCCTGGACTGGCCTCATACTATCGTACTCTGCAGTCCTGACTTCCTCGACCCTCCGCTCCATATTCCCACTCGTCTCCCGCGGAGTAATAAAGGGGTCGAGGAACGACAGGACCGCAGAGTACTTCCACTTTTTGGTGGACTGCCCTCCACTGCCACTTCTCTTTTGTTCACTCTCCCTTCTTTTTTCCCTGAGGTAACAGTCCCTCAGGCCTTTCCACCTACGTCTGCATATCTCCTCTGAAATGAAAAACATATATTCCGGTGGTTGGTTCATAGTAAAGTACAACAAATGGCTAGAATAAAAGCATATACATTCAAAATTTACCAGGTAGTCCCACGTCCTCGCTGATCTTTTTCCAAGCTAGGTCTTTAGTAGTCCGGTTCCGGTATTCATATAACGTTGTGTCATAAAGCTCGGGGTGCCCACAAACCACTACAATAATGGTGTCCTCCATCTTGGCTGATGCAACACCGGCAGGACGGCAGTGAACATCTCAACGCTGATTGGCTGACGCAACTATGACTCGCGAGATTTTGTCGCTGGAGTTGATGAAATTTCAACTCGCGTCGCGTCCTTCGCTCTGTCAAACGTTCTGTTCGCGTCGCCCGGCGGAAATGTCGCGCCTTCGCAACCTGTCGCGTCTGTACATTGACTTTGCATGTAATCTGGTCGCGCGACAAATTCGTGTCGCATTCGGTGTGAACACAGCATAAGCAGAGCTGAACTTTTCTTTTCAATCCTGTTAAAGCAAGCTCCTCCATCAACGACGAAGGGCTAATGTATGAAGTTTAAATGAGTTATCTTTGTAATAAATTCAAATAAAATAATCCTTTATTAATCCCGCAGTGGGGAAATTGCAGGATTACATCAGCAGTGCACACAAGAGACACATGGTAATATATAAATAAACGGTAAAGAAGAAAATCCGCAATAGCAATATTATATATCCAGACGAAATAAAAAGTATTTAAATATATTTATATTGCACCAGTTGAAAGTGATGGAAGTGTTTTGTGGTCTACTCCGAGCTCAGTTTGTTATGCAGCCTGACAGCAGTAACCTCTCCTTCACACACCAGGGATGAATCAGCCGGTGGCTGTGCAGAGCTGCCAGAGTGTCCTGCATGGGGTCTGAGGTGTTGTTCATCAGGGATGATAGCTTAGCCATCATCCTCCTGTCCCACACAGTAGCCAGAGCCCAGCACGCTGCTGGCCTTCCTTACCAGTTTGTTCAGTCTCTTCCTGTCAGCTGTCGTGATGCTGCTGCTCCAGAAGACCACTCCATAAAAGATGGCTGATGCCACCACAGAGTCAAAGAAGGTCTTCAGGAGTGCTCCCTGCACTCCAAAAGACCTCAGTCTCCTCAGCAGAAAGAGTCTGATTTGGAAAGAGGCATTTTTTTTTTGTTCGCAGCTAAACAACTAACAAAGCCCTGCGTAACCTGCTCTCTACTTGCGGTCACCTTTGACCTTTGCCATTATTTTGAGCCAAACTAAATAAATTTTTTAATAGAATGTTGTTTGTATTTTAAGGAGTAGTTTGACTTTATATGAAACAACAAAATAACAAAATTAAAGCTGGTAGCAGCTGTGAGCGGGTCCTCGCTCCGGCACGTTTGGGGTCGCCGGCTCGCTAGGCTGAGAGTCAGCTGATGGAGGACAAGCTGCAGAGACTGTAGGAAGGAAAGATTCGTTAAAGACAGTTACTGTGAAGTCAAACATGATTTTTATTTTATATAAAAAGAAAAAAAGTAAGGTAAATAAAAGTAATAAAGCAACCAGGAAGATAGAAATAATCGCAAAATTAAATAATAAACAAAGCATTTAATTAAATGTTAGTGCAAGCAATCTGACTCGAGAGGAAAAGGGGCGGAGCTTGTAGGCACCGGAAGCACCAAGGGGTGCACTTCAAAGGTGAGGATTAAACTAACACCGGGCGGCTAGATCAGAACGCAGCAGAATATCTGCGACAACACAAAGACACATCTACAAGTCCGGAGAGGCAGCCGGTAAGAGTGGCGAACTTTATAAGTCACGGACTTTGCTGATGATCACTGCCACCGCCAGTTTGATTAGCACGAGCGCTAAATACGTCGCGGGGCTCCGCAGCCCATTCACGTGTGGCAAAAGTGAAATGTTTGTTGACATGTTGGTGGAGGCACAGCTGGGGGCAATGGGGTGACGTATGTATGTAGACAGAATGCACGGGCGCTGGATCACGTATTGAAAGTGTTTGCTGGCATATTGAAATGTGTGGTTTCTGTTTCTTTTTATTTAAAGGTTTTTTCACCTCATTTGCTATATGGAGCTTTGCTCGACGGGAGCTTGCTTCAGTGACTCGGAATGAATGACTTGACAAACTGAATCTCAAAAATAAGAGGGATAAAAAAGGAAAAGTTGTTTTTTCATTGGAGTGGAATCCAGTTTAAATCTGTGTAGATGGGTCAATCCCTTTCAAGTGGGGAAATGCAGTAGGTCAGAAGCCGGAAACTTGAGTTACATACCGTAAAATGCGGGTTATAAGCCGCTACTTTTTTATTTTTTTTCCCTCAACTGTGACCCGTGCGGCTTAAATATCGGTGCGGCTTATTTAAGAATTTTTCCGATTCTAAATTTAGCAGCAGTTGCAGAGACATACGGTACCAAATTCACATGAAATATTCCCAAATCCCCTTCACGAGTGATCTCACTGTAAAAGAGGGTCCTCTCAGCAGCAGGCAAACTCCTTGCTGTCCTCCCCGGCACCCACCGACGACGCCGCCATGCTCACCCGAGGAGGTGATGGAAAACAGGTCTGCCTCTCCCACCACCTCCACAGCGAGCAAGCTAACGAGCTAGTGTACACTGTTTGAGTAAATAACACTGAAAATTCAGCACAAAAATGTAAATTATTGTCAGCATTAGCTGCAGCAGCTAGTGTGGCATTTGTTATAAATGTATGTTAGTACATTGATGTTTAATGGATGTTCAGAACAAATAGTACATGTAGGGCCTTAGGACCCAGGGGGGATTCAGGTGGGAAGCACAACCTGTGACTGCATTAGGAGGTCAGAGCATGGTGGCCCGAGAAATAAAGGAGTTACAGTTAAGAGCAGCTTGTTCTCACGTCTCATGTGTATTTAAAAACATGACCGCTAGCTCCCCGACAAGCGGGACCAGCCCCGGCTCGACACCCGACGCGGGCAGCAACAGTGGCTTATAAACTGCCGCGGCTTGTTTAAGATTTAAATATGACTTTTTCTTTAAATTTAGTAGATGCGGCTTATAACCCGCATTTTACAGTATATGAATCCTGAATGCAAGTTTAAAACAATTCTAAGTTTCTGATAACTGCTTCAGTCAATTACTAGATAGTAGAAGACTCTTTCATGTCAATGCCAAAAAACTTGCAAGACACTGCAGGGAATCAAACCCCATCCCAGGAAACCAGGAGTACCATTACCAGTGTTTTTTGACTACATGAAGGTAAAGCAAAACCTGCATTAGCAATAGCATGAGCATTTATATTAATTAATGATTGGCCTTTTATTTAATGTAATAAATTTGGATGATGGTTATGAATGAAGTTTACAATTATTACCCTATATGACAAATGTTGTCAAAGATTTAATTTATACATGCTCTGGTAATGCAGGAAAAGAAACCCTATGGGTATGAAACATACAGGAACTTGTACAGACAACATGCATAATATATACAACACACAATTTGAATATTTAAATAAATATATACAATACACAATTTGACCATATAAATAAATAAATAAATAAATAAATACAAAATATATACAAAAAACATGTTTCAGTCAGAATACAATGCTCAAACTACCTACATCATTGGGATGTCAACTATATACACACACACACACACACACACACACACACACACACACACACACACACACACACACCTGTTAAGGTTTTTTAAATGCATCATGTACAGTTTTGACGCTCCATGCTGCGGGATATGATGCAATGAACCCTTTCTCCATCTCCGATTTTGAAACAGCTGTAGTTTTAAGGTATTCAGCTGTATTTGGCATTAATTTATTTGACCAATTCAAAACTACATATTATCCCCTCATGATCACTAAAATATGTCGGAAATACTTTGGCTTCTACTTTATACCGTGTTGTTTTAACATACACATGGTCAATGAGTGTGCCATTCTCTGTTGTGGGTTGAGTCACATGTTGATAATACCCTTTGTCGTTGACGATTTTGAAATGTCATCGTTGAAATTTCCCATGACAGCAATCGTGTGGATTTAGGCAAACAAGTAATTTCCCTAAATATTCTTTAAACAAAGACATGGGATAAGATGGTGGTCTGTAAATTACTGCTATCACCATGTTGTGAGTCAAAGACTTGTACACTAAACATTCTAAATTGACATCTAGTATTTCAACAAGGCAGTATGTCAAACTGTCTGCACTATACATGCAAAGCAACCAATGTGGGGTTGTTGCTGCTGTATGATATACTTCAGGGACAACTTTCAAATGTGTAACCGTCGATGTTCAGAGTCTAATGAGGAGGTAGGCTATAGCCAGGTTTCTGTAACAGCAATACAGTTAAGCTGCAATTGCTGTGTACATTTCATCAAATCTTTAACATGACGTGTTAAACTTTGTACATTCATCAAAAACACAGTAAAACTGTGTGCCAACTTGTTGCCATCTAGTTTCCCTGAGAAAATGTGGCATGCACTGAATTGCTTGCTGAATATTGTCTTTACAATAGATGGCCTTATTTGCAAAGACACGAATAACTAATCTGGCTAAATTCGTGACACGACTTAATGCTACATAGGCCTGTCCTGCAGCAAAGTTATCAACTGTGATTCCTTGTACCTTTATGGATCCTACAAGCCCAAGCCAGTTTAAGGGGAAATTGGCGTCGTGACCCTATCCTCTTCTGGAAAGATGGGTGTAGAGGTCGCAAAATTGCTTAAGGCGTGACCAGATTGTTTCCTCCTCTGTCGCCAACTTTATCATCATCAAATTGAACGTACAGTTTTAGGAAATTCATGATTTTCTGAAATAACTGTGCGGCACTTTGCCACAGACACCGTTAACTTGGCCATCCATCACATCCACATTTTTAATCAACATTACACGTGCATTTCCCCCCAGAAATAGTTTTTCAGCTAAACGTGTTGTACGCCATGATGTCCAGCTTTTAACTCTAGTTTACCTGTCATCCTATTCCGTGCAAAATCCTGAGCATTTATTTGTAAATGATCAGGACATGTTTTCATTAACTGCTCCAAATTATGAGTATTCACTTGAGCATTTGTGGGAAAAATGTGTAAGGATGATTTCTCTTCACCAGTTTCACATTTCTTCAACAAATCAAAGTCACTTGTCATCAATGGTGTTCCCTTTGAATGTGTCCTCAATCTATTTAATAACTCTGAAAATACAGAGATTTTCGCTTGCTTGATGATGTTAAAATTATGCTGGGCTCTGCCTGGGCAGGCACCCGGAAGCAGGAAGCCTTCTCTTTCCGCCAAACGTAAAATTATATTTCTGCGATGTATTATCGGGGTGCTGTGAATATTTTAGAAACGTTTCTCTAAGTTTCTAAAATATTCACAGCACCCCGATAATAATCGCAGAAATATAATTTTACGTGTCACCACGCGAAACCGCGGGCTCAGTGGACGAAGGGTTAAGGGCTAAAACGCTTGAAACAAGTGAAATGCTCCAACATAAAAACTGCCTGATAAGAAGAAATATCTTGTCAGTCAAAAAACAAGCATATATTGCCTTGATTTAAGATATTTCATTTTACTTAGATTTACATTTTTGCAGTGCACTTTGTTTGATCTGCCGTAATCTGCCATGAATATATGCCATCTGTTTATGATCAACCATGGATATTTCAGCAATTATTAAAATTTGCAGATTACTGTATTGGGCACGTAAACTATTAATCTTTTCCTCACCCAAAGGTGTGTATGATAGTTTGGTAATGCTTAATGTTGTATGAATGGTTGAGGCATTTCAATTGTATGCTGCAATGCCAGTCGGAGCAGTTGACAATATTCAAATTTGTTCAGGGTGCTCACACAATGTTGACAGTAACCTTGTTGTTCATATTGAAGGGCTCTAATTAAATGACTCTTTCCTGTACCTGCACCACCTATAATAAACTGCGGTCAACTCAGCAGACACTCGGATCTCCGTGGTCAAATCAGCAGACACTGAAATTTCAGTGCTCCTATATGCTGACATTCACGGTAAATGCATTCAACCGAGCCACATCGGGAGCGAGCAAGGGTTTTTACAAAGTTAGCGGAAAGATCCACGTGACCCAACATCCGGTTTTCAAAATAAGATGTCGACAAACATCCGTTTTCAAAATAAGATGTCGACAAATCGTATACTAGCATATATGGAAATGAGATTAAATTAATTATATTCAGATTAAGTAAAACATGTGACCTTCAGATATTTTACAAAGTAAAAAATGAACTGATTTTGTATCTTTCAAATAGATAATTTCTAACATTTTGCTAAAATTATGCTTGAAATCAAACAATTTTACTGTAAGACTTTATAAAAAATAAAAGTCCTACTTTAGTATGTTCAAAAAGATTTTATCTGATTATTTGAGGTGCTGTAAATATACTTTCCCCTTTGAGTTCCAGGAAGTGACTGATACAGACGTGTTCAGGACGTCCCTGACTCTCACTCCACTGGCAATCAATCACTTTTACTGTACCAATTAGGAGATATTTCAAAGTAAAATCCTACATTTTTAACGAGAAACTGGTCAAACGAGTAATTCTTGAATGTTTGAGGTGCTATAAATATACTTTCCCCTTTGAGTTCCAGGAAGTGACTGGTACAGATGTGTTCAGGAAGTCCCTGACTCCACACTCCACTGGCAATCAATCACTTTTACTGTACCAATTAGGAGATATTTCAAAGTAAAATCCTACATTTATAACGAGAAACTGGTCAAACAAGTAATTCTTGAATGTTTGAGGTGCTATAAATATACTTTCCCCTTTGAGTTCCAGGAAGTGACTCATACACATGTGTTCAGAACATCTATGACTCCACCCATATTGAAAATCTGAGTTTGTTACTGGACCAATCAAGATATATTTCAAAGTGAAAGTCACACATTTTTACATTCAAAATCTAGAACTCTAGAACATATTGAAGTAAAATGATTTTAGAACATTAAAGTGACACATTTGAACAGTGAATTGTGTCCATTACAGATTATTTAAGTGCAATAACCAAAACAAAACAAAAAAATTATGTATATTGCACAAATTAGAATAAATGAAAAATAATGAATGAAAAAAAAACTTGCACATGCTTTTGGTGCAATAATTATCGACAGAGACAGCAATTCCAGTTGGAAGTTGTTGCTTTTTGAAGGTTTGCTGTGTCCATTCCTAGGCACTGGCTGTGGAACCAGCGGGAACAGCTGAATCTAAAAGCTGAATCTAAAACAAAAAGGGAAAATTACCTTTAACATGACCAAGGTTACATGCTGTTTTGTCATTTCAAATGTAACAGTTTGGAGCTTAATGTAATAATGTTTTACAATTTTATAAATATATTACATAAAAAATTTAAAATACATAATAAATTCAGCATATTGTGTAATACAAAAAAAGAAGAGTACATGTACTTGTATTCTTAAAGCATAGGGACACTTAGTTTTACATGATGAAAGTGTAATCATAAATACATTTTATTTTATTTAACACAAATTTGAAATGCTCCATAGCGATGAAGGTAATGATTTGTACGCTTGTATAACGTAAACGCTCAAGTTATTTATGTGCATGGATTTTGAGACCAAATAAACGGCAATAAATCAAATAATATGTACAAATTGCCCAAACAAATAATGACGTGAGTCAAATAATGACTTACCCAGTCAGTGAAAGCAGGCCCTGGACCGGGTGGTTTTTTGGCCGAGCACATTGCACATTTGTATTCCGATTCAAACACTAAGATACAAACACACTTATTAGATCTTGAGTACTACACTAACAAAATATGGCTAACAAAAGTTCTCACTCACCTGATGCTTTCAGTATTTTTAGAGCGAACTGTTTTCGCTGATGTACCATCTCTTTTGGTGTTGTGCCAAAATCCATGTTTGGCATATTTGGGAAGGCCTCCATTACTTTGTTTGCCATCTAAACAATGGCACAATGTGTGATGTACATGTGAGCGATTGTAGATGGTGTTAAACCAACTTCAATCAAAAATACAGAATTGATAAATATTAATTTGGGAAAAGTTTGGTCAAGGAGAAATATTTATCTCACCATGATTACCACCAACCCACAACTGTTGCCATCTTGCTGCACTGGGTGTTGCATAACAGCTCCCTTCCATTTGATATCCACCCAGTCAGACTTACTGTGGCTGAACCTTCGCATTTTGAAGTACTCACTGTGTGAGAATAATTTATGAAAGTGTCAATGTGAAATATATGTACATACAATTTGTATCTAATATGTGAAAACGACATCAATATGTTCAATAAATTGTTGGGCTCCCACATTTTGACAGAATCTTTCTGGAAGCCTCTGTAACTCTAGTCAAAGCCTTACGTCCTGAAATATTGGACCTAACTAAAAGTGCATGATAGACTCTCAGTGTTTCTCTCTCTGTCTGTCTGTCTGTGCGTTGCAAAGCTCTCCAAGGTGCTGATCCTGCTGCTGGGAACAGCAAGGGAGCTATCCGGCAGTTTGAAAGTTTCATGAACCGACCGAATAACATCCTTGTCTAATCTTTGACTTCAACTGTTTCTTAACATATAGATTATATAGGCTCTGTTACTGTTTTCTGTTTGCTTAATCAAATCTCCTTTCACTCATTAGTACCATACAGAGAAAGGCTTCTCTTTTCTTCTTCACTTCTATTCTGTCTTTGTTTGTTTATTTCTGCACAGCACATTGTAGGTCACCAAGTTACTAAGTTAGAAATTCGGTTTGGCTGTAGTGCAAAGAGAAACTAATTGAGCCCTTCTTCGGTCTCCTGCCTCTAACTGCACTTGGGTTCTCACTGCATTCTTACAAAGTCCCAGCAATATGCTAAGTTTTAACTTTGGGTGACACGATATAAAAGGTTTACTACCTCTGTTACAAGATATTTCCTGATTCAGGGCTTTAGTTCTGGTTTATGGGGTTATACAATTCAAACTATACCTGCTTCTTATAATTGCCTCTATACTTACATTTCTTTTATCACCTGTACCGGAATTATTACGATAAATGATAGATATGATGGAATGAAATTCATGTATTTAGGCCAAAAAACAAAAATTACCGGAATGCTTTTGCAGCATTGTTGGAGTCTGCCAGCTCGGTGGATGCAGGAAATGGGTCCACCAAATAAACGCTGCTTTGTGCAGCACTGATGAACTAAAAACACAGGAAATACATGGAATATCAGTCAAAGATTACTCACAACATTCATAAAACAATGAAAGACCATATCTATGAATACAAATGTAGTCACTACTAACCAGAAACTTCCAGTGTGTATTGTGTACGTTCACAAAAGACACGATTCCTTCGTAGTTGTCAAAGTTGATCTGTAACGCATCCAAAAATGAACTTGATAAAAACTGTTTCATATTAAAGTTTTTGTAAATACCTTACTGTTAAAAACGTTGATCTAGTAAATTGAATCTGCTTGATCATAATAACCACACAGTCATAAACATCAGCTAACATGTAAAGCGTTATCAAACTACGTTTGGCTCCCCAACAGATACACAAGTTACCTTTGACAAACTGTTCCTCCTGACCGCTTCTCTCTTCCCAAAGAGGATCACACCAGCCGTGTAGTAGTTTAGAATATACAGCTTACTCCCCAAATGGAGCTCGTTGAGAGTCTGATGCAAGAGACACTCGATGACCTTAAGAGATTTAAAGACAGTCTATTAAATATCAATTAATTTACAATTTGGATAATTACATCTGAATGGGCAACTGTGTTGTTTTTGTTAAAAAAGACTTGGTCAACAAAATAGTTTGCATTCACATGTTTGAAGTATAGAATCACATTCAAAAGTACGTTACTATAGAAAAAATATATAAAAGCAACTGTGGATGGTTTTAAACACCTACCGAAGTCAATCAGTTCAAGGGCTCAACAATCTATGTGGTCTTCATATAGTGGCCCATTAAAGCAGCATGACAAGAGTATTAGATGCATGTGAATTGGAGCAATTTATTTACCCTTTTTTTTTGCTAATTTTTTTCTGTTCTACTATTACAACTACATACCTCGCCTGCAAGCCACTTGTGAGGTCTAAGAGTTCGTAGCTCGCTGTGATGAATTATAAAGCTGTTTCCTCTAATTTGTGAGGGGATCTCCGACACAACCACTTCTGTGTCATTTCTTTTCCACAATTCCTGGAGCTGAGGGTCATAAAAGTAATATGTTATTTTTTCAAGTAGATAAATAAAGACTACTTGACATATTATCAGTTACACATGGACAAATACATTTAACACTTTTTTAAATTATCATTAAATCACTGCTTCCTACCTAAAACTGTTATTTTAAGAGAAACTGCAAGGACACTCTTTGTGTCCTTGCAGTTTCTCTTACCACATTACTTTCTTTAAATCTTTTTTCCCCTTCATAAGCAATTCTTAGCTTTCCATTTTATTAATCTTCCATCCATCTTTAATTCATCTTTTTTCTTACTTTATTTATTACGGTACTTTTGATTACTATTTTACCTTTTAAATCTTCCCTACATTATTTCAAATTAACCGTCAACATATGTTTTTATATATTGGATCCTTTGGAGAAATACATATACTTTAATAATAATAATACTTGCACTCAAAATGATTTACAATACGGATACATTTATTGCATTTCATGTATTGCTAAAACGTTAACAATAAGCTCACCTGTGATGGAGCATCGACTGTGCATCGTCATCGTCTGTTGGGTTCTAGATATAACAATTGCAATATTAATGTAAAGCTTTTCATTATTTTCGTTCAGACTAACATCATGTTCAAATATGTATTGTTAACTGCATTCATGCGAGTGTATTACGTACAAAATACAACATTAAGCTACTGATTTACAGGTGTTTGACATTACTGTTCATTGTGCAACCATGCCACAATGATTACCTGTGAAGGAGCTTGAAAGCTTGTTGAAAGCCCTTTAATGCCCTTTTCATGAAGGTCAAGATTGTTTTTTTCCGTTGAAGCTTGTGGTGTGATTGTTTCTGGTGTTTTCTGAGAAAAACACAAACATTGTATTTATTACATGTTGTGCTATTTAAACATATTGAATAATAATTGTTAGCTAAAAAAAAGTTTACCTTTTTCTTGTGCTGTTTGAAAACAAAAGGCTTTGTCATAGGAGTCACATAAACTCCCCGCTTATTTTGTTTTCTCTGCTTCCACCTCTCAAGATCCACCAGATGTGTCTACAGATAATCAAAAAAATATTAACAGTAAATTAATTGTGTGGGGCTATCCATGACAGATACATAATCACAACTTTATAATTTAAAGTAAATTATTTCTGATTTAATGGATTGACAGATTGTAATGCTAAGTTGAGTACTTTTTTCATGACATTGTTGCACTTAAGAACCTTCATGTATAATGTCAAAGCATCTAAACATTTTACCTTCTTCTTCCTCTTCAAAGAGTCACCGTATTCCCTAAGAAGGGCGTTCAGGGTGGTCTTATATGTGTGGACAAAGTCGTCCAGTCTGGTCAGTTGTCTCCGTTGAAAACGTATCTTCTTCAGATCCCACTGGCTTTTCTCCATTATCCCTTGGGTTTTGTTGTCTTGTGTGTAATTCTGGAGTTGAACATATACAGTACATTATATAGCATAAACATTTCTTTATTAACCTGATTTTGATTTATATCTGTAATATCCAGGATGGAATAATGAAAATGTATTTTAGTACCATCATTTTGGCTTCTAGTACCTGTGTGGGTTGACATCAGTGGTGTATAAAGTACCCAAAAGCCGTACTTGAGTAAAAGTAAAGATACCTTACTGGAAAATTACTCCAGTAAAAGTAAAAGTCACCTATTAAAATACTACTTGAGTAAAAGTCTTAAAGTATCTGATATTTTCTGTACTTAAGTATCAAAAGTATTTTTTCTGATATAAAATGTACTTAAGTATTGAAAGTACAAGTACATGCTTTTAATAAAAAAGCAAAGGGTCAGAATTTTGAGAATTATGAAGTTTATTCTTTTAAGTGCTGTGGTCACCGTGACCAAGGACCAGGAGTTGTGTTGATACAATAACTGGGTTGGCTGGGATCCATCCATATATATTATGTTCAACATAATATATTGTACCTAAGTATACTTTTGCATCTACTATGAACTTATCATCATAATTCTCCAAAAAGCAATATGACACTATGAAGGACTTGTAACAGTGTGGTTATAAGTATGCTCATTCCGCCCGCCGTGGGTCTCTTGGTACCGCTCTGTGGGTCTCTTGGTACCGGGCCACAGAAAGAATGAATGAAACATTTCAATTAAATAAAAAAAAATCAAGGCCGGAAAAATGTTTTATTGTGAAAAATGACCGCATACATCCGTCTGTGGTAACCTCAGACGGAACCTCTTGACACATGTCAAGATGTTACGTTACTCTAAAAATGAAACGTAAGTCTGTTACAACTCTGTCGGTGATCTGGAAACCAAGGCAGAGTATCCTGAGATCGCCAAAAAAGCATACAAACCTGCTTCCATTTCAACATCCTGTCTTTGTGCAACGCGTTATAAGTTAAGCAGTAGACTGGACTAAAGGTTTAGTTAGCAGTAGACTGGACTAAAGGTTTAGTTAGCAGTAGAGTCAGTAGACTGGACTAAAGGTTTAGTTAGGAGTAGACTGGACATAACGAACACACGTTGGGTGTCGTTGTCTCCCGTCTTTCCGAGGTCGGACCCGGTCTGTGAAAATATTGTCTTCACGTAACCGGTCCGTGACGCATAAAGGTTTGGGACCGCTGGACTAGGGGATGTAGAGGGAAAATGCAAAACATTGTGATTCGCAAAACCTGCTTGGTGGAGTCTGTGTTCCACCACAGTCCCCGATGTTTTTTTTTTTTAAAGATAGATTTGATTTTGTAGCGAGTAACGAAGGTTTCAGGGGAAATGTATCGGAGTAAAAGTATCATTTTTCTTTGCAAAATGTAGTGAAGTAAAAGTAAAAGTAAACAGAAATATAAATAGTAAAGTAGAGTACAGATATCCCCAAAAACTACTTAAGTACAGTAACGAAGTATTTCTACTTCGTTACTATACACCACTGGTTGACATGCAGCTCTTTTGAACACTTTGGAAAGTCTGTCATAAAAGGGACCTGTGCCGTGGCGCCCAAGGTCACCTGCCAAAAGATATGTTATCTTTTATTAAATGAAATTGCTATGAAAAGAAATGTGTATCAAAGCACATGTAAAAAAAATAGGACTAACCCAGGAGTAAGCCAGACCAAAGAGCAGCCTGAGGTAAAAAGTACTTCACCAATGCTGGGATGAACATTGGGCTGAAGTATACATTTGGATCCCCATTTCTCTCAAGGTCTTGCCTCTTAATGATGTCTTCAAAATGCTGTTGAAATGGGGTTGGTCCCACATCATTCTAGCAAAATTAAGTTTAGTTGTATGTCTTGAGTCTTGGAAACAAATGTAAACCCTGTCACCACTAAAGAATGGTTGTCCGTTGGATTTTGGCAATAAATATGCAGGTGAATGCAGTCCTGACAAAAGCTATATGTAAAGCTGTATGTAAAGCTGTATGTAAATCCAGAGTTAGGATAAAATAGTAGCGTTTTACAAAATAATCAAGTTACATACCACAAAGTCTTCCTCCACAATGATTGTGTCATCAATGTCACAATGTCCTGCTTTTCTCAACAACGTTTGGAGATTTTGGAAATGTTTTTCAACATTACTCTCACTGTGGGAACTGGAGAAAACCACCGCTGCACTGATGACAACTTCGTCCAAGTCACTGAGGGTTGTTGCCTGTGTCATTAGACCAAAGACGTGCATGGCCAGTAGGTAATGTCTGGGGGCACTTCAAGAAAAAGATCGTAAAATTAGTATTACAAAGATTTCACATGTTAAGAGATCAGAAATGTTTAGCATAAACAGCAATCACTCACTGATTTCGACATAAATCCTTGGCATTTTTCATCACGTGGCTGAGGCAGCGATGCAAAACCGGTAACCCCATGGAGTCTTCCTGTCCTTGTCCAGTAACTATGGTGTAATACCTGCAGATCAGCTCCTGAAGGCTGACTCCACAGAAGTTAAATGACAATGACTGGAGAAGGACTATGGAGCCATCACAGACTAACATGACTGGCCTTTGCTTGACTCGTCGCCCGTGGAGTCTTGTCAATGCAGTCACAAAGGCTCCCAGGAAATAGGACACAGATGATGTTGTGTGGTCACTGGTGACGTATGTGGCTACAGGGACGGGGGAGGATCCTTTTTTCGGATGTCTCACTACCATTTCGTAGACATAAAATGGTGCAGTTTGTCCCTTCGCTCTGTGGACAATGCTGCCCGTCGCGTCCAAATAAACAATGTCGTTCTTGCATCGCTCATGAAACAAGTTTAAAGTCTTGTCTGACCAAAGCATTACGCCTTTAGGATGCAAGATTATGTTTTGAATGACAGCATCCTCAGCCCCTTGCTCTTCCTCCAGCATAAGTTGCAAACTTATCATGCAATAGTCGGAAAAAAAACCGGAGGCACAAAAATGACATGACAGCGTTTTCATGACACCGGTTGTTGGGACCTGATCCCTACACCCCGATGCCACAACACTGTCTTCCAGCTTTTCCAGGTTTTGGAGGTACAAACTTCGAGGCAGTTTGGTGGTGAGGGCATCTGCTATGGCATCCCTCTCACCAGCACGCACAGGCCGTCTTTTCACTTGTTCACAGTGGTGCCACACTCTGTCTCCACGAAAGGTAACAAAAGCCTTGAGGGATTGCTCATCCTGAACTTTGATCTCAACTTCTACAGGGCAGTCATCAAACGTACAATATCCTGAACAACTAAACAATGGGGAATCTCGAGTGGACCCAATTGTTTGGACAGTATGTTGTTTGAATGCAAAGCTGCAATGGGGATGAACACTGCGTATTCCCTTTGCTATCATAACTGTCCAGTTCAGTGTTTGGAAACGTTGTTTACATTGGGTCTTCCTAAGTTTTTTCCACTCATTTTCCGGAATGAAAAAAAAACAGGGCTGCTTGGGCAATTCATGACTGAAGTATTGATCCTCATTTTCCTTTTCATCGGCTGATGAGGATGTTGTAGAGCCATTTTCCTTTGGAAAAAAAGGTTGATAGTAGAAGGAACATGAATTGGAACAGAAATTAACATAGCTTTACAGACTGTTCTTGCTTACTGCTTGGAAAACTATAGACCAAGTTTTTTTGTATTACTTTAAAGCAACATTATTTTAACAAACATTGTTTTATACAGTATTCTGTGTATCATAACAGTTATCACATTATTGACCATTGTAATATTTACCTCTGGAGATGTTGTCCAGTCCTCTCGCTGTGGGGGCCCTGGATCTTCGGTCCGGTCCTGTTGCTGTGGGGGCCCTGGACCTTCGGTCCGGTCCTCTCGCTGTGGGGGCCCTGGATCTTCGGTCCGGTCCTGTTGCTGTGGGGACACTGGACCTTCGGTCCGGTCCTGTTGCTGTGGGGACACTGGACCTTCGGTCCGGTCCTCTCGCTGTGGGGGCCCTGGATCTTCGGTCCGGTCCTCTCGCTGTGGGGGCCCTGGACCTTCGGTCCTCTCGCTGTGGGGGCACTGGACCTTCGGTCCGGTCCTGTTGCTGTGGGGACACTGGACCTTCGGTCCGGTCTTTTTTTTATAAAAAAGGTTTCAGATAATCAGATATTAATAAATATTTCAATGTTAATAGTAAAACCGTTGTTACCTTTTTGTGTTGATTGAAAGCTTTTTTAAGCCTCTTCCTATTCAGACTGACATTTCCAATTCCCAGATTCTGGCATGCCTGACCCCAAAATGTTGAGTCATCTTTACTTCCTTTAGCTGAGGCCTGAAGCTTTTCGATGATCAGCACAATATCCTCGGCTGTTATTGAAATTTTTCTGGACTTAAAATGAAATAACAGGATTATTTATTTTTTTGTCATAGATATATCAAATGTGGAAATTAAATGTATATTTTAGATTGTAGAATTCATAACTAATTACAGGGAAAAAACACTCACCTTTCCAAAGGTAGGAAAAACAAAGACTCTAAAGTGAACAAAACACACACACAAAATTAAAATCTGTCTTGTCTGCTTGTATAAAACAATGCAATGGATCAATACACATTTAAGTTCATGCAAGTAGCTATATTGTTTGTTTTTTTGTATGTATTTGTAATGAGATTTGTGACATTTAAATTAATAAATCGTGTGTAGTTAGTAGATCAGACTTTGCTACAGGCTTCATCAATTTGGAACTGATAAGCTCAGTTTCTTTAACCCTCCTGTCATGTTTGGGTCAAATCTAATCAATTTAATCAATCAAATACACACACACAGCTGTTGACAGCCCAATATATAAAGTTCTCCACATTTCAAACTTCTAACAAAAAAAGCTGGTGTTTATCTATGTAAAATAAATCATGTAAGATTAATTTGAAATTGATTTATTAAACACTAGTGGCATTTCTGTAATAACTAGGCTATACAGTTTCCACGTTAACCACACACACTCCTACTCTTTATACACTGGCCAATCACAAGAAAATAAAAAACTGTCTACTTATTCAAGTAGACAATTGTGTTTTTCCCACTTAAAATGGTAGCATTTAAGTAGTCTACTAGCTAACACAACAATACAATGACACTATGTTGCAACGCTATTGAGGGGTTTCTCTATTAAATACTTGCATACTTACCCTCGTTGTGGTGACATATTGAGTAAAGGAGCGCTGATGGCCCAAAATCCAAGGGAATACTGTGTTAATTAACGAATCCCAGCGGCGGCGTCATGAAGTAACAAGCACATAGAATTCAAAACTAAAGTTACCGTAACTCTACAAATATTTACGCCATCGACGTAAAGCGGAGCTTTCCATTGGTATACGGTACATTACGGTAATGGTGAAACTAGTGGCACGAATGCATGTGGGGGAGGGGAAGCAGCAGTAGAGAGTGTTTGAGTGGTGTTTGAGTGGCGTTTTATAAATGAATAAATAAATGAATGAATTAATGAATATATACTTTATTAATCCCCAAGGGGAAATTTGTTGGCAGAGTACAGACTAAAGTCAACATATTAAAAACAACAGGGATGAGAGATATATACAGAAATAAAACTAAAGAAAAAGAAAAATAGCTGAGATGAAAGATATGTACAGCGCAGAGAGTATTATTTAGGAAATGAATTAAATTAAACTTAAACAATAGAGAAGTGAAAAGATGCAAAGTATGTATGTGTAAGTATATGAAGAGTGTGAAGTCTAGGTAAACATAAACATGTGCAGTGATTAATCAATCAACAGAGGATCTGGCAAGAGGTGACTAGTTGTACAGTCTTATTGTAACAGACATTCCCTGGAACTCAAAGGGGAAAGTATATTTATAGCACCTCAAACATTCAATAATTACTTGTTTCTCGCTAAAAACTGTAGGAACTTTACTTTGAAATATCTCCTAATTGGTACAGTAAAAGTGATTAAGTGCCAGTGGAGTGTGGAGTCAGGGACTTCCTGAACACATCTGTATCAGTCACTTCCTGGAACTCAAAGGGGAAAGTATATTTACAGCACCTCAAATAATCAGATAAAATCTTTTTGAACATACTAAAGTAGGACTTTTATTTTTTATAAAGTCTTACAGTAAAATTGTTTGACTTCAAGCATAATTTTAGCAAAATGTTAGAAATTATCTATTTGAAAGATACAAAATCAGTTCATTTTTTACTTTGTAAAATATCTGAAGGTCACATGTTTTACTTAAGCTGAATATAATTAATTTAATCTCATTTCCATATACGCTAGTATACGATTTGTCGACATCTTATTTTGAAAACGGATGTTTGTCGACATCGCATTTTGAAAACCGGATGTTGTGTCACGTGGATCTTTCCGCTAACTTTGTAAAAACCCTCGCTCGCTCCCGATGTGGCTCGGTTGAATGCATTTACCGTAAATGTCAGCATATAGGAGCACTGAAATTTCAGTGTCTGCTGATTTGACCACGGAGATCCGAGTGTCTGCTGAGTTGACCGCAGTTATAATAAAAACATGAAACGGCTCTGGTTTTTTCCCCACAGATTTTTTTTGAGACACCATTGTCAGATCTGATTAAATATAGACATTTGTGTGTCGTTCAGGGACCGAATTAAGTCCAGCCCTTCACTTCTGCACATGTTGTTGATGGCTAACAAGGTCAGGAATACCTTCCACGTGCTCGTCATCTACAGTTTCATTTTCTTTTCGCTCTTGTTCACTTTCTAAACGCTCCAGCTCTTGTTCTGGGCACAGCTCACACCACGCATCTTCCAAAACACCATTGCCATCAATAGACTCTTGAACGTTATCCAACTCCTCTGCATCAACTTCAAACAAAGCTCTATTGTTGTACTACAACAATAGAACAATTGTTGTAACTACAGATTTCACTGACCGTCTTGATTCATCATTAAATCTGACATGACAAGTCATGTAAAAGTCTTCAAATGTTGGATACGATGATGGTTTCAACTGCTCATCTGCACGATATGGCATGAACAACTGCAAAAGACTATGATAGAAGTTCTCAGGATTTTTTGTTTGAGAAAAGCGAGCATAACGCACAATAGCAGGTTGTGTTCGCGTTCTTTTCAGAACAAAGCCTAAACCATTCTCGAGTGCAATGCCATTCTTGGACCATTCACTTTTTGACAAAACTCGATACTGTGACGCAAACATGGCCAAACACATTTTAAAAACCGCATCATTTGGCCTATTCTGATACCGGTCCACCAAACTAGTCATCCACATGTCCTCTGTGGTAAGACTTTTAGAGTTTGCCTTTTACTTTAACACACTTAATGGCAAATTTATTTTCACTGGATTATCCCCGGTTGGCACAAACTGAACCTTCCGTGAACATTCCTTCAGGCGCAGGTTTGTTAATCTATACACGGCCTCCTGAGCACAAACGTCTCTGATGTGTAAATACACACTTCCTAATTTTTTCATTGCTTGCTTTGCGTCGACATTTCCTTGTTTGGATGCCTCTCTGTGTGCATTCCCCAACAATAATCCCATCTCCTTTTCTGCCTTGGAAATGTAGGAAATTATATATACACAACGCAGGCATATGCATTAACAACATACTGAATGTCCATGTTTGCATTCCAGTATTTTAATAATGGCTTGCTATGTTGATTAATCCATACTTCATCAATATTTTTTTAATACAATGTGTGTGTTTCTGCTAATTAACTGGTACTCAGCCTCAAAGACAGTTTGATCTATCCCTAAACTATGAAACAACTGCTCTACACTATTAAAAGTAGAAGTTTCATCTGACCGAGCCGATATAATGGCTTCCATGATCTTTACTGCCGCTTCCTTCTTCTTGACTTTATCAGCCAAACTCTGTCCTTGCTGCGCACACTTACACTGTGTCAAAGTACACGTACATTTTATTTCACCCTCCTCATCAGGGCCTGGGAAAGTTAAACCGTTTCTTTTTTTCTTACACGTTTTTGAGTGTCTTTTAGAATGTTGCATGTTCCTTAAGGGCTCGTCGTCTGATGACAATTTACATGTCACATATTGATCAATGAATTTACTTACTTCATCATCTGTGGCTTTATCAATTTGAGGTGCATTCTCAATCCAAATCAAGCAATGCGCATGAGGTGAACCACGCTGTTGAAATTCAACCCGATAAAAATAGTCAACTATCGTTCCAATGGGCTGTGATGGAGACATGAGTACTTCTTTTAAAAAACAATGCCATCTATAATCAAACATCCTTGCGTTGAGTTCACATGTCAGCCCATTCTAAACCTTCAACAATCTGCGTTCTACCTTCCTGTTTCAAAATGCTATCGAGAAGATTTATCCACCGCAAATCTGCAGAAGAAAAAGAACAAAACCACGTGGGGACACCAAGCGGACGGACACAGGCTAAGAGGTCGTGCCGTGCTCCCTGCCAAAGGTTTAACTCTTGGAACACTGAGGTCATTTTCAGTCGATTTTCTCGATTGACATCATTTCTTAAATTCACCTTTTAAGGCACTTTCATACAAGATACATACCCATGTTTTACATCATAAATTGCAAAACAATCTCAGCTCTCTATATAATGAGGCACCATTGTCATAAGGTAAAAGTGTAAAGAGAAAATATGACTCTAAAGCTGAAAAATGTCGTGTTCAAACATAACTTTACAGGTTTAGGTGATGGGAATTGGTTTACCAAAGGGTTTAGGTTCACAAATCCGTCATTTTTTTTTTTGTAGAAATATGGTCTTTCACACCTTTCACCAAAATGATAAAAATGGGACTGAGAAATGACTTCATACTGCAGATAAAGCTTCATGGGGTGTGAGCAAATGAAAAATGACCATCACAAATAGCTATATTTAAAAAAAAAAAGTATTATAAATTAAAAATATATTTACACAATATACATGTTCAGAAATAGAAAACAGACCCGCGCTGGTGGGGATGGCTGTGCTAGAGGGGCTGGTGGTGGTGAATCCTCTGTAAAATAAATGACTACTAGTCAACACTAACTTCACAGTTTGAACAGTTAAACAGGGTGTACATGTGCAGCTGAGCTGTGTACCTACCTGGTAAACATTGGGTGCATCCCAAGTCTCTAAATTGCATCCCCGTTTCCCTCACTTGCGTCCTTTCCTTGCGTCTTAGTCCCTCCCACCAGGGATCCATGGAGAGATGCAAGGAAACTAAGCGAGGAGAGAGAGGCGAGGAAATATGTTTTAAGAGCCATGAGACGTCCTTTCCTCTGAAGCGTCACGTGAAGCGACGTCGGTTTATGATGACTGCGGCAGACTAACAGCTGATCACATCTGGTCAGCTGTCAGTCGCTTTAACAGCTGATGAGTTTTGTCCTGAGAGTTTTTAGCGAACATTCCAATAAAAATGCACTTAAAATATTGATAAAAATGATCGTATGTTTTCAGTTGATTTAATGGTGTTAAACTACTACTTGTATTAATAAAGACAGTTATTATGAGTGTCAGAGTGGAGATGTTTTCTCTGTCGTCTGTTACCGTTTAATAAACTGTATTGAGTATTTATATACTGTGATGTGTCCTGCTTATACGCGCAGGATCCATTTCTACCTGCGGAATGCGTCTTATTTATTATTTACGTCGGTATGTTTTGAAATTCTGATTGTGACATCATTATAAAATAACCCACAATATAAATATAGTTTCTCTTCATTACGTGTTGTAAAAAGTGTTTCCTCTCTCTAGCTCTAATAAAAGTTATTGAGGGAAACAACAGATCAAATCTTTGAAGACAGTTGTTTGTGGTCCTTTTGTTGTTCAGACCTACTATGAACATATTTTAACCAGATGGTGATTAAGAAAACAGATCTAATATATAGCTTGAGTTTAATCTGTGATCGTCTCTGGTATGAAACTCCATCGATCAGTCCGCACAGCTGCAGCGTCCAATCAAATAACAGGTGAGGGGGTGTGTCCAGCGTTAAAACACTTCCTGGAAGCCTGCTCTCGTGGCTCCTCGATCATGGCTCCTCCGATTTCCCTCCTCGCTCCTCGATCCTCCGAGCTAAATAAGAGCTTTGGGATGGTCGAGAAACACTTCCGGTTCAATCGAGGAGCGAGACTTGGGATGTACCCAGTGTCCGGGTCGACGTAGGTGCTGGTGGCTGGAGCGAAGCTGCATGCTGTTCACTGCTGCAGATGTGAATCCTCTGTAAAATAAATGACTACTGGTCACTACTAAGTTCACTGAAAGAAAGTTACGAGAACCCGTAACAGAGCCGTAACAGAGCTCCAGCAGGGACTATGCTCAGAGCATGAGCTAACTGCTAGCGGCTAATGTAAACAACCTATGTGCGTACCTGTGTTACACCAGACTCTAGCGCCAAGGGACCAGCTAAATGTGCTCACTCTGCTAGCGTAAATACGCTATTGCAACACAAAGTTTAGTATCTAATGTGACGACCCTCCCACTCTGCACCTGGGACCCTGGGTGAAGATTGGCTTCCTGGTGGGAGGAGCTGGGACAGGCCGCCTCCGGGAGGGTTTAAAAGGCGGCACCAATGGGAGTGTCAGTCTCTCTCCTCTCTCTCACATGCAGCAGGAGCTGCTGCACTAGCTGGCCGTGTGCTGGTTACATGTTCTGTTTGCCTTAACTGTTTTGAACATACAATAAACTAGTTTCTTGTTGGGAGATCAAGTTGTGGTCTCCCTTTTTTTACCAGCTTCGAGCCAGGTTGTAACACTACATACACTTATGTTCAAATGGATCCCTTCTGTCTGCATCTTCCTCTTGGTAGCAGGAGTCAAAGCCTTCAGGGTCGTCCTCGTCGGCAAAATCGGCGCCACAGCTTCCTCTGTAGTAAAGTGCGTCCTTCGCTATAATATCTCTTTATGAGTGAAAACACCAGCGTGTTTACAGAGCTCAGGTGTGTAGTTGCATGCTTGTTGTTTGGGTGTTCATTGATTCGTTGATTTAACCAAATGTTGACGGACATGATTCAACAAATCAGAGAAGGATTTCGTGTGACGAGTACTTTTTCGGGCACAGCGTCATGACACGCCGATGCCCCTAACTCTTGCCTGATGATGTTAAAATGTTGCACGGCGCAAGCAGCGGAAGAAGGAAGTCTCCTGTCAGTCAGACATAAAATTATATTTCTGCGATGTATTATCGCGACGCTATGAATATTTTAGAAACTTAGAGAAACGTAAAGTGTCACACCGCGAAACCACGGTCCCCGTGGTTAAGGAAACGGACCCCTCATCAAACTGCAGCAACTTCTTTAAAGATTCTTCATCTTTTAACGCTTTAGGGTCATATTGAAAACCTGCTTTTCCTTTTCGTAGTGCAATTGAAACACTCGACAACTTTTTGAACCTGACAAATACTGTGCATAAAAGATGTATTCTACATTTTGAGCAAACCTGCAGTCTGCATTTAAAAGTCTGAGGTTTAAATAACGGGCTAATGTTAATCGTTGCTGCCTGTCATCATGGTAAATATTACATCCCTGTGGAAACCTTACTGGAAAGCTCTTGCCTTCGTTAGTTATATCAGAAAGTAATTTTTACAAGACTATTACCTTCTGCTGGAGCCAAATTCAATGTACTATCAAAATATTGATCAAACACTTCCTGACCAATAAACAGGCATCAGACACCTGTCCTGAAACATGCAATGCTGTTGCCTATCATGTAACTGCTGGTCTTCTACAGTATCGGACGGAGTTGTGTCACTTTGTGGATCAGTCCCATTTCCTATGGAACGTCGTCCTGTTCCCTACAAAACTCATTTAGCCAAGCTTCATTACATTTTACATCTTTATAATGCACATTAGTATTTTTCAAATACTGCAAGGCCTGACTAATGTGCATAGTATCAACACATTTATACTCATAATAGCCTTTACGTTAACTTGCGCTTTAATTTTACACGCATCAAAGACCCTTCCATCTCTGAACGAGGAAGCAAATTACTAGTTTGTACTATATTGGAGGGACACACGTGACTGGTCCATGTACACCATTTTAGCCTCCTTTGGGTAATGCCAACATCTTCATAAACTGTCATGGTAGTGCGGGGCTGGACCCAAAAGCAAGGACACGGAGCAGGAGTGAAACACAATTATCTTTATTTGCCAGAGAGAGGTGTGGGATCTGTGCTGGCGTCCTCTGCGGGCTGGAGGCTGGTCGGCGGGCGAGGGAGTTCTCCAGGAGAGTTACGGGGAAGCAGAGAGGCTGTAGCTAGGAAAGCACAAGTTAGCAGACAAGAATAATGCAACAAGTCCAAGAGGCCGTAGCAGTCATTCAGGGAATGAGAACAGACTATCTTGCGAGGAGTTGAGAGAGAACTGAGGCAGATATACTGTGGGAGCTTGATTAGGGAATGGTGTGTGGGTTGATTGGCAGCAGGGGGGGGAAAGGAAGGCCACACCCAGGCAGACACACACGGGACCATGACATAAACGGTATATGCAGAGCTATCAAATGCTGTTCTAAGCTATTCTGGTGGAATGGGATATACTGCCATATTGTTTAGTACACATTCAGGTGGCATTACACCTCTTAATCCACAGCTTTCCTCTTCCCATATCCAGCCATTTGCACGGTACTTCACAATCATCATTACACCTGTGTAAATAATTTTTGGTGATACATTTCTCCAGGTTTTTACGTTTACCGTAATCCTCTTTTTTACAATGCAACTTGATGTCCAAACAACAATCTATTGCACACACAACAAACAAAATCTAGCCCACTTTTTACTTTTGCCAAAAACTGGTCCATAACAAAATCAAACTGGGCACTCTTTTGTTTCCTTTCTTGTCTCTTCAATTTTTTATCAGCATTAACACGTTTCTTGTACTGTGGATTTTCATACTTTCTCTTACTCATGGCTTTTACGTTAGATCTATGGAAAACATTTTTCACGATATTTACCCAGACTTATTTCTAACCTTTTTCTGGTAAATCATGTCATTCTTATAATGCATTTTAATTTCGGTAATGTTTCTCCTTTTATAGTACTTTGAAAAACAATGCCTAGGACTTGAGCTGCAGATAGTTGCATCACTCTGCACAATCTCCTTAGAAGTTCCCTTCACAGTACACACTTCTAAGCCTATGCGTCAGATGAATTACCTTTATGCACAAATCAAAGCAAATCTGCTTATCTACGTGTTGGACACAAACCACTGGCTCAAAATGATTATTTTCACAATGTTTCAAGTATATACCTTCATTTGAAAACATTGTACTCTTACTGCATTTGACCCATCTTCGTCACTGAATGTATATATGTGCACTTGCTGTCACTTGAATTTCTATGTTTGTGGCACAATGTCCAACCTTCTTCATATTAGTCTTGTTAATGTAGTCTGACATGGAAGAATATCCCTTTCCCACTAACTTCATGTGTTCTTCACTCTGATTCTCTATAGACTTAACAACAGCAAGTCTAATCCTCCGATGACTTTTTTGAGAACCACCGATAACTTCTGCTATTGCGCTAAAGAAACTATTTCCATCCTCTACAACCTTTTGTAAGACACAAAGTTTCTTTAGCGCAATAGCAGAAGTTACACCTAAAGAACCCAGACACTGTTGGTCTTTGTACGTGCCGCTTTACAAAGTCAACTTTACACTTACTGCATAGTGTTTTTGCTACTTCAGTGCACAAAGGATTAAATTGTAACCCAACTGTGTCCACTGTGGACGCAGTTGCAACTGAATTTGGACTGTCCAAACAAACACTTCTTTTAGTTCTAATGTTGTACCCTTTGGAACAAGATGTGTTCACTTTGCAGTAACCATAACAACTCTGTATTCCAGGCTGTTGAACACAAATAACTCTCATAATGGTCACCATTGCAATTTTCCAAATACACTCCCTGATTGGTTAACAACTGCTTGCCCTTGCAACTATATTCAATCCAGCGATCATTAAGATAAGTGAAAATACTGACTCCTAAATAATCTGCTGCTGCTTGGATCTCAATTTATGTTGCCCAACTGCCAACACTGCATCTGTGACATGCAGAGGTATTCTGCCATAGAGGAATCGTATCTGAAAAAACTGATATTTCAAGGCATTGTTTTTCATTTGTCTGACTACAGCACGTCTAATTTTGTGTACCATAGCATGACTGACGGCTCTAAAGAAACAGTTTCCATCACCAACTATTTTCTCATTGAAACATAGAGCCCCTAATGCACCAATATTTGTAGATGCAAAAGCTTCTAGTTTTTGGAACTCCACATTCAACTGTGTGCACAATGCTTGTTTAACAGTATCACATAGGGGATCAAATGTAAATCGTCTACTTGTGACATGACTGACAAATTCAACGTCTGAATTAACTAAAGTTACATCTCTTTCCTTTACCTTCTTCGCTTCACAAGCACCCCTTGAAACCTTACGCTTTGCACCTCTCTGATTGTTGATGCAGCCAAGTAATGCCTGAACTGGACCAGTTTGAGACAAACTCCAACCGAACGCAGGCTCTCCTGTTCCAAGAGTTGTTTGAGGCGGCACGAATAGTTGTTGCGTGAGTTGAATCATCCCAACTCGGGCGGAGAAACCGCGTGACGCAAAGTTGCGTCAGCCAATCAGCGTTGAGAAGCTCCGCCCGTCATCACCGCCGTCTTGCCGTTCCTGAATGAAACTGCTGCTCCGCCTGAACCAGCGCTGGTAGCAGCCGTCATTGAGACGCTGTTGTGGGACTACGGATAATATTATGAACCCAGACACCATGGAGTTTGATGTTCTGACATATGTGGAACAAGTATAACTGTTAATTGAAGCAACGGATTGTGCTCCCAATTATTGCTGATGCATTTCAGGTGTGAGTGTGTCACGTGACTGTCTATATAAGCTGATGCACCTGCGCAAAATAAAGTTGGTGTTTTCTCAGAACTTGATCCAGTCGCTGCAGGTTGTTTGTTCTCCCAGGTTTGCATGTGTTGAGTCGGTATATTGGCAGTCAAGCTCTGTTTAACAATAACGCAGAACTAGTGGTTATTTCCATGGCGGATGAAGGAAACGGTATCCGTTTTACGGAGATAAGCAGACGCAGTTCCTGGTGGAGTCGGTGGAATTCACCGAGCTGTGTGCGGCTACGGATGATGTTATGAACCCAGACACGAGGGCGTTTGATGTTCTGACATGTTTGGGACTTCCACAACAAGTATAAAGCAGAACTAGTGGTTATGTATTCCATGATCGATAGCGGAAATGAAAGCTCCTTTCACAGAGACAAGCAACGGAGATAAGCCACGCCCCCTTTGATGCAAATTCGCGCCACCTTCGGTGTGAACGCCCTTTTATTGTGGAGCGAGTAAACTACCACGGTAAACGCAGGTGTGAACGCAGCATTAGAGTGTGGGTGTAGCTAGGTATTGGCTGAACAGGGGGCTTTTGAAGCAAATGACTGTTGTCAGCTGTGTCTGGCTGAACAGTGTTTTTTTTTAGGAAAACTACCACTGAAAGCAGAATCTCCTGTTCTAAGAGTTGTTTTCTGATGGGGCTTTACAACTCTCCAAGTGTTGGTCAGGTTTTGGCTGACATCCGGGCCTTTGTAAGTGACGTTAACCCCAGCAATCTCAAACAACTTTGGAGTTCGCGTAAATGTTGATGCAAATGTACATATGTGAGTAAACACATCAAGGCAATGAAAATACAAGACTAGACTTTTTCTCGTCTCACTAGACAGCCTGCGTGCATGGAGTCAACCACCGCATACTGTCCCTGTTGACCAATAATTGCACATGTACTGTTATTCAACGTCAGAAAGAATGTGTCATATTCCAGGCAGATCGTTTTCAATCCCTTTTAGAGTGGTGTGCGCACCTGCCTCAAACTGTCCCTCAACCACATCGACATCTCCAAGGACAGGAGCACCATAAACAAACTCATATTTGTGTCCATCAATTACGGACTCTTTGGGCAAATTTTTAACACATGGCAGTTTGGAATTGCCACTGATGGAGTTGCTGTGAAGTAAAGAAGAGTACAACTTGTCACCCAAAACTACAACCTTATCCAGATTGGCGGACTGCCATGAAAACAGTCGGTCGAATGTCAAACTTACTGCCATACACTGACGTCCTGCATGGTCAAACCGAGTGTCTCCCTGATGAAACGTTCCCCTGACAGGGGATGGCAGGTGAACCTCAGGAGCAGGCAGTTCACTGTCAGAACTGCCATCGTCAAGAGCAGCTGCAGCGTCATCACGCTCTGTGATGGCCTTCACAGAAATGCTAGAAATGCTATACCACTTTGCTTCTGAAGACTCCTTCAGATTATACATGAGAAGCATCACGTCACCAAGGCAACTGTTGAAGACAGCTACAGGTGTGCCAATATTTGATGCCAACCCAAATGCATCACGTGTCCCACATTCAACGAGCACTAAAAGTTTTTCATGATTTAATGATCGCACTAACTTGACCATGGATGTTCAACAAACACAGCAAGCGTTCTTGCAGCATGTCGGACATCTCAGGCTCCTTTCGCAAGTCACGGATACATCTGGCCGTTGTCGGCTTACCAATCTCTACGTTCCAGTGCCTGCCAAACACACTGTGCTGTTTAATCAACGCAGACTTGACTATGCCAACATTGCTTTCCTCTGCTGCAAATGCATTCAACTTGAGCCCTTCTACACGTATGTTGTCAACGTCTGACTTTTGCCATGTACGCACTGGAGCGATGACATGCTTGATTGCAGCCACAACACTGCATGCGACTGGGGTTTTTGGGAACACATGCACGATGTACCGTGAACAAACTCCTTGCCTGTGCTGGATGTTTTACCAGACCACTTACCTGTAACGGAATTTTGGTTGTGTCGCTTGCGATGCCTTCTTGGGCAGCAATAAGAGTAAACCGTACAACCAACTTTCATCATCGTCCTTTATGGACAACATTTACATATTGATATACAATAATGTCCTGTGTGTATTACAAGTGTGTTTTTACACACACTCTGAAAGGACAAAATACCTCATTTTTATTTCATTGTGTTCTCATGCCACCTAGACTATGAAAAGGCTACCAACTCAAACTGTTTTGTCATTAGTGAGCAAAACCAACACTGAACTGTATTCTTAAATTAATACTGAAACCATGAAAAAAAAAAAAAAGTGAAATGAATCAGACAGTCTTCACAAAGTGTAACAACCTCCACATTGTCGTCATCAGTAGAAGGCGAACCTCCACAGCCTCTGGTGTTGCCAGGTGGACCTAAAAAATGAAAACTATTAAAGGAACGGCAAATACATGTAACCTTTCATCGTTTGACAATTATGGGCAAAATGCGACAGAATTCACATAATCATTGGCTGTGTGTATAGAGCAGGTTTTTTTTCCTTCAGTTTTATTCACACACACTAAATTGACATCTGTAGTCACAATGTGTGTATCACTGCAAAAACAGCCCTTCTAGAAAGAAGCTAAAAATTATTATATTCAATCAAATCATCCTATATCAAGCAAAAGAATCTGCCAATGGGGTAAGCTTTTTTTGCTTGACAAGATTTCTTAAAATAAGCCCAAAATTCTTGGCTCTGAAAGACTAAAATGACTTTAAACTAGACAGGAATTCTTCTAAAACAAGCAATGAAAAAAACACTAATTTAAGATTAAGTTACTTTGAATTTAAGTCTCTTGACTAAATTTAAGAATTGACACCTTAATCTGGGATTGATAATGAGCATAATAGTTAAAATAAGACAATTTCTTAAAACAGCATAACAAATATAAGTGATGTCTTAAATCAAGACACCAAAACGTTCTCATTTAATATTTTTTTATTAACTTTGCAATACAATTGCTCAACTCAACATCCAAAAAAGGACGACTTCCACATTCCAGAGCTATCCTAATCTAACAGATTGAAAAGCCAGTTTTGATTTGAACCTCACTATCAAAAAAGAACATCAGTTATTGTAGCTGCATACTACAACAATAAACACCATGTTGCAGCTGCTTTGCAGCATATTATCCCACAGGAAAGGTTTTCAATCACACCAACAAATGTGTCTAACTGTGATTAACTTTTTTTTTTTTAAACAGAACATCAACTTTCTTTGAAAGTCTTACAACAGGAAGAGTGGGGCAGAGTGATGGACAAAGGGACTCACTGAATGACTTCCACTCACCCATCGCTTTTTTGTAGGGAGGGGTCAAATCCTGCTCGTCAAAGTCAGTTTTATTTGTCACTTCTTCCATATTGTGCAAACATACAGAAGACCTGAAATTTCGTTTCTCTACTGTCTGAAAATAAAGTGAGTAGTGCAACATTAAAAAAAAGTTAAACATATAAACTAAACATAGACAACATGTAACATATAACCAAGATATAAACTAGACAACAAATAACATAACCAACATATAAACATAAACTAGACAACTGCTCATGAATTGAATCTTGAAGTACCTGTCTGCAGTACTGACAGTAGTGTAGAAATGCACTTGGGGTAGGTCATGTGCAGGGCATAGTAATATGCCATGACGTAGAGAAGTCCCTCATTAAGTCTGTCCATGGTGAAGGTGGTCACAGGTGTTTTTCCGATGGCGATCATGCAGTTGTCCTCAGAAACGAGCAGAACCGGAGAAGACAGGGGTCGCTGCTGCATGAAACCATTAGGATCCTCAGAAGTCTAGATGACACTAATAAATCAAGAAGATTAGAAAAAATATTGCAAGTAACATAAACTTAAGACCTGGACTAGGACATTAGTGAAATCATACTGTACTTTAAAACAGTCACAGTAACCCCTCAGCATTAAGCCCACTGCAAATGCTGAATGCACAGCTAGTTCCAATGATGTTAGTACTACATTAAGTACACTATGGAAAACACTTCCCCTTTGGAGCTTTTGAAATGAAGTTTCTCAAAGTAACTAAACCTAATATAAAATTTATGCCTGGAAAAACTGTAACATATATTATGAAATGTTTCAGTAAGTCTGTAAATCTCACCGCTAGGACATGGAAAAGAGCCTCACTGCTTGAGCCCAGTTTCTTCGGTGGCAAAGTGCTGGACGAAAAGAGCAGTGGCAGGGCTCTGAAGACAGCTGTGATATGCTCCACTGGTTTAATTGAAAAGGGACAATACAAGGTGGTACCATGAATAACTTTAACATGACAAATAATTACAAGACATTATTATATAAAATGAACAAGTCAATGTATTGTGACTTCACCTCCATTCAAAGTTTTAGGAGGCTTCATGGCCTTCTTCATCACTCCATAAAACTGGACCTTTGAATAGAAGGTTTTCCATCTGTTCTGCATCTCTGATATGTACTGGGAGTTGGTCGGTTGGATGATTCGCTGCAGCTCATCCAGCACCTGAAAAATAGATTCAGATAAAGAAAAACTGAAAATACATTCTGATGACTTCTTAAAAAATAAATTAAAAAAACTATTACTTACATGATCCAGTTCTCTGAAACAAGGGTAAGCCTCTAGAATCTGTGTTGCTCCTTTGAAACATCAGAGGTGATGACGCGTCTTCGAGACTCAAATTCCATGTTCAGCAAATGAGTTACCGCAGCTTTGTTTGGCTTTTTGGACTTGTACATTTCTTGGAGGGTCTTGTAGTGTCTTGCTTGGATTTTCTGGCTGTCCATGATGTCAACTGAACAAGCTGAAGACATTACAGGAATGTTATGGTGGAAAGGGGACATGAGATTTCCAAACTAACAAGTAAAACTGACAAATTAAATGTAATACATACATTCTTCATCACCGCTGTTCCGGTTCTGCGCTGGGGTGCTGGTTCTAGGTGACAGATCTACTGGGATGCCCATGGGACTAACAGGTGACCATTCCAGAATAATGGTGGATGTACTGGAATCTCCATCATAGTCAGTAGTTGCAACGTCTGACCTGACTTCTTGTCGTGGTTTCTTGGAAGCAGGACCTTTGGCCTTTGGACTTCTGACATTTGAGAGTCTCTTCATGAGCTTTTTGGCAACATGCTCCTGCGAGGCATACATTCATTAAAAAAAATGACAATAGGCTCAAACTTTCTTATATTCTAATAGCTTTCGGCAAGGTCTTGCTCCATTTGAACTTTCTGTCACGATTTAGCACTGTATGAACAGAAATCTCAGTATTAACATACCAGCAACAAGCAAAGGTGACAAAATCTACTCACCCACTCATTGTTTGATGACCTGTCTTTTATCATTGGATAGTAATCCACCAGTCAATTTGCCATGGCATTCACCTCATGTTTGGTGGGGTATCTGGAGTCCTCTGTGGCTCTTGCGATGGAGATCATGTTAGTCAGTGTTTCTTACGAGTCGGCAGAAGAGCTCCTTGGATAGGGTCACATTGTCCTCGGTCCCCAGCCGTTTCTGTTCAAAGTAGGAGCGTCGCACCTGTTCAAGCTCACTGTCTGTGAAGACTATGTATTCTGGGTTTGACATAGTCACAAATTTAGAAGTATTGGCCTCCTTGTCACGACCGGGTGTGGTGTGCGGAGACTCAGGTGCAGAGGAAGGAGACCGGAGGCAGGTTTAGAGAGCAAAATCCAAAACGTCCTTTACTTAGGAAAAAACAAACTCAAAACAAAGAACCGGCAAGATCTACAAAAAGGCAAGGAGTGACGAGCGACATGGACACACATGATACAAAGACAACCCGACAAGGGAAAGCGGGGGAGTATATATAGGGGAGGGGAAACACAGGTGAAGGGAATCACACTAATGGGAGTGGCTGAGGGCAGGTGCAGGGGATCACAATCAAAGACAAGCACAAGACAAACCAACATCCTGACACTCCTCTTTTGAAAGGTCACTGCCTCCAGTGGGGGGTGATTGCTGAATTTCAGGAGCAGTATCCACCTAAAACACATTTACACAAACATTTATTGAGTAACTTTGTCATTATGTTCTTACTTGTTAGTTTAAGCATTATCATTTTGGGGATTAAAAAAAAGCACTTTTTTATTTTATATCCACTGTTGAAATGGACTCAAAGCAGAAATGTCTAAACTAATGACATATTTATGTATATGAACCAGATTTAAACTGTGATATTGGAAAATTGTTGTACTGTTAAACAGTTCTGTTGTACTGTGAAAGACAAACCTGACCTTTTCATCTTTATTTACAACAAGCCATATAGCCCGCCGCCTCAAGAAATTTTCAGGACCAGGAAAGAGGTCTTTGATGTCGTCTCGGGAAAGCGAGGGGAGTAAGTCTTCTCCAATATTAGCAGCTGGAATATAGAACAGTTACAGTCAGGGCCAAGAAACAAAGGTTTTCATTGAATTCCCTCAGATTTTAACATAGCAGGTGAGGCCAACACCCCTTGTACAATAAGCACTGTTTGGACATTTTACACATTTTTCTTATTTTTACTTCAAGAGCAGTGAGTGAATTTGACAGCATTTATAAATTACCGGTACATATATTGAAGCCATGCAAACTACAGTAAGAGTGACAATAGAGCCTTGCTAGATAAAATGCATTCACATTTCATGTCAGTTAATATATTTTGTAAAGCTTGATAGATAACTGCGGTCAGGCCAGCCTCCACTTCGAAAAACACAGTCGGGCCAGCTCGCACATAGATTTTCGGGACGCGTTTATACTAGGCATTACGGTACGAGTGTGTACAAACTGACTTCAAAATAAGAGGACTCTTCCAATGAAGGCAATTTCAAAATAAAAGCTCTTTGAAAGGAAATTACACTAATTCCACTTCATGTTAATAGTAGACTACCTCAAGATGTCACCCAGAGACAATCAAGGCATGTTGCTGTTTAACTCACTGCACACTGGAGGTCATTTTCAGTCGATTTTCTCGATTTGACATAATTTTCTTAGATTCACCTTTTAAGGCACTTGCATATAAGATATATACCCATGTTTTACATCATAAATTGCAGAACAATCTCAGCTATCTATATAATGAGGCACCATTGTCGTAAGGCAAAAGTGTAAAGAAAAAAACTTTATAATATGACACTAAAGCTGAAAAATGGAATCTCGATTTTTGGAAATTCTTCATATCGCTTGAAAAAACCTAACTTTACTCAGGTGGTGACTCTGTTTAGGTGATGGCAATTGGTTTACCAAAGGTTTTAGGTTCACAAAAGCAGTGAAATATATGAATAAAATGTTAGATACATGTAAATAAATGTCTAAAACTAAAGTTTTTATTATCGTTTTTTGAGTAGAAATATGGTCTTTCACAGCTTTCACCAAAATGATAAAAATGGGACTGAGAAATGACTTCATAGTGCAGATAAAGCTTCAGGGAGTGTGTGCAAATGAAAAATGACCATCACAACAATTTTCTTTTTTTTTTAAATAAAAATATGTATTATAAAAAAGAAAAGAAAATATGTAAAGAATATATATTCAGAAATATAAAACAGAACAAAGACTAGACCATTTACAATATACAAGTATATATGCTTCAATGGCATATCCTCATGCCATGGCATGCCAGTCATGGAAACAGTTTCTGTTCAGCTGCAGGCAGAGGGGAACGTTACACGCCTCGCACTTCCACGCCGTGTCTTTTCTCACTTTCTTCATGCTGCAAAGCTCGCAAACCCTGCGACCCACCGTGGACTTAGTTGGAAGAACAGTTTGAAGAGTTCAATGGGTGTTGCTGTGGCACTGACATGTGGACCAGGTGTCCGGGCTGGAACTTGATGACGGGGGGAGCAGTGTCCGGGTCTTCATCCGTCCTCCAGGACAGCGTAGGTGCAGGTGGTGCACGTGCTGCTGTCTTTCTTGATCTGGCCTGAGGTGAAAGTAGTCGCCGGGCAGCACGCGCCCTGTTTGCTGGAGATGGTGTTTTTAGTCGTCGGTCAACGCGCTGCCTCTTTGCTGGTCGTGGTAGTTGCCGTCCAACACGCTGCCTCTTTGCTGGCCAGGCTGGTCGGGGCGGATGGTGCTCCTCTCTGTAAAATAAATCAATACTAGTCAGTTGAAAGAAAGATGACGTAACGATTGAGCAGAATGCTCCGCATTGGATGTGCAAATATTATTCAGATCATGACTGTGGTAGTAATTTCAGCATATAAATATTAGTGGTAGTAACGTGAAGCAGAGTATTGTACAAAGCAGACTGTGTATAAACATTACTCAGATCATGACGTAGTAACGTGAGAAGCAGTGTGCACCGCGTGGCTGGCTCTCGTGCACAGTGTACACATTACTAGTTTGTACACATTACTAGTTTGTACACATTACTAGTTTGCACCATGCAGCCTTACAGACACGTAACAAAGTTTAGTAACTACACTTACCCATCTTCCTCAGAAGAACTAAAGCCTTCGAGCTCTGACGCGGTGTCGTCCAGCTGCTCTCCAGAATCATGCGTTTTGCTTCCTCCGTGTTGAATCTCTTTGTCGTCATGATGTTGATTGTAAAATGTAGCGTGTGTACATGCTGTACAAGTGGGTTGTCCTTTTGAGATTTTCCTGAGTGTACATTGGTTGTTTAGTTCACGAAATGGCGACGGACATATGACTCAACAAATCACAGAGAAGGATTTTTTTTTTTTTCAGCGTCAGATGACACACTGCTGCCCTTTCGCTTGCTTGATGATGTTAAAATTATGCTGGGCTCTGCCTGGGCAGGCACCCGGAAGCAGGAAGCCGTCTCTTTCCGCCAGACGTAAAATTATATTTTTGCGATGTATTATCGGGGTGCTGTGAATATTTTAGAAACTTAGAGAAAAGTTTCAAGTGTCACCACGCGAAACCGCGGGCTCAGTGGACGAAGGGTTAATTACAAAATAAAAGCCCTTCAAAATCCCCTCCTTGAGCTGACTATCAATTTATGAGGCAATTTATGTCTACTTTCAGATTAGATATGAAAAGAAATGACTCTTGTTATGAACTAATTCCACTTCATAGTGATAGTAGACTACCTCAAGATGTCACCCAGAGACAATCAAGGCATGTTGATGTTTAATTACGAAATAAAAGCCCTTCAAAATCCCCTCCTTGACCTGACTATCAATCAATTCATGAATTTAATCAAGAACTCGCCAAACCCAAATAACAATTGTATTTTGTAGTGTCATCCTGATCTCCCCACTTTACCTTCTTCTTTGGGTACAGCAGCACCAAGCACATACCAAGACTGGGACTTCTACCTTCGGCGGATAGAGGACGCCTGCGAAAGGGCCGAAACAATGTGCATATAGAGCAGACATGGGCAAAGTACGGCCCGCCGAACTTGTCCAAATATTATTATTAGGGCTGCAACAACGAATCGATTAGCAAAAGTGTTGGCAATGAATTTCATTATCGATTCGTTGTGTCGCGCGATTATTACGCCAGTCAATAAGTCGCGGAGAAAGAAAAAAAAAAAAAGCGGAGCCGGCAGCGTTTCTGAGATTGGAGTGAGACACTGAGAAAAATAGAACATCTTGCATGTGACGTGTCGAGTCTTGGCCAATCAGCGTTAAGATGTCGACAGCGTCTTAGTTTGCCTCAAACTTGTTTTTAATGGAAGCTAGTCAGCTTGCTATCACGTTAGCTAACGTGTTTGGGTTGTGTATTGTCGTTAAAGTTACTTTATGTTCCGTTACAGTTCAGTCTTGCTTGTAAAATGAAACATGCCGTAACCCTGGTCTGGTACACCGGCACACCGGCGGATCTGGCTGCAGGTTGTTTTTTTACTCAAAGTAGAATGAATCAAATCACGTCGTTGGGCTTAGCCAACGACGTGATGTGGTCATAAGAGACCCAGAATGAAATAGTTTAAGGAAGAGGACGCTCTATGCAGCGCAGCTTGATGCAGGGCTGAGATGAAGAGGTCAGAACAGACGTGAGAGGAGCAGTACCGCTTCCCTCTGTCCAGTGTTTCATACATATTGATAAAGCAGGTCATGCTAAATGCAGCCTCTGCTCCAAGGAGATCATTACAGTAAAAGGGGCTCACATTTGGCAAATGTAAAGCATACATGTTTTTAGTGTTAGTCCATTTTTATTTAATTTTTTTTATTAACAGCTCAGGAATGTTCAAGGAGCAACCTGTTTGTGCTTTCTGAAGATGTTTTGCACTGTGAATTTGCACTGTCAGTTCTGTTTTTGAATAAAGGGTTGGAAATTCATGTTTTTATCCGATTAATCGAAAAAATAATCAACCGATTAATCGATTATTAAAATAATCGTTAGTTGCAATTCGTGCAATTTGTTAAATTGCCTTGCAAATAAATGCTTTGCTACCTGTTAAAGGTCAAATCCTTTCATGTAATGATTTTTACATGTCATTTATATTAGTTCACACAAACACTCCATCCATCTGGTCCTGGCCCGGCCCCTCTGTCAAATTTTAGAACCCATTGTGGCCCGCGAGTCAAAAAGTTTGCCCACCCCTGATATAGAGTATGCACAGAGACTCTGTTAAACCTTTTTCTCGTGGTTAGACATCTGAACCATCTGTGGGGAAATAGCTATATCTATTCTACATTAATTATTCCAAGTGTCGGTTAAATAAAATAAATGTGTCAGAAAATTCCCAGTGTCCTTCTTTGTGTTTGTGGGGGCAGGAAAGTGGCCTTTAGTGGGGGGTTTAGGTGGCCAGCTAGTGGCAGAACTCTCAGAAACAATACTCATCGTATATTTCCAACACCAACATATTATTTACAAAAGAAAACGCCACTCAAAAGGTCACTCAAACTACTCTTGCTGATCTCTGCTCTGCACACGTCGACCCCTCCCTCACAGGCAAGCTAATGTTTTTCAACATTACTGTAATGTACCTCATACCAATGGAAAGCTCCGCCTCTTAGCGTTCAGAATCCAATGGAATTACGTCGAAAGAGTTGCGGTAATTTCATCTGGTATTACTTTCTGTCGCTAGCGACAAGGTTCGTTCTAGAGGAGACGGGCGTGCCAAGATGCCCAGGAAAGGGTGAGTGGGTCCATGATTCATATGAAGTCGTGATTAAATTAGAAGAGTAAAAATTGAGAGTGTGATTTAAAACCCTCCTGTTACCTTTGGGGTCAATTTGGAATATGATTGACTTTTCCTAATTTCATGGGGACAACTAAGTTCAATTCAATTCAGTTTATTTTATATAGCCCAACATCACAAATACAAGTTTGCCTCGGAGGGCTTTACAATCTGTACACATAACATCCCTGTCCCGGGACCTCACATCGGATCAGGAAAAACTCCCCAAATAAAGATAGTAAAAACCCTTTCACAGGGAAAAAAGGGAAGAAACCTGAGGGAGAGCAACAGAGGAGGATCTCTCTCCCCGGATGGACAGAAGCAATAGATGTCATGTGACCGGAATGAAGTAGATAGGTAGATAAGTAGATACATACACGATATGTTGTCAATGTCCTGTACACATACTGTACGCATCGGTGTTCTTTGGGGTTCAGGATGTTTTTCACTGTGTAAAACATATGAAATAAAGATTTTACACAAATTTCTCTTGGTTGTTTTGGATGATATTGAGGTCACTATAACATGCAATTTTATAATCTTCAGAAAGCTTTAGGGCCCTAATCTAACATAACCCTTGTGTGGTGTTCGGGTCTATCAAAAGAAAATGTAACGATTCATTATTTTTTCAAACTCAGACTCATTGGTCTTGGCTTATTTTCTGTAAAGAACATAAATCAGAACACATTTGTCATCTGTCCTCCTCTCCTCCTGCTTAGAGTGTGTGTGTGTGTGTGTAAGTGTGTGTGTGCGTGTGTGTGTGTCTGTGCGTAAGTGTGTGTGTGCGTGTGTGTGCGTAAGTGTGTGTGTGTGTGCGTAAGTGTGTGTGCGCGTGTTTTTTTTTAATGCACCTGCCGTTCCTTCACAAGGTTGCAAGATTGTTGATAAATTCACGGACCAACACCTGTCTGCTCTCATGTTCCCGCACATTTTAGCCCTTTGCCTTGCGGGAACCAATCTTTATTTGATAATACTCTATCCCAGGTGCAAATGGTAGGGGCGGGAATATACGATTCCCTTTGAAGATGTTGATAGTTCCCATTTGTCTTGGTCTGTGCTATCTTTCTGCTCTCTCAACTAAAAATTACTTCTATGAAAAGGTTTTCTTTCAATGACATGTTGTCACAACTATCTGACCATGAAAGTGACATAGAGGAGAATATGTCTGAGACATGATGTTGAGGATGATGTTGAGGAGGACCCTGATTATGAGGAATCCTCCCTCTGATGACGATGAGACTCTCAGGAGTGCCTGTTCTTCTCCCATCAAGATATGTCGGGGTACCCAAGCGAGTCTCTTTTATAGAAATACACACTTTAAAATAATCCCACGCAGTTTTGGCCAAACATATGCAATGTGTTGTTTTTGCATATTCTAAAAAATATGGATTTGATTATTTCTGCACACAATGGTCCCAAAACGGGGACCAGGAAGGATGACACTTGTGGATTCAATGAGTGACTCCAATTGCATTTTTGTGAGATGATGTTAGTCCCCATAGTAGCCCTTCAATTTAGTGAGACCATTGTATGCTGTCATCATTAATTCTTTACCCTTTTGACTTTCTAGAGTATACACATTCAAGTTATTTGGGGTGAGTAAGCTAATCTTTCTAATCTTTTTATTGATTCATATGAATGTAATAACTAATGTCTAACTATACTCTTGACCATTACTTTTGCCTTTTTTTCTATAGAACAAAACAAATCTCTACAGTGCACATCGTGGAGAAAATTAAAGAGATTCAAAAGAACGAAAAAACTGTGGACACAAAAGACTTCTGGGGTGACTTGTGCACTGCACTTGAGATTCCCAAAATAATCACAATCGCTTTCGACTTCAAAAGTCACATGGTTTTCACAAGGTTTGTACATGATTATAAAAATAAATAAAAAATTGTTACTATGACAGTAACCTGAACAATTGTATTTTGCGACCTTGCTTTTTTACATTGAATGTCTATTTTCTTTCAAAGAACCAGCCAGAGGAGCCAGCATCACCCCTGACTGAAAGCCAGCATGATGATGATGGACATAAATCCTCTCAACAAGTTAGTCCGAGTTTGATTTGCTTAGCTTTCTGTTGGAGGCAAATATGATTCATCTAGTGATAGAGTTGGGCTCATGCATGGTAGCCTCCACATACAATAGATGTGTGTGTGTGAGAATGGGTTGACGTGAATTAATAACATGTGCGTGAATCAATAACATGTGCGTTTTTTAGGACACCATGAGCGACACATCAGATGAAGACGGATTCATCAAAATCAAAGTCCCTCAGAAGCCATCCTACTTTTTTCTTGAGAAGAAAGAGTGGAATTTAATTAAAATAAATAGACAGAAAAGAGGGTTCAAAGGACTGCAGTGGACAAATATCATTTCCAAAGGCATTGCCAGAATTCACCCTTACTGCTCAATTGCTTTTAAGAGGCACCGACTGAAGACCGTAGGCTCCAAAAAACAAAGCCCTGAGTTCTGGTGTCTGGGATACTGCCAATTTGAAGACTGCCCCGTCACTGTTACCGTCAGTGTAGATAGTGAGGTGGACTTAAAAGCAAAAGTGGATTTTCAAGGCGGGATGGCCTTCCATAATCGCACGGAACTGCGAAGAAGACCCATAAGAGCCAATGACAGGGATATATTAGGCAAAGACTTGCAAAACCAATTGCCCAGAGCCATGTATCTTGAAAAAATGGTCAACATCAATGAAGATGTCATGGACTCTGGCTGCAGAGATGAGGCTCCTACTCCTCAAGTGCTAAAAAATATTTCCTGGGAAGTACGACAGAAGAGTCGCCAGCATAACAATGAAATTTTAAGTCTGCAGATAATGCTGGCTAAAAAAAAACAACTCTCCAGATGAGGTCCTCCAGAAGGTTTTTCTGCACCCAAAAGGTCTTCTTCTGTGGTCACAGAGAGGGATAGAAATATTTCAGGAGCGATGTCGTGAGGACATTGTGTATCTCGATGCCACAGGCAGCATAAAAAAAAAGGAGAAGGGGTCGCCTCCTTTCTATGTTTATGAGCTGGTGGTCAGGAATCCCCAGAAAAACTCCTCTCCCTTGCCAGTCGCAACATATTTGACCTGTGACCACACCACAGCATCAGTTACCTACTTCCTTGAGGCATTTCAGACTGATGTTTCAAGGGCCTATGGACGAGGCATGCGATCCCCTGTCATGATCATTTGTGATGGGTCAATGGTGTTAATGCAGGCAATATGTTTGTCATTTGCCAAAAAGAATCTGCATGACACAATGAATTGTTATTACAACATCGCCAGTGGACATGCAACAAAGGCTGACTTTGAGGTGCCCATTCTTCATCGCTGCCTGAGTCACATCATGAAGAATGCCAGGGAGATGTGTAGTAAGCATAACCTCATATTGACATCTTACATTAAGTAATATGGATGAAATGTAACTTGTATTGTGTTTTGCTAAGTCTCCGAAGAATATAGTCTAATGCAGTTAGATAATATATCAATATTTCCTACAGTACATTATTTAAATACTAAAATAATTTCATGTTTTACATCCCACAGTGCTCCAAAACACTACCATCTGGCCATGCATGTCGTCGGTCTCCTTACAACTGCAAGTAGTTTGGAAGACCTGGATGACATGCTACAAAGTCTTGCAGTGCTTTTTTCAAGTCCATCCAGTGGGGCCAATGTTGTGAAGCATTTTAATAACATTCAGTCATTGCTGCAGAAAAAAGGCACTGAGGTGGAGACTGACAAATCCCAAATGATGGCTGAGGACTTGCAGGTAAATTACAACTATAATTGTGTCAGAACATTTGCATTTAAATGAAAATGTATACATTTGAAATTTATTACACAAAATACAAGCAATATTGTGGTTGGGACAACTGAACAAGTGCTATAAAGCAGTAATATTAGGGTATACACCTGTGGTAACTTGTGATGTTATGATTAGAATGTAATAAATGCCCATAATGTAATAATCACAACATAATGTAAGAAAATCATGAGATCTAAATGTAAAACCACTTTTGTGCTGAATATAAGTAATTATATGAGAAAATTATTTCCCAATAAACTAAGGAAAACAATCTTGAATAATGCTACAAATTCAGCGCATGATGTGATACTTTACAAAGACTACTCTCCTTTTCCTCTTAAAGCCAAGGCACAGTTCTAGTTTTACATGACAAAAGTGGAGTCCTCCATTTAAATCAAGTAGACTGTATCTGTTTGGTCTAGAGTAAAACAAAAAAGTATCAGTCAGTTACATAATTATGAAGCCTTTTGAATGTGTGATCAAATTCAGGACTACAACAATATCCAGTGACCGGGACGAAAAACAACCTTTATAGAGATGATGCTGAATTCTTAACACACGAAATAAATGTTAAATACACAATTAGTCCATTTACTTGAAATGGGTTTTTGGTAATCTAATCTTGAGGAGATTAATCAGGAATGTCTATAAAAGTAGACAAATGCATAAGAACTAGCCTGCTATATAAATATCTCATAGACAGCAATGGACGCTGTTGCCACAATATGAATTACTATAAATTAATGATTCAAACACAATTTCCAACATGAACTCTAAATATGCCATTTTAATGTTTACATATTTGCATTATTATTCACTTTATCTCATTACACAACTGTGTTGAATGTATTACATGATTGAATGTTCTTTTTGTTGACTTAATAATGTATCATTAATAATTTTCTCATTATGTAATAACATCATACATTATGTACACAACTGTTATTACATTATATGCTCATTGTAGCGGTGTTCCGTCGGCGTTTTCATTAACCCTCTGGTGTCTAAATGTTTAATAAAATTATAATCATCACAATAATACGTCACATAAATATGGTTAAAAATCTGGCGGATATGGTTTCCACTTCCGCATCTGAGCATCTAAACATGGACATGTATGAGGCGTGCAAAGCTTCACTGTGAGTCAGAAGGTGCCAAGCAAAGAGTCCTGAGCAGAGCTATATTGGAGGGGACTGACGGCGCAGCTTCAGAGCTGAAGGATTCACTAACAGGAGCTAGCCGGAGCTAACGGGCCAGATAGCTGGCCACAGCGTTTCTGTGAGACTGAACGGTGAGTAATCAATTGTTGTCTCTATCACGTTAACTTGTTACAGTGAACATAGTACGACCAGTAGTGCTGGACCTCCATTATATGTTTGTAAGACAGTAAATAACGTGTGTGTTGACTTGTAGATTTGATACAATTCATGCTCAACATTGATCTGAGATCTGTTTTCTGTTTTAAGAGACGCAGCAGCAGAAAGGACGTCACGGAGACTTCTGGCAAAGAGACAAAAGTCGGCCAGTCGCTATGCGCATGCGCAAGCGTAACCTGTTAACGGCATAACGTAAACATTTACCTGAAAGTACAGGCTTTTCTCCATGTATTTATTAATGACTTAGTTTTATGTCCGTGTTCTTTGTACTTTTGTAATATGTGAAGCCAACAGCTCATTGTTGGTACAAGACACGAGCACTTTGGCTCTCCTGCGGGTTCAGAGAGCTGCTCCGGTGCTCCTCACAGGAGAGCTGCTGTTGCCATCTTCACCCTGGGAGCGTTTAAAACGCAGATATAGGTCTGCTTTTCACGCGACATATTTTTTGACGCTCTCTGTCCGCTGCTGTGTGCTCAGTGCTCACCTGTCTGTGCGCGCGCACGTGTCTGTGCACTTCAGGGCGGAACTCCGCTGTGTGCGACGCAGAGGAGAAGTGTTAACGCGACCATGTAGAGACAGAAATGACAAGCTGTGTGTGGATAAGATCAATAAAATACGGCCGTTTAGTTAGTTTAATAACAGAACAAGGTGTGGACCTGTTCTATAGGAAAGAGAAACTTAAATGACGACTTGTGATCTGGCGCTGTCGAGAAAATTACAGGGGGGCGGGGGGTTTCTTCAGGGGGGCGGGGCGCCCCCCTATTCTAACGGTGGGGGAAACACTGCTGGTGCTTAGCCAGGGTTCTCTTGGAGGCAGCGGTCCTCTGCAAATGTTCCTTAGTCCGTTTCTAATGCAAGGAAAACAAACAAATTATTTGGAGGCTTGACATTTTGGACCAAAAATTCAGTCATTTTAGTGTCAGGAAGGACACACTTTAAGATAAGGCCTCCACCCACATATATCATTTCCATGCATACCTTTGTGACTTGTGGAACAGCTGGTGTGCACTCAGGGCTCGGAAGCTGGGATGGAACAAGTTTATCTATCTCAACCAACATGGCACTGCTACATCGTGTTAGCGAGATGTAACAGTCCTTCGGCTTTTCCTGCAAAACAAAAATGGTGACAATCTTTCTCGTCAAAAAGCAAACCATACTGTTATAATTGATACACCTGCTTATTGTTTATTAAGTCAAAGCAACATACAAACATAACACACCTGCTGTTGGACTGGCCTTCTTTTGGGTGCACCACATGATGGCTCAAGTTGGCCATGTTGGTACCTCTGTAATGAGAAAACATAGTTTCAAGCCATTACCTTCCTGCCCTGCCTAACACGTGACCACTTGGAGCGATCAGCTTGATGACTGACCTCTTCCACAACAACGATGTTTGGAGTGATCGGTGTCAGTGATGGTCTGGGAGTAGGTTCTGGTGCTGGTGATTTGTCCAGCGTTTGCTGATAATGACAACAATATAAATGTATTATATAGCCGTCTATATAAAAGGTTTCAACCAAACAATTAAAGTGTGCAAACTAGTACCTTCACAACATCTGACCACAAAGGGGGATCAAGTTGAGGTGGCACGCTGCCTTGTCCCACAACAACGATTGGTTGAGTGATCCGTGGCAGTGATGGTGTGGGAGAAACCACAACATGTGGCGGTGATGGTCTAGGAATAACCTGTGGCTTAGGTTCTGGTGGCTTGTCCAGTGTTTGCCGATAATGAAAACAATATAAATGTGTTATAAAGCCATCTATATAAACTTCAGATACAGAATAAACACATGAAACTATACCATAAAGACAGAACGAAAGCAAGGACATTTTGTTTTATAAAAATAAAGGCTCACCTCATTAGCGTGTTTCCAGAGCAAGTTCACCAGGTGTATCTGCAAAAAATAATTACAAGTTAATTTACAAAACAGCATCTTGTCATAACAAAGAAGTGTATGTGAAGCATTTCCATTTCACAACAGCAAATACTTACACCATCTCTAGCCCAGAGTACAAGGTTGTTCAATGGAAAGTACTCTGCAACGGAAAAGTACTTCACATCTAAAAAAAGAACAATTCATTATTTAAATATCCATACATATATTTAAACTGTGTTATTGTAAATTTAAAAAGCCACAATAAAGATTATGAAATCGGTTTGCCTAAGACTCTATAATTAACTGTAAACATACGCTTCTTTGCCGCCTGGCGACGAAACTCCTGTCTCATGCAGTCCTGCAAATCCACTTCCATGGTGAGTCTCGGAGGAAAGTCCAGAACAAAAACCTATATAAAACAAAAGTTTGTTTGTACAATATAAGATGGCATGTACTGCATTCAATATTGTGCAGCAGCTTATTCAAATACATTAGCAAACATACAAAACTACAAATATCACACAGAAAAATAAGCTTACATTTGGACAGTTTGGACGCTGTTCAGGAGGGCGGCAAAGTCTGCTCCTGACTTGGCAATGGACTTCTTGGATGTCAAGTTATTAGTCGGTGCCAGGAGACAGATTGCGTCGGGTGTTTGCGGGAGCAGTTCAGCATTGAATTCAGCTGTGAGCTGAGCCGCGTCGGCTCCTGGAGTTGACATGACACCGAAGGAAAGCCTTCCTTCTGGCATCTTCACAAACCCATCTTCAATAGCCCGCAGATGGGAGGCCCCAACAAGAAGAACGAACTGCAATAAAAGGGTGATTGTGAGAATTCAAATAGCTCTTCTACCTCAAGTAGTTTGTTAATAAATTGTATAACCGCGCTACCTTCTTGTTTGGAGACTGGGCTGGAATAACCACCTTGTGGTATTTTCCAGTCCGTGGGGAAGTCTCCCATTGCAGCACGCGGTGACTGTAACCAGTACCAAAGGCTATTTATAAAAAGAGTAAATTGAAAAGTTAACCCCAATGTACATATATAATAATCAATTACATATTCTTATAAGTAAAACTGTACAAAACAGAGGGGAAAAAATGAATCCTGCAACAAGAATCCATATAAGGAAAATATTTTCGGGACAAATGATTCGTTACATACATGCATTCCCACGTTGCTGACGGGGAAATGCCAGAGTATGGCGGGTCTGCCTCTCTGGCTTTAGCTGCTTCAGACTTGCGGCTCCTACGCGGCATCTGGGGCACCGAGAATTAATATTGATATTAGAATTCACTAGCGTATAATGTAACTAATAGTCTAATAATAATATCATTCACTCAATGGCCGCAGTGGCTGCTGGTTGAAATGGGAGGGGCATGGCAACTCATCAAGTCGTCCTGCAGGAATCACTTGGCAGTTGGTCCTGAGCAGACATCATTCAACAACTTGTAAGTAACATGATGTTGTAATGATTGATATTGTTGTTAATAATAGCTATGTGCAATATTGTGACCAATTAAGTGTTTTCATTGAACTGTTCAATATCACCATAAGGTTTCTTTGACACTTCCCATTTCCCCCCAAAAAAGCTAAGATTTCCCATTGAACTTTATATGTATTGTATTACGTAGATGTTATGCTCTTAGAAATGCATGTTGGTCAAGCTCCCACACTTATAAATTAACTGCATGTAGACAATGTACATGCAAACAGCCAAATATGTCTACCCTAATTCAAAGTAGAGTAAATACATTGTAATTACATAGTGATCACGGTGGACAGCAATTTCAGGGACACATAAAACATTTTCAATATGATTATGAAAATACAATTTGATCAAATAACTTGTTGTGGACAATACAACTACGCTATTCATTCTGCCCACATGACATCTATTGCTTCTGTCCATCCGGGGAGAGGGATCCTCCTCCGTTGCTCTCCCTCAGGTTTCTTCCCCTTTTTTCCCTGTGAAAGGGTTTTTACTATCTTTATTTGGGGAGTTTTTCCTGATCCGATGTGAGGTCCCGGGACAGGGATGTTATGTGTACAGATTGTAAAGCCCTCCGAGGCAAACTTGTATTTGTGATGTTGGGCTATATAAAATAAACTGCATTGAATTATATTAAATCCCCCAAAAAATTATGTAGTTGGCATTTTTGGGGGGATTTTATATAATTTAACCATCTATTACACACACTGTAGTTAGCAGAGCAGTGCGGGACATGGCAAAATCACATACAACCAATGAAACAAAACACTATAAAACTAATAATGGAAACACATTTCAAGAGACTTTGTATTGACTTTGTATTGATATGTGTGTAAATGTTTGGCCATTTATAATAAACACCTCTAGAGTTTAATTATTCTGCTACATTTTCGTGATTCTGATGAGGACACCAAAGGCACTTTATAGTGATATTGAGCTAATCCTAAAAGTGCACTAGCAGTCATCCTTTTCATTTGGAAAGCTGTTGTCATGATGTGAGTTTGTCTGTTTCATTTTGTAGTCCTTGTCTTGTGTGTCCTCTGGGTTTCCTCCACTTCCTGCCCTTGTGATTGTCTGTTGATTGTCCCTGATTGTTCCCTGCTGTGTCTAATCATCTGCCCCTCCCCGGTGTATTCAAACCCTGTTTGTCTCCTGCCTTAGTGTTCCTCCGGTGAGTGAGTTTGTCCACCCTTTGTTTGTACATAGTATTTTTTTGAAGCCTTTCCTTATTTTTGTTAAAATAAATTACTTTTTTTTTTTTTTTTTTTAATCGTTGCCTCAGCGTTTGGGTCCTCCTTCACACATTGTAACAGCTGTTTGTTGAAGATTTGGTATCCAGTGTGGTTTTGCCTGTGATCTGTGTTGATAAGGTATCATAATTAATGCTGTGTGTTGTTGATTTCTTGTGTACTATGTAATAGAAAAATGGCCAGCCCGGCGAAATACCCCACTTTAAACCACCCCGATGTGGAGGCTGTGAGGCTTTAGGGTGAGTATTACATGTGGTGGATTTGTGTCGTTGGTGCTCATCTGAATATATCAGTTGCTTGATGTGTTTTGTCCCAAGTCTCTAGATTAACTCATCTAAAGTCCTCATTCATGTTCAATGATTGATATGTACATTTGTTTTTTTGTAATTGCAGTACACCGTGACGAGTGCCGCCGTGTCGCGCCAGGATGTCTACAACCGCCTCCTGCAGGTGAGCGGCGAGACACTTGACATCCTGGTGCGACACTGCGTAAAGGAAAGGTGCAGGACCAAAAGATTCTCCTGCTTCAGAGGGAGCTGGCAGCGATGTCAGCAAAGCTGTCAAGCTCTCTCGGAGCAGGAGAAAGAACCGATTTTGGCCTGTTTAAAAGCTGATGGTGAGTGTTCTGCTAAGTGAATATCGTGTACAATTACATCTCAATTTTGTACATTGGGTTTGTGAATTGGGGGGGATGGATGTTTGTTTGCATTATGAAACAATTGGCATGAAAAAAGCTATTTCATTAAATATTTTAATTTTTACAGATGTGAAGACTCAGCACCCAGACCGAGATGGAGGAGGCGCTGATGGAGGAGTAGGGCCCAATGGAAAAAAATGGGTTCTGTTTGTTCTATTTTTTTAAATAAATTGTTTATTATCTTGGTTCATGTGGTTTATTTTCTATTAGGGAATGAATATATGTATAGTTGTCATTTAGACAGATAAGAGAGTAAAACGGGGAGAGAGAGAGAGCTACACTTCTTGATTATATATTCTACATAACAGAATGATGTCATCCCATAGGTAACATTATAATGTATATCCAGAAATCCACAATTGAGATACAATTTCTTTACAAATACCAGCAAATAGTGCTCTTAGCTGAAAGACTCACTCAGGTTGACAGTATTCAAGATTTTTTTTATTGTCATATGCACAAATAACAGGCCGTTATTCTGTACCATGAAAAGCTTATTTTGCTGGGTACACCTAACACAGAATTACAATGAACTGAAGGCTACAATGAAGACAGTCTTGCACAAAAATATGTATAAAGTGCATTGCTACAATATCCAAAGTATGGCCGTGACATGAAGTTACAGCAGCAGCCGTTCACAGTTCAGTGATGTGTGTGTGACCTGTTCACCAGCCTGATGGCCTGCAGGTAGAAACTGTTTGAAGTCCAGAACCACGAGACTGCCAGACTCCTGTGGCATCTGCCTGATGGCAGGAGCCAGAAGAGTCTGTTCTGTTGTATCCCTAATGATGTGGTGTGCTCTCCTGGTTACGCTGGTGGAGTAAATGTCCTGTAGAGAGGGGAAAGCTGCTCCTGAGATGTACTGTGCAGCACGCTGGAGTGCCTTCCCGTCCTGGGCAGTGCAGTTTCCATATCACACTGATTGAGCTGGTATAAAAGTATGAATATCTCTAAATATATATTAATAATATATCTATATAAAACTATGAATATATAAGTATAAATATATCATATTTAAGCAATAAGGTACCATGTGATCTACTGATCAGGCCGGTTGAAAGCAGGGTGGAGAATGACACACACACAAAAGAGAGAGAGAATCAGTGATTTACTGACCAGGCCGGTTTAAAGCAGGGTGGAGGAAGAATGCCACTCAGCCACCAGTACACCCCATGACTCACTCTCAACCAATCAGAATGCTTGATTTCATCTACCCGTATTATAAATATATATAATTAATATTTATTCATTCAACTTAATCACTTGTGTTTAGGTCAACGGCGATGCATGCGGGCCCCTTGAGTTTGACAATGTTAACATACACATGCATCATGTTTCTCTATGTGAAGTGTAGACCACATCATGTAAATTTCGAGTAAATCGGATGCCGTTTGGCTGATTTCGTTTGGACAGTAGGAGGCGCTATGACAATCTGAAAAAAAATTCATGTACATGTGCTCAGGTCCGGACCGGCATCATGTATGAGGAGTTTTGGGCCGATTGCATGGAGTTACAATAGCTTCCTCTCACATAGCAAACGGCAGAAAATGGTTGTGTCTTTGGGTCCACGCCACGTCGCGGCCGTTGAGTGAAAATGCAAACAAACCACACCCTATACTCATGAGGGTCTTGAGATCCAAGTTTAGAGTCCTTTGTCTAAATAGTTTTAATGTTATGAGTGTTTAAAAACAAGTTAATTGGTCGATATCTCCTAGACGCAATGAGATTTTAAAGAAATGATACATGTTGCGCACTTGGACACAGGAGATCCAGGCGTGCATGGTTTTTTAAGAATTTCTTTACTCAACAGGAGCAAAAGTACACGAACACACTGATCAGCTCCACACTACGTACTTCATGCTATTCTAGACCAATCTGAATCAAATGTTTCTTATACATATATACATATCATCTTATATTATCACTAACAACTTCATTCACACTGGCGACATTCTACACATTCACACAACTGTCATTCTCACAGGCTACAGGTGGTTATTACGGTGTTTCCGGTCGCTAGCTAGCTAAGCTAAGTGATTAATTCTATTCCAGACACGTCATGACATTCAACTTCCAAACTGACATACATTCATATTTGCCTTCCAAACAGTTATGCCCATGTGTCGCTACATTTATATCATTTAATCACTTTCACCCACCTGAAAAGTACAGAAACACACTGATCAGCTCCACACTACGTACTTCATGCTATTCTAGACCAATCTGAATAGCGCGAGCGCAGCTTTTTCCCTCGCTTTCCCCCAAAGGACCCCTGAGCTGACCCAAGTCTGCCTGAACTTAAATCCTCGTAACCAACATTAACCTCTCACATCATTCAAACCTCCCTTGCAGATACACAAACAGATGCCAGGTGAACAAACAAAACAATTAACAATCAATAAAAATAATAAACAAATGAGAATATGGGGGGGGTCATGTCCAGTTCTTCTTACAGTGTCCAATGTTAATGTGGGCCCCACATACAGCTCCAATCATGATGGACACCAAGTTTGGTAGGAAAGGGACCAAGCGTGTAGGAGAAAAGTGCAAAATCGTGTTTTTCACTAAATTTAAAATGGCGGAAAATGTTCATAGTTTATGGGTCTGAGAGGCGGAGGTGGAGACGGACATGTGTGATTTTTTTCAAGTCAATAAAACATTCTGGGTGAGGGGTGTCGCCGGTCCAATTTCTAGGGGGCGCTAGAGAGACATTTTTGGGTACTTTTTTTTCCGGCTTTATCAGATGGCTATTTTCACCAGGCCTGACAAGCGTTCCAAATTTGGTGAGTTTTTGAGTATGGCAAATACCCCCAAACGGCACCCAATGTACAAAAATAAAAATCAGAATACCCCTTACAATATCAATAGGGTCCTCTCGGACTATGTCAGTCGCTTGGACCCTAATTATTGCGGGCTGGATAATATGATCATTTTGACATTATGTAGTGGGCGTAGGGAGTGGGACGGCAATTTGAGACCCCTGCACTAGAGTGTCTCCGAACGGTCTAGTCGTTCTCCTGCCAGGCTCCACCCATCTGGTCTGTCCTATATACAGCTTTCAGCATCTTGATCGCCCGCCACTGGAGTTTCTGTTGATCCGCCCTGCTCCAAGGCCTTTGATTACATCTTATTTTAGTTTTTGTTAGTTTGACGGTTTATTTATTTATCATACCTTCACTGTTTGATTACATATTTATGATACTTTTTTTTTTACCAATGCCTCTTGTTGAACGATACACTTTGCTTCTGTAATACTTCAAAGATCCCCGCTGTGGGACTAAAAGGATACATCTATTTTTACCTAATTTCAATGTATTATCATGTATAAATAGATTTCACAAGGGTTACAATAGTATACGTGCTACCTCAGATATAAGCCACATGCATTTCATGCTTGGACTTGTGTAACTATATTGTGTGAACATATTGCTGACAAATAGAGGCCAATTTAATAGACACTCGTAGTGTGAGAGAGATGCCTCATCCATACTAAATCTGGCAGAAGCTGCTTTTGCTTTAAATTTCCTCCATGTGTTGAAGGCATGTTGAGTGGCAAACCAATAATCCTGTTTTTATTACCACTCTATTGTAGTGTGTCCCACCCCTGATAGCTGACATTCACTGTGCCTGCTTACACATGTTCGTCTGAAATTAAGGCCTCCCCTGATCTTGCAGAGAAAACAACTGGAGTATCAAGTCCCACCACTTTACTATCGGAATGCAAAAGGGACTTAAAGACAAAGGCAAGGAACACAAAGAGCAGAAGGACATGTTTTTTTTTGTGTGTGTAGGAAGGGGGGGGGGGGGGGACTTGACACAAGACAAATTGCTAAATCACTTCTTGCACTTGAACAAAACAATCAAAATGTCCATACTCGAGAGACACGATGATTACGAGTAAAGAAACACAGACATGAAATTGAATTAGAAGAGATAGATGGATGTTGCTTTCTTTTTCTTTGCACAGCTTACAAGACACAGGGGAGATAGTTGGGAGATTCGCTAGCAGTGGTGGGCCGTCAGGGACTTCTAAGCCTTCTGCTGGACTAAACAGAATCACAAAGTTATAGCTATTTTATAATGTAATAGTTTTTCACAAATACACTACATGTATTGTAATAATTTTTTCCCTATTAGCTTATTTTCTCATTGCACATCTCCTGTCTTCCTCTGTTGCTCTGCGTTTCAGCACTGCTTCCATTGCAGCTGGTTTCATTCAATCAGATTTTTTTCTCCTGTGTCTCTATGGAAGCAAAGCAGTTTAAGCAGGCCTTTGCAGATTAAAGTACACGGGAAGTGGACGTTGTGGTTGATTGTCATGGACTTCAACAAATCAGATCTTTAGTTTGACACGCTGGGTGTATTATTTTACGTGCAGCGCCTGCGAAATGGCGTGGATGTATGATTGGTCAGTGGCCCGGCGTGACCATTAACATGCACTGTGATTGGTCAGTGGGGCAGCGTGACCTCTGTCAATGAAAGAAGGAGAAGAAGAATCGCTGTTGCTGCTGGTCGAGCCGGGACTGGGGCTGGTCCCGCGCCTCTCCCCTTGCCAAGGTGCCAGCAGCTGCGCTGGAGATGTCTTGTGTGTGCAGTATTTTCGTGCCGCGGTTTTGTTGGATTGTTTTGTTACAACTAAATGTGACTGGTTGTTGATTTGCACAACAAGTGAAAGCGTCAATTCAATTCGAAGGCCCAGGTAGAGGAAGAAATTCAGCAAACAACCTTCTCTCGTTCCTTTTGATTTATTTGTCAAGTCACGAGCAAGTACAAGCGCTGCGATTGCAATGGGAGGAGTGATCCGACCAGCCCTCAGGCTTGGGGAAGCACAAATTTTATGCAGAAGACATCACCTTTTTAGCTCATTGCTCGGACGTCTGGGCGTCATTCATTTATTATTTACAATCTTATTGGTACTAACTATCATAAGGGGAAGGCGGTCTCCACCCTTGTGATGTCCAACACATTGCATATAATGCTTTCTGTGTCTCTCTTATCTACGTGTTTAATATCAAGACATTTGTGAATATTGAAGAGTGCAAAGTGTGCCGTCGACTGCTAGAATGTATCAACCTAGATCTCACAGTCAGGGCTGAGTCTACACTATCTCCTGCTGACTCCCACTACCTTGCTCTGGCCTTGACAACCACAGCTGCGCTCGCTTCACACACAGACCTCACAATACTTTTATTAACATCACACAAAATTATTCTAGCACGCTGATTATTAATAATGATTATCACAAGCATTGTCCGTTAATGACGCAGCAACGGCGAGGTTGGAGGCTTGCTCCACAGAGTGTCCGCTTGTTAACCTTATGCACCCCAAGCGGACAACTTTTAGAAACGGCACCTTACTCCACACAACCACATGGTTGTTTAACTTCATTTGAATTGCTTCAATACCGTAACCCTTGTGAGAAGAGACCTATGGTTTAAAAGTGCCTTTTTTTCTCGTCAAAGTGGTTAAAATAGCTCCCCAGGTCGGTCCACACACCCCGTGTGACCTCCCTCCATGCTTGTAATAGTGCAAAAAAAAAATTGGCCGTATAGCAGAGTGAGTGTCTGTTGTCCACACATGACAGTCTTTGTGAACGCGCTGTGTAGTGGGCAGTGCGCCGTATTGAATGGGCCGGCCTGAGCCGGCCCTGATGTGGACTATACGGCACTGAAGGCCTCGGTCGAAAACGCACGGCCCACCACTGCTATGTAGGCCCCTGCAAATTAAGCAATAGCCCTGCTTCCCCTGTGTGTCAAAGCGTGTATCAATGTTTACAACTTTGATGAGAAGATGTAGTGGTAAGAGAAAAGAAACACTTATTGTGGGAAACAACAATCAGGAAAACTGTTCTCTCCTCTCGAAGGATTGATGTCAGCAAGTAACAGTAATTTTAAGTTGATGTGCTAGCTTGCTATTTATTCCTCTCTAGTCTTAGTCTTGCCAACCAGACTGGGCAGCACATCTCTTGGTCTGTATTTGTCTGCTTGCCAGTCACTTCCAGGGCTGTTGTGTGACTTTGTGTCTGACAAAAGTGAGAGCCAATCACTATTTATTACATTTGATGAACGCAAACGGGCTCCAGTTTTTATTAACTGCAGCGTGTGAACATGCATTGTTATGCACGTGCACACAATTAAACTCCAGCAACAGCCTCTGTAGGGCCCAGTCCAGAAAGTTTTTGGGTGTGATTCTCATAGGTAAACATTTTAAAACAAGAAAATTAAAATATACTTTCTTAATCTAAGCATAGTTACATCTCTGGAATAATGAAAGATGGAAAGCAATGTACTGACATTTAAATTGTTCATTATCTTGATATACTGCAGGGCACAATGGGTGCATGCACATCTCTCAGTAAAAAATAACGACCACGTAGCCTGTATAAATAGTATAATGTATACAAAGAAATCAGGGGGAGCCCGTTTGAATAGACCTGATGCAGCTGATAAAAATAGTATTGTTATCGCGACGCAGATCTGCGTTTTCACAATGTTTACGTTTTGTAAATATTCATATTTTCATGCAGCCCAGAAATATGGTTAGAGTACTACCGGAAACAGTAGACTTTCCGCTTCCGCTGCCTTCCTCCGGCGACATCTTACGCGATTCACAAAGAGTGATAGTGGCATTGGCGTGTCATGTGACGCGGTGCAAAAAAGTACTCGTCACACGAAATCCTTCACCGTGATTCGTTTCATGTGTCCGTCGACAATTTGTGAACTAAACTAACCAATGAACACTCAGGAAATCTGAGGTTTATAAACACGCTACAGTTTTCAGTCAGAGAGAAGCGAGATCATGCCGACGAAGCAGTTCAACACGGAGGAAGCACTTTTGGCGATTTGGGAGAGCAGCGACGAAGGCGGAGCGTCACAGCCTGAAGGCTTCGATTCCTGTGACGAAGAGAAATATGGCAACAAGAGGGATCCATTTAAAGATGGGTAAGTGTATTTACTAAACTTTGTTACGTGTCCCTAAGACTGCATGGTGCTGACTAGTAAGGTTTACAAAGAGCACCGCCGTGCATGCTGCTGCTCAATCGTTACGACCACCGTCATCTTTCTTTCAGTGAACTTAGTAGTAATTTATTTTACTGAGAGGATTCACAGCTGCTACCAGTGGAAACATGCAGCTTCACTGAAGCCAACTGCACCTACGCTGTCGTGGAAGACTGACAAAGACCTAGACACTGCTCACCAGGTACACAGCTCAGCTGCACATGTACAACCGTTGAACTGTTCAAACTGTGTGAACTTACTGACTACTAAGTTATTTTACAGAGGATTCACCGCCGCCAGCCCCTCTAGCACAGCCATCCCCACCAGCCCGGGTCTGTTTTCTATTTCTGAACATGTATATTGTGTAAATAATTATTATTTTTGGTATAATACATATTTTATTTGAAAGCAAAAAAAATTGTAATGGTCATTTTTCATTTGCACACACCTCATGAAGCTTGATCTGCAGTATGGAGTCATTTCTCAGTCCCATTTTTATCATTTTGGTGAAAGGTGTGACGTGACGGACCACATTTCTACTCAAAAAACAATAAATAAAAAATTTGAGAATGGCCCCTTCTTTTTTAGGACGCTGATTGGATAAATTGTGCGTCATTGATTTATTTATTTAATCAGTGATTGGCTAAACTGTTTATTAGACCCGTCTTTCTTGGGTCAAATCGATCTAGCCCCAGCAAATGCGAAGCGCAGCAGAGACGTGCACAGGGGCAGCTGAGAGGTGCACTAGCGGAGAGGACAAGCAGGAAAGCATATTTTGCGCAGATATCCTATTTTACAAATATTACTGGGTATATTCCATAGCTCAAAAACACAAATTGACAATTTGTATAATTTTTTTTTCTTCATAATTAATAATATTATATATATATATATATATATATATATATATATATATATATATATATATTGGTGGCTCAAGGTGGGTGACCACCACTGTGCAGAAGTCTGATTTATGGTTAACATCAGGGTCAGAGCTTGGTGTCATAGTTCAGCTTCCAGTTTCTCCCACACACCTAATCAGTTCATTCAGTACACCTGTTGGTCACACCTCATCAGCTCTATCACTCTCACCTGCCCACTCTGCTGCACTCACCTAATCGGCTCATCCTGTACACCTGTTATGGTGTGTTCGCACCAAACGCGAGTAGATTACAAGCAAAGTCAATGCACAGACGCGATAGGTTGCGAAATTGACTGACGCGTTTGAAGCGGCGCGATTAGTGCGGGGCGAACAGAGCGTTGGACGCGGCGCGAATTGAAATTTCCCAACTCTGGCAAAAAAAATCGTGTGAGTCATAGTTGCGTCAGCCAATCAGCACTGAGAAGCTCCGCCCGTCATCACCGCCGTTCTGCCGTTGCTGAATCAAACTGCTGCTGGTCCGCCCGAAGTAGCGCTGCGGCTTCATTCAGACGCTGTTGTGGGACTACTGATAATATTTGGAACCCAGACACCAGTTTGTGGAATTTACACAACAAGTATAAAGCAGAACGAGTGGTTATACCATGGCCGATGGCGGAAACGGTATCTGTTTTACCCAGACGCAGTTCCTGGAGGAGTCGGTGAAATTCACCGAGCTGTGTGCAGCTACGGATGATGTTATGAACCCAGACACGAGGGCGTTTGATGTTCCGACATTTTTGGGACTTCCACAACAAGTATAACGCAGAACTAATGGTTATTTATTCCATAGTCGATAGCGGAAAAGATAACTCTTTTTCACGGAGATAAGCCGCGCCCCCTTTGTCGTGGCACGATTTATTCGCGTGTGTGGTGTGAACACCTTTTTATTGTGGCGTGAATAAACTGACGCGGTAAACGCGGCGCGAAAAATCGTATAGCGTTTGGTGTGAACGCAGCATTCGTCACACCATCTCAGAATTAAAAAAAATGCATTAATTTCCAACCCTTTATTCAAAAACAGAAGTGACTGTGCAAATTCACAGTGCAAAACATCTTCAGAAAGTGCACAAACAGGTTGCTCCTTGATTAAAAAAATAAAATAAAAATGGACTAATACAAAAAACATACACATGTATGCTTTACATCTGCCAAATGTGAGCCCTTTTTACTGTAATTGATCTCCTTGGAGCAGAGGCTGCTTTTACATACCCTGCTTTATCAATATGTATGAAATACTGGGACAGTGGGAAGCTGTGCTGCTCCTCTCACATCTGTTTTGACCTGCACCTTCCTTAAACTCTTTCATTCACATAATCTTATCAATATCTGGGCCTCTTATGACCACGAAATCACGTTGTTGGCTAAGCCCAACTACGTGATTTGTTTCATTCTACTTTGAGTAAAAATAAATAAAAACCTGCAGCCAGATCCGCCGGTTTAACGTTAACAAGTGACAGCGTGAACTGAACCAGACCGGGGGGTTACGGCATGTTTCATCACGTTACGTTTTTTTCCAAGCAACACTGAACTGTAACGGAACATAAAGTAACTTTAACGACAACACACAACCCAAACACGTTAGCTAACGTGATAGCAAGCTGACTAGCTTCCATTAAAAACAAGTTGGAGGGAAATTAAGACGCTGAGTCGCGCTTTCCTGGCACCTGGCTTGACGCCACACACTTGCCACACGCTTGCCACGGACTCGCCGCTGCCAGTCGCACTCGCTGTCTCTCCCAAACGCGTTAGCTAACGTGATAGCAAGATGACTAGCTTCCATTAAAAACAAGTTTGAGGGAAATGAAGACGCTGGAGACATCTTAACGCTGATTGGCCAAGACTCGACACATCAAAGATCTTCTATTGCTAAGATCACGACCTCAGCTTTTCTCCGTGTCTCACTCCAATCTCAGAAACGCTGGCGGCCAGTTGCTCTGCTCCGCTCTTTTTTTCTTCTTCCCCCGCGACTTATTGACTGGCGTAATAATCGCGCGACACAACGAATCGATAATGAAATTCGTTGCCAACTCTTTTGATAATCGATTTTTATCGATTCGTTGTTGCAGCCCTAGTGCTAACATGATCACAGGTTTTGGTATCTGTAAAGGCAAAACGGTACCAAACCTGGCAACCTTACAGTAATGACAAGTCTTCAAGAGTATTTCAGGAGTGCTCAAGACCTGTTAAACTGTAGACACCGGCCAACGTTTGGCCTCTTTTTCCGCAAAAAATGTGTTTTTAAAAACGGCACCTTGCATATCTCCGCAAACACATGGTTGATTAAATTCATTTAAATTGCTAAAATACCGTAACTCTTTTAAGATGAGGGCTGTGGTTTAAAAAAAACATCTTCGAAGCGGGAGCAGATTTTTAAGTTTTTAATAAAATCCTATCTTCGCAATAATACGTCACAGAGATATGGTTTCAAAGCTGGCGGATATGGTTTCCACTTCCGCGTCTGAGCATCTAAACATGGACGTGTCGTATGACGCGTGCAAAGCTTCAGTGTGAGTCAGAAGATGCCAAGCAAAGAGTCCTGAGCAAAGCTATCTTGGAGAGGACGGACGGACGGCACAGCTTCAGTGTCTGAAGGATCGGCTAAGGACCTAGCCGGAGCTAACGGGCCAGATCTGGCTACAACGTTTCTGTGAGACTGAACGGTGCGTAATCAATTGTTGTCCCTATCACCGTTAACTTTCTTACAGTGAACATAGTATGACTAGTAGTGTTGGATGGATCTAAGAGTACAGTTAAATCCTGTTTTTTTTTCTCCGTATCAAAAGTAAAACTCATAAAAATTCTCCCATATGTAAAAAGATGTATTCCGGGTCTCAACATGTAATCTTGGCTGAACTATGAACTATCCTGCAAATATTTACCGCACATTCAAACTTCGGAAGCAACCAACACAATATAGGCCTAAAACAAATGTTCCGCAGTCTTGCACTGTTGGCATTCAATCATAGTGGCTAGTTACCCTTGCATGTGTAATTAAAATGTCTCATCACTGCGGCAACCTCTTAAAAGCGATCTGTCAATTTGAAACCAAACTCTACAATAAACACTTAATTTAACTTAAAAAAAATCAGAGGAACGCTTAGGGATGCACTGATCTAACTTTTCTTTTCTTTCTTTCTTTCTTTTCTTCCAATTTTAATCTATATGAATATCCCAAACTGATGGTACTAGTATTCAACAAAAGATTGTGGTGATCAAATGCTGACGCTCTCTTGGGCATATTTCAAATGTGCAAAACTAACTGCGCAGGGTATTCTTCTCTATGTAAGGTAACGTTTTTAGCAGTTAAAGGTTAGTCAATGAAACGTAAAATGTGTTCTCGTCTGAGCTGCTTTCCTGTAAACATTTATTTGTTTCTCACATTGTTTCTATATGAACTCCTGAGAAAAAAAAAGAAACATTTGAAAATAGTTTTTAGTTAAGAAAAGCCCAAATAACATCATCAGGCTTCTTGTTTAATTGAAAATCCTACTAGTTCAGCCTCCACTCTCAAAAAGGAACTCAGTGGTAAGGTTGCTCGTCCACTTCCCTTCTTCTGCTGGACTCTTCATACACATTTTCGTTAAATGCTGCAAAATAAAAAAAGTAAACTGTCCATGTCAACCAAAACGTGTGAATATTTATTCTTCATTTCACCCGTTATGTCATTCACAGGAAATTCTAAATGTACAAATCCAAAACATAGGTGGCAATTTAATTCAAGGTTTCAGCTTCAAGCAGATCCTTAATAATTTGGTATCAGGGTATGCATCTGAAGCTATTGTCTCAACACTATAGTTGTGTCAAAATAGTTTCTAAAGAGACATAGGGATATGAAATCTGAAGCTAGATGAGTATTACTTTGTTAAAACGTAGCTATAAAGTCGCTGTGGTACAGCTTGTCTATAGCTAAGAACTATTTTGCTCCAGTAAATTTGACTGTTTTAAAAAAAAAAACTTCCTCCATGGCAAAAAGTAGTTTGGATATTTTGGCCAGCTGGATTATAGCCTCTGGAAGTCTGTGATATTCTCTGAGGACCCAAATATCGTGACCTAGGAAGTCAGGAACTTGGTCTAACTCGTGGTCCTTGAGGTTCAGAACCTGTGACAAGGTTGCAACATGTTTGCGTAACTGCGTCAACCTGAGGAGTTCTCCACTCTTATTTAATAATAACAATAATACTTTAATTTTATTTGGCGCTTTTCTGAATACTCAAAGACGCTTTACATAGGAATCATTCACCCACTGATGAGAGGAGCTACCATGCAAGGTGCCACATCAGGACTATCTAACATTCATACACCGTAGGTGCAGCTACGGGAGCAATTTAGGGTTAAGTGTCTTGCTCAAGGACACATCGACACGGGCTGGCGGAGCCGGGGATCGAACCGCCGATCCTCTGATTGGAAGATGACCCCTGCTCACCACTGCGCCACGGTCACATCCGCACTGTCTGAGGATTATTTGCTTAAATCCTCACAGTGCTGTCCTCTGTAAGGTGTCCAACAATAAGGTATTGCGAACTGGAAAGCATTGTCTTCTGGAACTCCACATTATTTTCTTTGGCTTATGAGGTGTGTTAAGGCATTAACCATGTCTGGTGATAGCAACACGGCACATTTCCGCCCTCCTTACTTCCGGTGCCGCATGCGTGGGGTGGACCACCACCTCATTGTGGATTATTTACCTTTTTTTTTACAGTTTATTTATATTACTTGTTTTTTATTTTTACCTCTTTACCCGTATGCTGCTGTAATCCTGCAATTTTCCCCACTGCGGGACTAATAAAGGATTATTTTACCTTTTACTCCTAATTTCTACACGGCTGAAATGTTTACAAAGTTTTTGTGCAAATGTTAAAAGGCCAACAGCAACATCTTAGTGTAAGGCAGTTGTGTCCCTCTCCAGGAAGCCTTTTAGTTGCATTTTTGTAATTTCTCCTCCACGTCTTCGGTTGAATAGAATTATTTTTGCCAGAGTTGCTTTGCAAAGTTCGACATAGACATGTGGTGATGGTGTCTTTCCCAGATTCTCGGATGCTAAACTTGCAGTTTTTTCAAGATATTGGTAAAGACACGACACATCCTTTGTAAAAGGCAGAGAGTGGATGGCTTGTTAAAGTGTCCCTCATTCAAGGTGGTCAAAGCTGTGTGTGAGACAAGTTCAGACCACTTTGTGGTATACAATGTTTTGAAAGTCTGGTCTTCCGCATTGTTCTGCAGTGAAGGATGTCACTTATCTTTTGCAATGAGTGACCCAACTTGTAACAATTCACCCTCAGACTTAAATAGAGGGGAAAAGCACAACGCTAAATTGAAGGACATGGGCGGATCTGTTGTTAATATCTTTAAATCGCTGCCACCGGATTACGTAACAAATGGTAAAAAGTACACGAAAACAAACAGTCAGTTGCCTGGGTGTTATTAATAAACTAAATTCAATGCAACAAAGCAAGACATGTACCACAAACAATTAACCCCTCCCCCAAAACACAACTTAATCCCCAGTTCCCAACAGCCCTGAAGTTATTTAGTGTCCAGAAAGTAAAGTCCAGTGACGAAAGTAATCCCCCCCAAAGTTGGCAAGCAAAGCTCTGCGTCGGGCGGAAACGTGACGAGAGAGTCGCCGCGTCCCCCTGCCCCGCGCAACCTTACTGCAGTCCTCTCAGCAGCTGGGCCCAGTGCGCCAGCTTTCGGCGCAGTCCTCTGTCAGTAATCCACCCCCGTTGGGCTCGTAAAATCCAACAGGGCAGTCGCCGTAATTCCGTCCTGAAACCCCTGAGTGCTGACTGCTTCGCCTGTCTGCCCGCGGGTCAGAATTCCGATCAGAAAAAAACCCTCGCGTCACTTCCCCCCGGTTCTCTTAAATACACACAGCCCACAAATAAAAGTAATAATATTAAACGATCCCACTTAAACCGGTGTTCCTTCAGGCCGCCGATAACATTGTCAGTACAGAAGTTAAAGTGTAAAAGAAAATAAACAAACATGTCTTGACATATCTTTTATCCGTGCCGTAACAGAGGCAGACATATGCGATCTTTACAAACTTAAGCGCGAGGCTTGAAGATTGATAGGTGTGCGTTTCTTCATCAAACCCAGACACCTTCTTGAAAGCTTGGATAACAAGATGAAAATGTGTAGGTCTTACAGCATCCTCAAGAGTGTGTATTGAAAATTCTCTGCGCAGTGTGGGCAGACGTCTTCCAACTTCTCTGCGTTTCTGTCGAATATAGTAATATTTCGTGGGATCAGTTGAAGAATGCAGAAGTCACTGCACACAACTGCAGAAATGTCATCATATTCATCAGTCAACAGCTTCCAAACACCTTGGGATATGTGTTGGCACAGCGCCGATTCCGACATTGTGGATAACGACAAGACCCTAGTTCTTAATGACTCTACATTGGCTTCGCCTGGTTTTGAAGAACATTTTCTAACGTGTTGCACAGATCTTTCCGACTATATAAAGCCTGGCAATGCATGCAGTGAACATAATCATTTGGTTCATATTTTTTCTTTGAATTGCGTTTAAGCTTTAGCAATCCAGTCTCACTTGTTCTCACCTCCATATTGTGTAGTTTCCCTTGTTCCGTAGTTTGTTGAGCATTTTCTTGCGTCATTTGGAGTCCTTTGGGAGTGGCAAAACTTGAGCGACATACACATTTGTCTTCAAATGGGTTTTTAAGTGACGTGTAAACTTTGACTGTAGTTTTCCACAAATGTAGCAAAAGTTTACGGACACGTATGAATGCAGAAAAATATGAAAGTCTAAAAGTATGCTTGCTTAAATATAACCTGCATAAGACGCTATGTTGTACAATCCTTGCTGTATAATGGGTATTGTATAATCGGATCCTTCAACTAATATTACCTGATAAAGCAACAAACCTCCTGTGGTTGACTTTAGAGATAGGATGATTTATCTAGGTATGACACGAGCAGAAAAGGGGAGGAGTAAACTGCATCTGTGGAGTACATGAGTTAATGCAGAGAACAAATATTCTGATTTATCTAGCTCTGAGACTAGACAGGAAATCTGCCAGCTTCGTAACCCTCGTGTTGTCTTGGGGTCAAAATGACCCATCAACACACATACATATACACTCGTACACGGGTCCTTTTGACCCCAAGACAACACAAGGTTAAAAGACTGGACCAAACCAGCGTCTTTACCTTTAGTGGATAAAGCTTGACTTGGGGACCGCTTATGTAGAAAGTCCCTGAACACTCTTTGAATCTAAATTGTTGGTGACTTGGAGAGAAAAAAGGAAACTGCAATGAAACCACAGCCTTACCCTTCAGTAAGGAGCAGGAACTAAAACTAAAGAATCTAGTTCTTTAAAAAAGTCTAACCTTCTTCCCCTGTCCTAAACAATACTGTGATACTGAGGTGACGACCGACGCTACCAGAGGAACTTGAGGTAAGAACCCTGGGTGAAGGCTTTGCAGTGTGTCTAAAATGTGTATTTATTTAAATTGTTTATTTTGATGGCAGCCATGAACAGTTGGCAAGCACCGATGAATCCATTGTTGTCTTCCTCTATGGTGGACCACCAAAAGTGTTGCCTGAGCAGCGCTAGGGTGCGTCTGACCCAAGGATGAGAAAGCCAGGTGGGAAGAGTGGAAAACCTGAGGTGTGAGATTGGCAGGAACAAACAAACCTCCACCTCCCAGGTTACTGCACCGATAACACATTCAGGAAAGAGAATACCTTCAGGATGGGAAGAGGAGCTCTCAGGCTGGAACTGACAAGAAAGGGTGTCGGGTTTGACGTTGACTGTGGGTCAGTGGTAGAGCAGGGTCGTCCTTCAATCAGAGGATCGGGGGGTCAATCCCCAGCGCCGCTAGTCCATGCCGACGTGTCCTTGGGCAAGACACCAAATTTCCCCCATAGCTGTGCCTACGGTGTATGAATGTTAGTTAGTCCTAACGGGCAGGTGGCCCCTTGCATGGTAGCTCCTCCCATCAGTGTATGAATGGATGAATGACGACAAGTAGTGTTAAAGTGCTTTGAGTGGTCGGAAGACTAGAAAAGCGCTATACAAGTACAGTCCATTTACTTGCTTATCAATAATCACCAATAAAAACCCAGCAGTTTTGCACGTTGTGCTGCTTCACGTACATAAACCAAAATGCGCATGAAGATGTCTTCACTATCAATGGGCCTACGACTTTGTATTTATTATTCAAATTTCAACTGATGTCGCAAGATATTAAATTGAGGGTGCAATGCATGATTTTGCATCCTTGTAGAAACGGGCCTGTCTCTTCCTCTCCATCAGGGTGGAAAGGGTATTACCAATTGTGACAATCACAACAGTCAATAAGGAATGTTCATCAGCGATTTATGTTTTTGCTTTGTGGAACCAGTTGTTCATCAGCGAGTCATGTTGCTTTTTAAAGCCAAGGTTTTCAGAGTGCCTGTCAGCTCAGACATGTTGACTCAGATGTGCTGAGGTGTTTTTTTTTCACAATGAGGCTGATTGAGGGCCTGGTGTCACAGAAGAGAGGTTAGTAAGACACCCTGCTTCCTCACAGCTTAATTTCAAAGTGCTACTGGAGTGAGGAGATTAGAATGAGTAGGGTGCTGGGAGTGAGGGGGCAGGGTGTGAGAGCGAGGCGCCGAACAACAGAGGTTGCTACAGGGCTCAGTAATCGTATGCTCAGGGGACGACTGTGATAAGACATAAAAGACACCAGACTTAAGGAAAACCCTCACTAAATGAAAGAGGAGGAAGAGGTTATAATAAAAGACTCTACGTATCACTTTCCTTTGTTGTCAGGAAAAATTAAATCTGTAAGGTAATAAAAGATATAACGTTACAAACTACAGCGGCCGAAAACAACAGTTGGGGAGGAGAGACGGGGATCCAGACATTTATTTCAAATATATTCTTCTGTCTGTTTCGCACAGCTTAAGCACACTACTTACAAGCTGATATTATTCGACAATCATATCAATCTGTCTCCTGTAAGCTGATTGTAGAAGGTGCAATCCCCTCACTGTGGGGATCAGACAGCTGGGGCCCAGGTACATAATGTATCCTGGAATAATTAGGGATTTAGTGAGATGTTAGGCTTTGTAAGTGCTTTCATTGTGACAGCGTTGAGTGTTTGACAATACATGTGGGCACTACTGTCATGTCACTGCAATCCTCATGGTACTTTCTTCTCTCAAGAGAGGTAACATTTGGTGTGTGTGTGTGTGTGTGTGTGTGTGCCTGGACAGTAAAGGGTCTGGGTGGTTGTGTATTTAGCTTCTTCCTTAGATCCTCCATCACACAGTGTTCATCAGTATGGAGTATGGAATTATTCAAACAGATCAAATAAAAAATTATAATAATCTTTACAGAAATCATATGTTGCAACCATGTTATAATAGCAAAATGTTGTTATTCAGTGGTAGAGCAGGGTCGTCCTTCAATCAGAGGATCGGCGGCTCGATCCCCAACTCCACTAGCCCATGGGTACATCCCAAGTCTCTAAATTGCATCCCCGTTTCCCTCCCACCAGGGATGCATGGAGAGATGCAAGGAAACCATGCGAGGAGAGAAGACGCGAGGAAATATGTTTTAAGACAGTGATTCTCAACTGGTGGTTGAGTGATTCTCAACCCCCGTTTTCAGTGGGTCGCAGGCCTTTGCTTGAAAAAAAAAAAAAAAAGAAATCTCTTTTTTTTTTTTTCATCCTGTGGTTTTATTTTGAAAGGACTTTTTATGCAGCGGAGTGTCATTATTTTGCCGGCTCTGGTTTCAACTGGTTTTGCACTTGTCCCTCCATGTTTTCAGCAGCGTGGGCCAGGTTGGGTCAAACCATCCTGATATGAGGGAGACTGGGTTTTTAGGATAATTAAATTAAACAGCCTACTGAATATAACATTGACAACTGATGGCGCTGCCTGCATGACAGGAAAAAACTCAGGAGTACAGGTACCTGGTGTCTCCATCACATGGTGGAGGAGTACAGGTACCTGGTGTCTCATCACATGGAGGAGTACAGGTACCTGGTGTCTCATCACATGGAGGAGGAGTACAGGTACCTGGTGTCTCATCACATGGTGGAGGAGTACAGGTACCTGGTGTCTCATCACATGGAGGAGTACAGGTACCTGGTGTCTCATCACATGGAGGAGGAGTACAGGTACCTGGTGTCTCATCACATGGAGGAGGAGTACAGGTACCTGGTGTCTCATCACATGGAGGAGGAGTACAGGTACCTGGTGTCTCATCACATGGTGGAGGAGTACAGGTACCTGGTGTCTCCATCACATGGTGGAGGAGTACAGGTACCTGGTGTCTCATCACATGGTGGAGGAGTACAGGTACCTGGTGTCTCATCACATGGAGGAGGAGTACAGGTACCTGGTGTCTCATCACATGGAGGAGGAGTACAGGTACCTGGTGTCTCATCACATGGTGGAGGAGTACAGGTACCTGGTGTCTCATCACATGGTGGAGGAGTACAGGTACCTGGTGTCTCATCACATGGGGGAGTACAGGTACCTGGTGTCTCATCACATGGGGGAGTACAGGTACCTGGTGTCTCCATCGACAGCCGACTGAACTGGAAGAACAACATCAACACTGTCTACAAGAAGGGGATGAGTCAACTCTTTTTCTTGAGGAACCTTAGATCCTTCAATGTGTGCAGCGAGATGATGGAGATGTTCTACCAGTCGGTTGTGGCCAGCGCTCTGTACTTCTCCATTGTCTGCTGGAGGAGCAGCATTGGAGCCAGAGACACCGGGGTGAGGGCGACTGTGGCTCAGTGGTGAGCAGGGTCGTCCTTCAATCAGAGGATCGGCAGTTCGATCCCAGGCTCCGCTAGCCCAAGTCGATGTGTCCTTGAGCAAGACACTTAACCCTAAATTGCTCCCGTAGCTGCGTCTACGGTGTATGAATGGTTGGACAATCTGATGTGGCTCCTTGCATGGTGCTCCTATCATCAGTGTATGAATGGGTGAATGATGTCATGTAGTGTTAAAGCGCCTTGAGTGGTTGGAAGACTAGAAAGGCGCTATACAAGTACGGGTCCATTTACCATTTACCAACAGACTTAACAAACTGGTGAAGAAGGCCGGCTCCATCATCGGCTGCAAACAGGATTATCCGGAACAGGTGGTGGAGAGGAGGACACTGAAGAAACTTTAGTCCATATTGGACAACCCGGACCACCCTCTCCACCACTACTGCAGGACAGAGGAGCACTTTCTCCAGAAGACTCATCAGCTCCGCTGTCACAAGGACCGCTACAGGAGAACATTCCTGCCCACGGCAATAAGACTTTACAATAAGTCACCTCTTGCTAGATCCTCTGTGGATTAATTATCACTGTACACGTGTATGCTTATTACACTTCACACACTTCACATACATACCGTACTTTGCATTTTGCACTCTATTGTTTACATTTAATTTGCTAAATTAATGAATACACTCTGCAGCTGTACATATATTTCAGTCCAGTTATTTGTATTCTATTTTATTTGTGTGTATATATATATATATATATATATATTTTATTTTAATTTTATATATATCTATACCCTGTTACTTTTTTATATGTTTTACCTTGTGTGTTTATTTGTATCTGTAAGCTGTAAGGCGCTACTACGACAACAAATTTCCCCTTGGGGATTAATAAAGTATATATATATATATATATATATATATATATATATATATATATATATATATATATATATATATATCTATCTCTCCAAAACTCTGGTCTTTAATAAGGTACACATTTCAAACATAGTTAACTGAATATTTTGTCCTCCTTACTTCCTGCAAACAACAACAACAGGTTCAGTGTCTATTAATGAAGAGCAGGCAGCCAGCACAACACTGTCTTGGTCCAGTTGTAGAGCTTTAATGAACAGACAGTTACGCCAGTGTTACAATTAACACACCAAGAGGCTGAGGGGAGTAAATGCCAATACAAATTTGTCACTAGTCTAATACTTCATACAGGTAGAATAAATTATACTATGGTAACATACACACATGCCAAACAGAAAGCAGAACAAAACAAGCAGAGCATGGACCAAGAGGAAAACAGGAGGGGTTTGGGTGAATGAGCATATCTGTACATTTGATCCTTAATGTCCTCCTTGGTTTATTGTTAGTGAAAAAATATATATACAAGGTAGAAGGCTAACACAGCCAAATACAGAACAAAGAAATAAATAAAAGAAGGAAGAAAGATAACTAAATAAATAGTGTAGGTGCACATTTGTGTTTGTTCAAGTTTTTTTTAATGGAATGATGCGATGGGGAATGATTCTCTGTATGGTCTGTTTTTCCTCCTGCCCAGGTTTTAATTTTTGGGAGATTGACATTTCAGAAATCTGTAATTTCTTTATGACAAATGCATCTCTAAATATATTCTCAGATTCTGAAGTGATTGGATCCACATTATGTCACATTAAATCACTTTTGATTAGTTGACATAACTTCTATGTCCAAGAATTTAAAGCTGGTTTTAAATTAATTAACAGGTAACACTCTGTATTTCTACTGTTAAGACATTAAACTGTTATCACTCATTATTTCCAGTTTTCCTCGACTGCAGTTTTTTTCACCACTGTTAAGCTACTGTAAATAAAACACAACTCTTCCTGCAGTTATTCATATTATTGTTAGAATTAATATCATTATTGTTATTATCACATTGAATGGTAAGGATTATGCTATTTGTTGAACGGTGTGCTTGAAGGTTTTAATTTAAAACATTTCTGCAGGAAATGAACAAAACAAGGTTATGACGTTATAACCCTAGTTCTCTTAAGCACAGGCGGAGCCCACTACTTGACTCTATGGGTCACCACATGCCCCAACCGGAAGCATGCGTGACAATTTGCATTAGCGTAGCCGGCTAATCAGAACGTGCCTCCCCAAATACGTGCAAACCCCACAATATATAAGGCAGCACGCATCGCTACTTGACATCCTACTCTCTTTCAACGTGCTGCGCAGGAGCAGCTGGGCCCAAAGAAACTTCAATGTTTAGGCTGGAGCCAGATGATCTTCTCTACTTAGCCACAGCCGCCCCCAGTCGAGTAGTAATGTGTGCTGCCTTATATATTGTGGTAAGTATTCGGATTGGCATGTCCTGATTGGACGGTTACGCTAATGTTTAGTGGCCGAATGCGTGCTCGTGGTTGGAGAGAGTATTAGCCATAGAGTCCAGTAGAGAGCGGAGCTTGTGTGAGTTTGAACTCTACATTCATGCTTATCAGTGATCAAAAGAACAATGAAAAAAAATGTATCAAGACAAGTGGAGGGTATGTTGAGTTTGCATCAACTGCAAATTAAGACCAGAACAGATCAGAAAACAGGGGGGCTTCTTTTACTAAAATATGATGAAATATACTCATAGGGAAGTAACAAAAAAATGTGTATACAATGTAAGCCTGTTCCAGATGAAAGCCAGGTTCTCTTTGTAGTTGATGTCAAGTCTATTATTTGAGAACTTACTATATCTTCATCTACTGATACACTCTACTGACTTTACTTAATTCCCAGTTTTCCCCCTAGTTCACTTAGGAAACCTCTGGATTTCAGAGATAGGCACTATCTAGGCGCAATCTGTAACCATTGTAAACTAGTTGTCATGGGCAGAGGAGTGAAAACATTGATGGTAAATGCGGTCTAAATGGGAGCATTTGGTTTGTATTCAATCCACTATTACAGCAGTGGTCATGGCAGACACATCTGGCAGAAATCTGCACACCAGTGAGTCCCCTTTTCTACTTGGAGAGGGTCATCCTTCAATCAGAGGATCGGTGGTTCAATCCCCGGCTCCGCTAACACATGTCGATGTGTCCTTAAACAAGACACTTAACTACCCCAAATTGCTCCCGTAGTTGTGCCTACGGTGTATGAATGTTAGCTACTCCTGATGGGCAGGTGGAACTTTAGCCACTGCCCTCAGTGTGTGAAGGATGACAAATAGTGTGAAAGCGCTTTGAGTGGTCGGAAGACTAGAAAAACTATACAAGTACAGGTCCATTTACCATTTACTCATCCAAATCAATTTCTTACACAAAGAGTCATTAAGGACAGTTAGCGAGTCATAGTACAACCCAGTCGTCGTGTCCTTAGGTAAATGCAAGGAGTAGATATAAAATGAACCAAAATCAAACAAAATTAATTGAAGAACAAAACTGTAAAGGTTTGTACCAAGCTGCCGGGAAAATGTCCGCCTGCAATCAAGTGGGAATAGAACGTCACACTGAATGTCAGCTGCTCAGTCAGGAGCTTGTTTGACCTCCAACTATTGCCAAAGCTCTTCAGGAGGTCTTGTTGTTGATAAGAGGGACTGAATCTCTTCAGGAATGGCAGAATTTGTCAATATCAGTCTGCTACAGAGGTGTTATCTTCCTCACATACTTCCACACATGCACATAAGGGTTCCTGAAGGCTGATATAGTTTTCTTCTTTTTAAGCTGCTAATATTGTTTTCTGATATTCAATATCTATAAAGACGACCAGTTTCACATAAAAGATATGAAGTATTTAGGGTTACCCTGGCATTTTATTCTTTTCAAGGTGAAAACATGTTCAAAACATGAAATGCTAAAACTGAGCTATTGGGTATCGGTACCCGATACCTTTAAGGTATAGACTGAAATAACGCAGTACCAAGTAGTGTCGAAACTTCAGTCAAATAATAATTGATCCTTTCTGTGCCCACAGCTAGGAGAATAATTACTTTTTTATATGGTTTTGCACGCAGTCAATCATAAAGTGACATGTGATTGGCCCACTACCGTGCAAATTTTACAAAGTAGCAAAACGTTGGAATTACAATGGTTGGGTCCGTCACATGCCAGTGTGCCCAAAAATACTTTTCCCCATAGACTTACATTGGGAAATAGACTATTTGTTGGGGGGGGGGGGGTAGATCAATGATCCAGTATGAACACTTATTTAAATCATTATGTCCTAAAAATTGTATAATGCACCAATTGCTGAATCTGGAGTTATTTTCCTTCCTCCATTCAAGGGAATGAGCCTGTGAACGAGGCTGGACTGAGGGCTGGGGGGCCCGGTTAAAGAAAACGCTGGTGCACATCTATGGGCCACATAATGCAGAGGTTTTTTCTGAATTCTATATCTTGAAGTTGACATTTTTTAGCGTCATGCGCCATGGAGCTTTATTAACTTTTATGGGAATGAATGGGATGCCACCTTCAAAGCTGTATCCAGTTCTATGTTTACATCAAAGCTCTCAACTGGGAGATGTCTGAGCCAGGTGCTAGCACATAACGGTGCTAACAGCGTGAACAGAACTAACAACTGCAACCGTGTTGACAGAGCTAACAATGTTAACTTGGGAGGTAGGGGGGGAATATTACGTTTCTGCTACAACACTGTAAATCGGTGGATGGTGTTATCAGCAGTAGCTAAGCAGTGGAACACATGCACAGCTTGCATTATTAACATGATGGGTATCAAATTAAGTAATCATTGTAATTTTCTAAACGATACCTGGCCGTACCAACCTATTTAGGTCGCAGTTTCTTCAAGACAGGAGTTTAAAATCTTGTTTTTACTGACCATCAGTTGTTAAAATTCCCCCTACTCATCTGTGATGCAATGTGTGGTCAGAAGTACAAGACACTTGAATTTGAGGTAGAATTCATGAGCTGTAATCAAATCACACATGCAGTTGTCTTACAACACAACCAGAAATATATGTCAATGAATGAAACTCAATATTAGTGATCATGAAGGTGACTTAGCAGAGAAACCGGACTGTGTTCCGTTATGGTGTGTTCAGAATGAATTTAGGATTGTATTTAATATCAACGACCTAATAGATCTAAACCGACGGGAATTCCTTCTGGATGCCATGGATTGAGACAGAAAAAGAAAAAAAGACATTATAAGATGACATTATGCATAATTTTGTTAAGTTTGCTGACCCACAGAAAAAGCTGTTTTAGTCTAATATATTTTAAATAGAAAGTAATGGATTACACCCAGTCCAAAATACTTTGCTCAGGGTTCACAAAGTAATTGTTTATATCAATAGCTTATAGTTATCCAGTTAAGTTGGAATTCACCAATGCTGTGTAAAAAATGTACTGCAATTAAAACAGTGTTACAGTGGAAATCCTTGTTGTGGATTTGGTTGGTCCCATGGGGAATGTTTAAAGCATTATTCAATCCTTAACCACTGGAGAACCACTTTCATGAAATATAGTATAAAAAAAGCTAATTATCAGCCCAATGCACTGTATAGTCAATCTATGACCGACACGCACGCACGCACACACACACACACACACACACACACACACACACACACACACACACACACACACACACACACAGGGTATCTGGGAGATTTGTATGGATGGTAGCAGGAGGTGCGAGTTGTGCTGGTGACCAGGTGTCAAGGTGCATGCATGTCTGGTGAGTACTAGTAGGCCTGGCCAGTCTCGACCTGCAGCAGTCCCAGTACAGCTGAGTGGTCGGCCAGCTTCATCCTGCGCTGACTGGACAGGCTGACGTTCTTTGCCAGGTAATCCACAGCAGCTGGAGAAGATCGGAGACAGGAGACAGAGTTAATGTCTATACTACCACTTAAAAGTTTGGGGTCGCCTGCCACAAAAGCTTGATTTGTTACATTTAAATGGATAGAATTGTGTTTAAATTGTAGATTTGCACAAACAAAGTCATGGAGATAACACTGTGCAATGTTCAACAGAATGACAGATGAATAAGAATAGAATAAATCACCAGTATTTGGTGTAATAAACTGAAAGCTTAGCATACATGTGTGGAAATTTAAATAGGAACAAGATCCTGTCAAATGCACAATATTGCAGCCAACAAGCTGAAATATTAATAGGAGTGTTAAGCAATACTATTCGTCAAACTTCACAATAGTAGTAGAAGGTCAGGGTAGGGTTAGCACTATTGGAATTGGATCGAAGAATATCAGCTAAACGTACTATGGACCTTTTCAACCTTATTAGAAAAACCTATTTAAAAAAGCGAAAGGTATTCGAGGGAAAATGGTTACAACAGTATTCTCTCCTGGCATGTAACACTGTAAAAGACATTGACTCAAAGTTTGAATCACTCCATTGTTTTTCCTTTGGGGCCCAAACTATTTCAAATGTAAATAATACATTTGATGTCTAAATTAAACTCTTTTCGTCTCTCAAAATAGTCATTATTGAAGGAAAGAAGAGAAATATAAACATTACAGGAGACCTCAAACTTCTGAGTTAGCAGTAGTGAGTGTGTTTGTTTATTGTTCCAGGTCTTCATTGAAGCTATATGCTTTTTTAAACTGAGTGAAATATGTATATTAATGCTTCTCCCACCTGACACCAAAAATGTCCCTGCTGAAAAATGAGACATGGAACCGGACTTTTATAGAACCCTCTATTTTCAAATTTGGTCATGTATGACCGAATACACAATAATAATATATGATACTAAAATGATTGAATTATCCCAAATACCAACTGACAAATGATAATTAGATAAGACTGGTGCGTTAGTCCTTACCGTAATACTTTCTGACTTCCCTACCCTGTTTATGGCATTGATTCTGACTGAAGAGATTACTTCAGGTAACGGGTTACAAATATATAGTTCTGTACATACTTTGCTTTTCTTGGATGGTAAAAAATATTGCCTGTAAAGATAATGCAGGCAGCATTTATGTTTCCAAAAGCTATCTGGCAAAACAAATTAGTTTTAAACACACTGTTTTGCGCTCGTGAGCAGCAGTATGTTGTATGGGGGATTGAGTCTAAATAAACAGCAGTGTCTGTGTAAATGGAAACAATACAATGATGTGTTTTAATACTTTTGGATAACAATGGTGCTCTATCGCAGTGGCGGGCCGTGCGTTTTCGACCTAGGTCAGGGGTCAGCAACCTTTCCTATCGAAGGAGCCATTTTGCCCTTTTTTCCACCAAAAAAATGTGTCTGGAGCCGCAAAAGCTATTTGATATCACAGCTTATAAAGTTGTATATATAGTCATATTAATGATATATACAAAAACTATAGTTTGTTGTATTTATGACATTATAGAACAAGAATAAAGACAATTATTGACATTGTATTGCTATTTTACCATTGAGGTTAATTAAGACCACCACTTTTCAGACTTTAATTCCTATCAATATTTGTAGCTGAAGTGTCCTTGGCAAAAACTATAAAATAAGAAAGTTATTTTTCTTTTTTCTTTTTCCAAAGCCTCAGGGAGCCGCAACAGAGGTGCGAAGGATCGCATGCGGCTCCGGAGTTGCCGACCCCTGACCTAGGCCTTCAGTGCCGCATAGTCCAAATTAGGGGCGGACTTGGGGGAAAAAGTGTCCCGGGAGTTACTGTCAGACACCCAATACACGGCGCGGTCATACAGACTGTCATGTGTGGACAGCAGACACTCACTCTGCTATACGACCGATTGTTTTGCACGGGGTGTGTGGACCGACCTGCGGAGGTATTTTAACCACTTTGACAAGAAAAAAATGCGCTTCATGAAACAGCGAACACTCCGTGGAGCAATGTGCAATTACATAGCGCTTCTCGGTCGGATGCCTCCAACCTCGCCTCGGCCAACCACTTGAGGGCTGGGCCCTATTTTTCATACCTGGCTAAACAAAGTCAGGCAAATGTCCTAATCTCCAGTTTAAATTAGCGAGATGATTGACATCAGGCTATCTGGGTTTCTTCACGGCTGATCCGCGCTGAAACGGTCTCGTTAATTCTAGCCAGACGTCAATCCTCTGGATAAATGCGCGTGTCCGTTCCTCTTCAGAAGGGATAATAATCGAGCACTGACACCACAATCTTCTAACAGTACAATAGCAAATAAACTCAGAGGAACCTTTTTTTATTTCTCCGATGAGAAGCAGGAGATGATCATGAAGGCATATGAGGAAGTCAATACCTTAATCATTCACAGCAAACGCGTTGTGAATATTCCAACGTTTTTGTAACATTGTTGCCGTGAACGCAGCTTAACACCGCCCCGCTGCGAGACATAAGCGCCGCAAATATATCAGACAAGTTAAATGTCAGTGTTGGGAAAATGTATCCGCAAATTTTAAGTGCTTCATCACCCAGATCAATCAGATTATATTTAGGAATAAATATATACTTATGAGGATATATGTACTGTATGCGCGTATGAATCATGTACTATATGTATATACATGTATGTGTATATTTCTATATAACTAGGAGTTTGAATATGTGTATGGGCGGATCAGTATATATGTATTATTCATAATCAGAAATTCAATCAATTGAAGCAGTGAAAATAAATTGTGTGTGATTCTCTGTATTCTTATCATGAGTCCACCTTAATCACGTTCTACAATAATGATATGTATGGTGTACTAATAACACTGTCATATAATTATGAGTGCTTTCAACACATCCATAAGTTTCTTAAGCGCTAAATAAACGTAAGAACAGCGCGGCATGCAGCGGGTGAGAGTCTCTGTCTGTGAGACGGTGATCGGCTGCGCCTGTAGTGATCAGTGTCCGCGGCTCGAGAAGCTCTCGTAAATAAATGATTCCTTGACGGCAGAATCTATAGCGCCGCGTACAGGAAGTCATGATGATGTGAGGACGTACAGGAAGTCATGAGGATGTGAGGACGGATCTTGGCGATCTCAAAGAACTCTCTCCCAATAAAACTAATATAACTAATACCGCTCCTTCATCAATGAGGAAGGGAGCTGCCTTTTTTGTCCGGTGGGAGTGGCCAGCTTATCCAGTGAATTTCAGTAAGCCTGCCCGGGAGCAGGTTTACATTTTTGGCTGTGTTGCTATGGTGATTTATCTAAGCTTGCTTCGAGAAACTGAATAAGCCTGACCTACGTCATCTTATCCTGACAATTAGCCCGCTAACTCAGTAAGCCAGGTACGAAAAATAGGGCCCTGGTTAGTTATATCATGACAAAACAAAACAATCCAAAACTGCAGACTAAAACACTGCACAATCAAGACATCTCCGGCGCAGCTGCTGCGTGGCACCGCGGCACGAGTAACAGCTGCTGCCCTGCACACTATTTGAATTCTAGTAAACAACACGGAAAAATTCAGCACAAATATAAAAAGTGTTTTCAGCGTTCGGTGCAGCAGCTAGCTCCCCGACAACCACCAAGGTGGCGGGACCAGCCCCGGCTTGACCAGCAGCAACAACAGCGCTGTGGCTTGTTTATGATTAAATACGACTGCAGATGTAAAAAAAAATAAAGTGACACAACCAGCAGTTCAACTCACCACATGCCCATAACCCTCTGTGTGAAAGGCGTCATCAGTAAATCCACCAGCAAGTCCGTTTCTCAGGCTTCAGCCTGAGCTTCTAGGTAGCTTCTAGCTTCTAGGTAGAAGCTAGAGGTTTCTAGTAGCTTCTTTGGTTGACCAGTCATGACCAATCACAGCGCATGTTAATGGTCACACTGGGCCACTGACCAATCATACGTCCACGCTATTTCGCAGGCCCTGCACATCAAAGAATACACCCAGCTTGTCAAACTAAAGATCTGATTTGTTGAAGACCATGACAATCAACCACAACTGTCCACTCCCCGTGTACTTTAATCTGCAAAGGCTTAAACTGCTTTGCTACATAGAGACACAGGAGAAAAAAAATCTGATTACAACTCTCCTTAAAACCAGCTGCACTGAAAGCCCAGTGCTGAAGGCAGAGCAACAGAGGAAGACAGGAGCTGTGGAATGAGAAAATAAGCTGATAGGGGAAAATAATTATAATATATGTAGTGTATTATTATAAAATAGCTATAACTTTGTGATTCTGTTTAGGCCAGCAGAGAAGGCTTAGCAGGCCCTGACGGCCCACCACTGCTCTATTGCACAGAAGAAGCAAATGTATCAGGCTGATTCACAAAAAATACTTCATAGCAGATATATTCTATTTTGGTGCTGCACAAGAAGAAAAAAATCACTGAATATCACTATACTTGAACATGCATTGTATTGCAGCAACATTTGTCCAATCATACTGACTGACAAGAGAACAATATGTTTGACAGACACACAAAAGGACCCAACAGTGTGGCTCCACAGACAGAAAGACAGGCAGTCACCAGAATAACTGAGGTTCTTGCAAAGCTGGCATTAATGCTCAGCATATTTTTCTGTCTGAGTGGTGGATGTTGCCCCTCCCTGGTTTAGCTGGTGATAACTTCTCTTTCAGGGCAGGAGGAGGGTTGACAGCAGATATGATGGTGTGTTTGGGTGTGCATGTGTGTGTGTTGTGGCTATCAGGGCAAGATAAGCAAAGCATTTCAGTTAGGATGCTAGCGTGCACAGAAAGGAAACTGTCACTCTGTGCTGAGAGATGAGAGAAAGAAGAGCACTTATGGGTGGGAAGGTCTGTCTGCCAAAATGCCAGTCAACTCGACAGCAAGTGTGGGAGCAGCATGTGTGTGTGTATGTGTGTGTTTCACAAGGGTTTAGTGAGGCCCTGTAAAGGAAGCTGTTTTTCCTGTCAACCAGCTTTATACCTTAAATCCCTGTTGAGCAGTCACGCTGAGAGTCCTTTGCCTCCAAGATTGAGCCTATCTGATAACACACGCAAACACACATGAATGCATGCACAAACACAGGTGCACACACTCACACGTCTCAGCTATTTTGACAGTATATACTTTAATCTGTCAGGAGCTTCCTGCATTAGAACAAGAGAAGAGTCAAATGTCTGAAGTAAACTGTTAAATATGTCTGCAGAAGGGAGAGGTGGGGGTGGAGGGCCACAGCCAAACCACAAACATCACAGAGGATCAGTTGTAGCATCAGAGATATTTTGTTAAAGAAATGCTTTTTGATATATAACCCGAGTTGTTTTGCTGTAGTGTTTTAGCAATCGTACTGGTTATCAGACTCAGTTTGAAGGAAAATCTCAGCAGTTACTTTGGTGAGAAGGATGTGTGGCAGCACCGAAGGATTGGACAATTCCACATCTCATGATTTACAGTGAATGCCAAGTAGAGGTTTAAGCCTATAGGGACGTCTCACCGTGACATCTTACATCAGGTTATTGTGAAGACGTGTGTGCCGACTTAAACATTGTGTACATACGAATAGGCAAAAAATGTCCTCCTAATGTCTATTCCCAACCAGTTTCATTGACCTCTGTGGAAAACGTTACTGGGTCAAGGAAAGACGGGAAAGAAAATGCATGAGGACGACTCCACTTTTACTAAACTACGTAGTTATGATGCGACGCAGGCGGATTTAGTGACGTATGTCTGCAGCGATGGAACAACAATGTTCAGAAAAAGCGCATCTTAGATACTTCGTCTGTGTGTTCTTGCAGTGTTGCGCCATGCAGACGGCATAAACGTGGACAACCAGGTTCAAAGTATTACTTTATTAACGAGGTTGGAATTGAAATTAAAGAAGGAATATAAAAGTGAAACCAAGGGATTGTCAGCGAGACAAAGCTACTAAACCATCTCATTGTACAGTTTCAAACATGCTGAAATAAATACATTATCATTGTCTCATAACCCTTTTTGTTGTTATGGTTTATATGCAGATTATAATCTGATCATAAGAATATGCAGACAGTTTATGAAACACCACACAACTCAGTGTGACCTAGATGTGTTGACTTGATAGTGTTTTAAAATTGTAACGTGACAAAATAGTTGATTTAAAAGATGATAATCAAAAACATGACTCAGACGTCCCACTGAATAGCTCGTCCAGTTTGGTTTCAGCATCAAGTCAAATAAAAGAATGAGGGCTGAGGCTGCAGTACAACACCAGAGAGCAGATCAAATACGTCAGTTGATCAGTTTACAGCAGTTTTCAGCAAGAGCAATGTAACGTTAGTAGTTTGCCAGCAGGTTTAACAGATTATTGAAAGTTCACAACATCTAAACAAAATATTGGCAACGGTTATTGACATGATCTGCCTTTGTCGGTCATGATCGTTTGTTCTCGTAAACGGTGGAATGGTGTGTCACTATAAATGTTTCAGCCGCAAGGAATTCTGCTCATCAACTGGCTGATGAGCAGAATATGTTTTAACGCAGGCTTGTTAAGCTCACATTCACACCCTTCACCCACTCTGACTCCAAAATCCAACGACTGTCTGCACCCTGCACCCCACTGACCCCCACATACACTCAGGATCAGTGTAGAGGATGTGTGTCAGCTCTTTCAGAGACGGAAGGTCAAGAAAGCACCTGGCCCAGATGGCACGTCTCCCTCCTTTCTCAAAAATGTCTGTGCTGACGAATTGGCCCCCCATCTTCACATAGTCCCTGTCCCCAAGAAACCCACTATCACCAGATTAATTGACTAAATGTATGCTTCCTTTAGCTCAGTGGTTCTCAAACTATGGGGCGCGGCCCTCTAGTGGGGCGTGGAGGTATTACAGGTGGGGTGCGAGGGGGAAATGCAGAACGTATTTATTTCAAGACCGTTATTGAGAACTTCACATATTACACAAGTATACGGACATAAAACGTCATTAATAAAACATGGCGAAATGCCTGTACTTTCGTGGAAATGTTTACGTTACGCCGTTAACAGGTTATGTTGCGCATGTGCGAGCGCGACGTCCAGGATCCTTTGCGAGTTGCGACTCACATGTGTAGCTTAGTGTGCAAAATTTTGGAAGGAGGGAAAAGAAAATCAACCGCAGGCGATGCATCAGAGACCAGCAGCAAGACTCCAAGATATTACGATGACGCCTATCTTGCTCTGTGTTTCACAATGAATGCTGTAGGAGATGAGGAGAGACCAGTCTGTGTTGTATGTCTGAGAACTTTGGCAGCGGACAGTAGGGCTGGGCGATATACCGGTTCCATACGGTATGAATTTTTCATATACCGTCATAGCCGTAACAACTGCTGTTGCTCTTTGGCAGGCAGCAACATATATTGTTCACCGCTCACCGCTGAAGGCGCAGCGGTCTGAGCTACTTGTTTTACGTGTCATGGTTATAACTTTATAACAACAATTAATAATCCACAACTAACGCTGTTTAACAGGTTAAACACCACGACACAACAGTTTGTGACACATAAACAATTTGTAACACTAAAAAATTACATTTATAAAATGACACCGCCGAACTGCCTGCTGGGTACAGCTCGCCCACTACCACAAGAAGAAACTCCGTCTCTACATAAAAAAATGGGAAAGAGCGATGCAGGAGGAAGAACGAGAGACCAGAGATGCACCAATACAACTAGACACATATGCAACGCTGATTACTGTGTGGTATTTGTCATAAATGTACGTTGGTACATAGAGGGTGATGAGAAGCTGAACATGGAGGGATTTAGGACCCAGGGGAATGTAGGTGAAAAAAAACACCGGACAGACCTGAAGACACAAACAGCTGTTCCCCGCTTGCTGGCCAGTTGAGAGCTGTGAACAACTAGTGGTGAACAGCTGTTTAGTTGGCCGGCGGTCCTTTTCGGTGTCAATAAATGAATGTGTTTACTCGAAAAAAATACTGTGAAACTTCCAGAATATTACAAAATACCGTGATATGAATTTTCGGCCATAACTAGCGGACAGTATGAAGCCCAACAAGTTAAAAAGACACTTGAAGACATTACACATTACATTACACACATTCACGTAAATAAACCACTGGAATTCTTTCAAAGGAAACTGGATGAATACCGCAAGCAGGCTTAATCACTTTTTAAAAGTGGCATCAGTAAGCAACAAAGCACAACTGGCGTCATACAAGGTCGCATACAAAATTGCACAGTGCAAAAAAACGCACACCATCGCTGAGGAGCTCATATGGTTTCAACGATACTTGATGAGAGTAGCGCCGCTATATTGAAGACTAGCCCTCTGTCCAATGACACAATTGCAAGATGGATAAGTGACATTTCAAATGATCTCGTGGAAGAACTCAATGGACAACTGGCAGACACACGGTTTGCTTTACAAGTGGACGAGGCTACTGACAGCAATAAAGACTGATTACTTATTGCTTATGTTTGCTTACATCAGAGTCACTGAGTGAGGATTTGCTGTTTTGCAAGTATGTTGCAGGCAGAGCAACAGCTGATGAGCTCTTTAGGCTTCTGGACAGGTACCTGACAGAACACAGGCTGAAATGGGAGAATTGTGTGGGTTTCTACACAGATGGTGCGCAGACCATGGCAGGGGAAAAGAATGGCTTGCAGGCACTGATAAAGAGTGTCTCTCCAAATGTGCAATGGACACACTGTGTCATAGGAGGGCTAGCAGCAAGACAGATGAGCTGTAAACTAAACAAGGTTTTGACCGACGCTCTCAGCGTGGTAAATTTCATGAAAACAAGACCCCTGAAAGCACAACTGTTTTCCGCACTCTATGAGGAGACGGGAGCAGAACATTCAGCTGTGCTGTTTCACAGCGAAGCTCGGTGGCTCTCATGAGGAAAAGTGTTATCGCAAGTCTTTGAGCTCAGAGACGAAATTCGGGTGTTTCTGGAGGAGGAGGGACGCATAGATGAATTTGCAGGCAAGTTTTTCACTTCTTTTTTTTGTTAAACATCCGTCATATACATGACATATGTCATATACAGTACAATTTAAATTGTACACATATTATCCATACACATATTATTCTGCAAAGAAGAGGTGGAGTCAGTTTATCATTTATTTTATCTTTGTAACGTTACTCATGCATATACTTTTTTTAATCAAATGTATTCATTTAATATTAATTATTAATTTGCGGGCAAGTTGGCTGATGAAGAATTTCTGATGAAACTGGCCTATCTCAGTGACGTATTTGGAAAGCTGAATGAATTAAATCTTCATCTCAAGGCAGAGACAAGCACCTTCCTCACCTGGCAGACAAGACCACCGGTTTCACTCGGAAGCAAAAGATGTGGGACAGGCGACTTGATAAAGGGAATATTGATTCCTTTGAGAATCTGCGTGAATTTGCTGGAACCAGTGATTTGGATGCCACCACAGTGATTCCTTGTCTCAAAGAGCACATCTCTGCAGGTGGATCACAGACTTCCTGACTGACAGGAAGCAGCACGTGAGGCTGGGGAAACGTCTCAGCCTCTTGGACCATCAGGTTCCCCTCAAGGCTGCGTTCTCTCCCCTCTGCTCTTCTCGCTGTACACCAACAGCTGCACCTCCAGTCACCAGTCCGTCAAGCTCCTGAAGTTTGCGGATGACACCACCCTCATTGGACTCATCTCTGGTGGCGACGAGTCCGCTTACAGGTGGAGACTGACCACCTGGAGACCTGGTGCAGCCAGAACAACCTGGAGCTCAACGCTCTGAAGACAGTGGAGATGGTTGTGGACTACAGGAAGAACGCAGCCCCACCCGCCCCTCTCACCCTGTGTGACTCCCCCGTCGACGCTGTGGAGTCCTTCCGCTTCCTGGGCTCCATCCTAACTCAGGACCTCAAGTGGGAGCTGAACATCAGCTCCATCACTAAGAAGGCTCAGCAGAGGATGATCTTCCTGAGGCAGCTGAAGAAATTCAACCTGCCAAAGAAAATGATGGTGCAATTCTACGCTGCCATCGTTGAGTCCATCCTCTGCTCCTCCATCACCGTCTGGCATGCTGCAGCCACTGCCAAGGACAAGGGCAGGCTGCAGCGCATCATCCGCTCTGCTGAGAGGGTGATTGGCTGTAATCTGCCGTCCCTCCAGGACTTGTTCGCCTCCAGGACTCTGAGGCGAGCTAGGAAGATTGCAGCTGACCCCTCTCACCCTGGATATAACTTGTTTGAGTCCCTCCCCTCTGGCAGGAGGCTGAGGTCCATCAGGACCAAGACCTCCCGCCACACAAACAGTTTTTTTCCCATCGGTAGTCAAGCTCATCAATAGAGCCCTGGTCCCCCACTGACTGACTCTGTCACCCCCAAGTCTATTTCCTACCGTTCACTCCCCTGCACATCCCTCTACACCTCATTTTAATACACTTGCCACTTTACTTTACACTTGTCACTTTCACATAATCACTTCATTCCGTGCACTTTATTTTAATTTTAACTTTTTTAAGTTTACATTTTTTATATTCCGTAGTTCTATTGTAAATACTCAGTATACCCAATTGTAAATATTCATGCTCCCTTTTATTATTATTGTTTTATGTTTATCGTTAAATGTTTATTGTTAAATGTCATGCACCTTCCGCCAGGACAAATTCCTTGTATGTGTAAATTAAATGGTTTCTGATTCTGATATGCATATTCTCTGGAAGTATGCTGCAGTATACTGTAGAGGACCAGTAACAGCCCTGACATGATTTGTAGGTCATGTCACACACACTGTCCCAAACGGACTCATACACAATTGTAAGAAAGAGAATGGAAGTGAATACATTTTCGGCACAAACACTCCAACAGTCCAATAAAGACAAATACTATTTTTATTCTCCCATTAATGTCTGTGGGGAGCCAGCAGGAAGTCAGCTGGCTATAAGCCAGAAGAAGACCCTAATGTGCATGCTCACAACTGGCTTGGTTAGAGAAGAGCTGTGCATGATCTATGGGCCCAAAATGGGTCTGGGGAGCCTGGCATTATTTTGGGGTGTTCGTACCCAATGAGCAAGTTTCATGGGAGTACATCTTGGTACATGCAACAATATATCCATGCTGCTAACAGGTATATTGGCCAAAACTATGACAATAGGACGTTTAAAAAAAAACAGAAGATGTTTTTCTTAGAATTTCAAGTTACACAGTTTATAATGCAATAATGCTTAAATCTTATCTGTGAAGGTTATGTACCTGGAGGAATACCCAAAGGGTATGTTTTGGGCATTGAGGTAAAACTAGCCCTTAACCATTAAGCCTAGCTGTTGAGCAGAGTAGCAGTTCTCATGATGTGATTACAAAAGAGCTTGACACACTGACGCCATATTTACTAAGAAAATGCTAACGACCGTGGTCAGAAGAAGAAGAAGAAGAAGAAGAGACCCGGTGGAGAGTATCTTTTGACAACCAATTCGCGCAACTGTAACTGTGGTTTAAAAAAACATCTTAAAAACATCTTCCAGATTCTGAGGCGGGCCGCCAGGCTTACAATACACTGCCTGATCTTCAGAGCATTTGTAAAAGTGGTTGTTGAAAATAACGGCACCTCATTAAATCGAATGGAATACATTATCAAATTATGTTAGCAGTCTCATACCTGTTATTTGCTGATCCTAAATGAAATATGCAATGAGGATCAAGACACTCTGTCACAAATAACACACAAACTGTGACTCCAGCTTGGTGCATCTGGTTGATAAAATAAGCAAATGTGCATGGGACAGAATGTGTTAAATCTACATCTGCAGTAAATCTGCCTCAGAGCGCAGGCAGCACACTAGTCAGGTGTGTCGTGCCCAGTGCATCGAGGACCTGCACTTGGTATTTGATATGTTTGTGCCACAGTGCATGTATGATGCACTTGCTGATATAAGGTAGGCAGGTAATTGAATTGAATTATACCACTACAGCATTTAAGCCAATGAATGGGATAATTGTGCTATATCAGTTAGCAATAGACAGTCTGGAAAAACATGTTCTATATCAAAATGTTGCTGTTGTTTGTTTAGTCTAAACTCGCGGGACTCACTCTGGCCATACTGACTGTACTGGTAGCCGGCAGCAGCCACAGCTGGGTCCATGCTGTAGCCAGTGGTGCTGTATGTGGGGGGGCAGTAGGACTGGGATGATGAAAGGCTGTCCACGGTCTTAATGGAGGCCTCAGCTGAACGCTGGCTGCAGCTGGCTGAGATGGTGTTGGATTGAGAGGAGTCCAAGGCACTGTGGAGTGGTGAGATGGAGAAGTCATGTTGCGGTTGTGAGGATACACCGCTGGGGTTGCTCAGGATGCTCATCACCTGCAAACATAGAAAAGAAGACTACTGTCAGGCACCAGTCTGACACTGGTACAGCACAAAATATTCCTACAATCACTGGTCCGATCACCAGTGATCTACCAGTGATCTACTCTGAATATTCACAACAATCATTTTAGTGTCAAAATGGCAACATTGCGATCTGAGAATCTTCTCCCAAGGTGATTAACTCTTTTGATCTTATGATTACATGGCTTTTTCTCAATCTCTACCCTCAGGTCGCTTAAGATTGTATACACACATCCAATCAAGATTTAAGAATAGTAAAATGCACAGTTAATACTGTGGGCTGGAGGGATAATATTGGCTAATTTCTAAGGTCAAGGGGTGGGGCAATACATTGACAGTCAGACTATCAGACAGGCTGGACACAAAGCATCTGGTTACACAAACTTACTTAAAAGTGAAAATAAAGGTGAACAGTAAAATAATAACCCAAAGTCTGAACTGTCGATAAGTGTCTGTTAAAATAACAGAAATACATCTGTCAAAGTTACAGATGTATTTCCTGCTTCAACTTTGACCTACTTCCTATTCCTAGCAGTATATTTGATACCATTCTGATAGTTGCTTGTGCAGTCAACGGGGGTCAATAATCAGTAAATGTGCTAGCAGTTTGGCTCAGTTTGGTCTCTGTTCCCCCAACAGCAGCCCGACGATAATAACTCAACTCCGTCAGTAAACCCTATTTTACCTAATTTGTTTAATCATTCTTGGGATTTAGTTTTGGCATGATTTTGTATCTGTTGGGTTAACATTGTACTCAACAAAGTCATGTGTACGAGATCTGGAACCAGTGACATCAATAAAAAAGAAGCACTTATTGCCCAGTGGTGTCTGTGGTTCAGAGTTGGAGCGGGTCATCTACCAATCAGAAGTCAGCAGCTCAAGACACTTATGCTGCGTTCACACCAAACGCGGTGCGAATTTGACGCGCGACCAGATTACATGCAAAGTCAATGCACAGACGCGATAGGTTGCGAAAAAGTTTGGTGTGAACGCAGCATTAAGCCCAATCCCAATCTCCACCTTTACGGACTCACGGACTTCGAGGTGCGCTGCCACCAAGTCCGTGAGGGTTTAGGGGTGTCCCATTGTCACATCGTAGAGTGCTTGAGGCTCTCTGGCAGACATGTTGAGCCCTTTATGATCGCTTTCCCTAAGTCAGCAGTTCATAGCAATGTGACGTTAAACACGCAGTTCCCAATGGAAGAATGGAGACGTAAAAAAAAAAAAAGGTAAACAAAGAGACACGTGGGCGTTCAGCCCGATAAAATACCTTTACACTACAACAATTACGGATTAAAGATGGAACATAAAAACACATGAAATATTTACAGCTCAGAGGAACGCAAGCAGAAATTATATATATATATATACATACACATATATATATATTTTACATCAAACATTTCTTTTTGACAAAACGAGTAAATAGATAATTTAAGATGACTTTGAAGACGTTCAAATCAGTGAATAAAAAGTATAAAATAAATTGTACACAATATTGTGTTATGTAGTCACGTGATATGTTGCAGCAAAGTGCTGTCTCATTCATATTTATACCATCAAGCCCTCACACTCAACCACTTAGAGGTGACGTCAGTAAGTCCCTGAGGGTTCAGGGTTTGAGGGTTTAGGGGGACATTGGGATTGGGCCTTAACCCCAAATTGCTCCCAAAGGCTGTGCCTTTTGTGTATGTGGTGTGAATGGTGGCACCTTGCATGGTAGCCCCTGCCACCAGTGTATGAATCGGTGTGAATGGGTGAAGGACTATTTCCTACCGTTCACTCCCCTGCACATCCCTCCACACCTCATATTTATATTCATATTTAAATACACTTGCCACTTTATTTTACACTTGTCTCTTTCACATAATCGCTTCATTCCGTGCACTTCATTTTATTTTTTATTTTAACTTTTATTTTTATTTTCTGTAGATCCAACTGTAAATATTCAGTACACCCAATTGTAAATATTACAATTGGCACCTCCCGCCAGGACAAATTCCTTGTATGTGTAAACTTACTTGGCAATAAATGGTTCTGATTCTGATTCTGAAGTGTGGTTGGAAGAGTAGAAAGGTGCTAAACAAGTACAAGTCCATTCCAGTAAAACTGTGAGCACCCACCTGTGTAATTAAGCCGTAGTTCACATGTGTGCTAATTGCAAGTGTGCTGAAGCTTTGAATGTCTGTCATCATATTTTATAACATTATCACTTTTAAAAACCTGGGAAAATATGATTTTGTGTTATTGTGGTTGTATACATGCCATTAATTACTGTTAGATTGCTGTTGAACAGTTTGTTTTGTTCAATGTTGTTTTTTAATGACTAAACGCCAACAAATATGTATTGAAACAGAGTTTTGTATTCTTATCTTAAAATTGTCTTACTTTTATTTATATGTTATCATATATGTTGTCTAAATGTTGTTTTTTCATCTATTTTGCACTTTATTATTATTATTATTATTATTATTATTATTATTATTATTATCTGTATTCACTTTATGTTGGACAGGAGAGAAACGTTTTTTCAAATCTTCAGTATGTTTGCACAGAAATTGACAAATAAAGAAGCTGACTTTGATTTATACTATTCAGCAAACACTCTGATATGAAAATTACCCTTTTTTTTTAAAACAGCTCGCCATAGCAAGGTGATCGAGGAGTGCAACAGGAGGGGTTCCCGGGAAAGTCTCCATCACGGAGATGGACGAAATAATATATGCTCTTATAGATGATGTTGCAGCTAGAACAACAGAGGATGTTCTCCTGGACCATGCATAAACTGGCATGTGGAGAGACATTAATCTGTCCCTGTCCATATCTAAAGACACACTCTCTCAAGGGCCTGACGCTAAGGTTTCCAAAAGAAGTAAGTTTGCCATGATACGCCTGGTTAGACTTCTCACTGGCCTTATTAAAGACAGATACAAATTAACCTTCAATTTGTATCACATTTCAGTTGTTTTCAGCTTGAGATCTTCATATTGATATTGTAGTATTATACATATAGCATCAATTGTCACTTTTGAATTATATTAGATTTCAAACTGCAGAGAAAAAATGGATAATGTCAACATAATCATGAGGTTTTGTTTCTATAGGATTTTGTTATGCAAAATTGTAAATAAATGTACAATCCATTAGAGAAAAACGTAGACTGGACTAATCATACATTATGTCCACACCTAAGATAAAATTCAAAACAGGAGAAAAATACACCTCAAGATCATTCATAGCCACAACCGCAAATGCAGTCCAACTTCTAAAAGAATATAAGACATGGTGTCCACTTAAGCAGTCCACAAAAAGACTTCTGAGAGCAGAGTACCAGCAGACAGGGCAGACATATACATGATTTATGCGAAAATTTTAATAATCTTTCAACTTCTAAGAGCAGTAAATGAAGGACTGTGAAGTGTAAATGAATATGTTCAATGTTCATCCTTTCAGATGAATCAACATTTCAGACAAAGAAGTTGCCTTTTATATAATTTGAATGTCCTCAGCTGTTCTAATGAAGCTTTGTTTTGTTTGTGCTCATGTCAGAGGAAACTCTCTTCTTTGTTAGTTTCTAAGCTCAGTCTGCTTTTGCAGCTGCAGCCTACTGATAGCAGTACAACTTACAGATACTGTAGCCAGGAGCTAATGCTAGGGCTTCTTAGACATTCCCAGCAAGCATTTCAGTGAGACAATATCCACAAGGTTTCCAGTGGCGTCAAAATATTTGCACAGCAGCACACATTTTCTCAACATGAATAAGCTCAGTTCCATCGATGGAGACATCCACGTTGAGTTTTTTACAACCTAGGAAATATTTTTCTGGTTTGACCATTCTTTTGGATGTTATACCAGTCTAACCAGTGTTCTTAATTAACACTGAATACGATGACCTTACCAGTGCCACCCCTACAATTTGATTGGCCATCCAAGATACCAATCCAAAATATTAACTGTACTAACTGGAACTGATAATCCAATTGCTGGTCTGTTTGTTTTTTAACTGACAGCATTCTCTCACTGCTATTCCCTCCCATACAGACCTCTTATTTTGTGGCCATGTATGCTGGAGCATCCATTCATCCTTTGCTGAGCCCCGCCCACAGAGATGTGGTAGCTAATAGGCTCGTTCCAGAAGAGCCAGTCCTGAACACGTGGGCCACGATAACCTCATGAGAGCGAAGTGGCAGCAGCTTTTAGACCCAGGGCATGATGGGATACGCCTGGCTGTCGCCAGAACAGAGGGCGGATTGGCTTTTGGATTTTACAACAAACACCAAGTTTAGTATAAAATCCTATATATTTTTTATAATTAAAAGTTATATCTGTTTTATAATGTCATTGTTTTTCACAAATACACTACATGAATTCTAATTATTTTTCACTATTAGCTTATTTTCTCATTGCACAGCTCCTGTCTCCTGTCTGTTCCTCCTGCCTGGTCTGTCTGCTTCTGGTCTGGTCTCCCTCAACGCGCTCCTTAACGCTCTTTATCCAATCATATCTCACCTCTGTTTCTCTCTATGTTTCTCTCTTCTTTCTCTCCGCCGGTTAAACACATGGTGACGGCCAGTGAGGGGGTTCTCTACTGTGATTCCTCACAGAGACAGCAAAGCACCCTGCAGGCCTGCACACACACTCCGGTACATTAGGTGGCGTCGGCGGTATGCACCTAGTCAAGTTGGTTGCGATCCTCCACTTAAACATGTAGAAGAAGAAGCTGCAGCAGCTGCAGAGACTTTCTGTGTGGACTCTGTGTAACACTCCCAGCCCCGCGGCGCATCTCACCCTGCTTGGCCACGCACGATGGAAACTAACTGGAAAGCAGGTGTGCGCTAGCTCACGAGCTAACTAGCACTCGTGGGTGGGGGGGGTCGAACAACATCCCGTCATGCGCGTATTTATGTATGCAATATCAGACAGCAGGCCTAGGTAGGAAATGCATGGTCCGCCACTGGAACTTGCCGATGTTACGCTATGATTGGCCAGTCTGCGTTCGAGGGCCGGGACTTTGCTAAGGGGGAATTATCTGTTTCAAGTTCAGGCAATGCTCACATTGTGTGTAGTGTGGAAGTTATGGTACATTTATTAATATTGGGTTGTACTATACAAGTTGGTAGAGTCAAGGCCTCGTGCTTCCAATGGTACACATACAATGGGCCCTCCAAGCACATCTATCTATTACCAAAACAAATTTCGATACTGTTCAACAAGCTTTGTTTGAACAATGCTGAGGCCTTAAGATATACCTGGATTTTTACACGTCCAGGTGATTTCAGGAGCAAGTCATTCTTATCTGGATCATGGACCATGCCTACTACTCATTATATGAATAATTTCTGTCATATTCATTGATTTGTGCTGTAACTCTGTTACGTTGGTCATTCTGGTCACATGACATCTATTGCTTCTGTCCATCCTCCTCTGTCGCTCTTCTGAAGCTGACTTCTGAAGGCAAATTTTATTTTTTTGATGTTGGGCTATACAAAATAAAATAAACTGAATTGAATTATTAACTGGTAATATACAATACATACCAGATTGAGGGTACAGTGTATAATGCAATGAACAGTAATACATGTTTAATGTGATTGTTTGGTTTTCCAGCCGCCTGCCAGATTTAAGCAATTAAACTGTATATCTACACGTTTGCTACTTACACCAGATCAACCTGACCAGACATTGACCAAACATACAGTAAGAGTTAATCAGCAAAAATCTGAGCTATTGTAGATACATAATTAATTTGAGATATTCTGTAAAGACAGAATAAGGATTGGCTGTATGTCAGTGGCGGGCCGTGCAAAACCTACCTAGGCCTGCTGTCTGATATCGTATACATAAATACGCACATGATGGGACGCTGTTCGGTGCTTTGCTGTCTCTGTGAGGAATCACAGTACAGAACCCCCTCGCTGGCCGTCACCATGTGTTTAAACGGCGGAGAGAAAGAAGAGAGAAACATAGAGAGAAACAGAGGTGAGATCTGAGTATAACACACTCATTGGTGGATAAGCCTTCAGCTCGAACAGTTCTGGGAGTCTTTAACAAATGAAGAGAAGAGGAGAACAGAGGTGTACAGATGTGATAGTTATTTGTGCCACATATGATCATCTCCTACATTCAGATCGGTTCCTCAGCCTAATAAATTACTTTGAAACACTATCCCCACTTCAGCTCATGTAGTTATTCATTCAGCATTCAGCTTGCTGCTTGGTTCTGAGCTGAGTTTCAAAATACTGAGCTGAAAGATAATTTACGGATTTCAGGATGCTATTACAAAATCAGTATGTGGAAGATATGTGTGCTTCAAACGAAGTGCTTATTGGATTATCAAACACCGTCTGTAACCTCCTTTCTTCACGCCTGTCCAATTTCAGAATTGTTGGGAAATGTGTCCCACAATTATTGTAGCTCTCCAATACAGACAATCTGACTGTAACGTGTTGCGTGTACATGCGGAAATATAAGTTTAAGGTTATTTAGAAACGTGACAGTCTTTGTCTCCCAGAGAGCAGTGACTTTGGGACAGCATGGAACATAGCCAATACTAGCTGACATGACAGGAGAATTCAAACTTGCCCAAATAAAATAAATTCTTGAAGACCTCTATCCCTTTTTTTAAATGGCCAAACCAACTGTTTCCTGGCACATTACAGCCACGCCTGGCGTATGTAACAACGAACACTGTAGCGGAGTGTATTTGCTTCAAACTAGTTGATAAAATGCATCTAATTTGCATTTTTGCGACATTTTCGAAAGTTTGCTTTAAATTCACTTGACAATTGATTGAATGGAGACACAGCTAGTGAGGGTCGGCTGTATGGGGAGATGGTCAAGGGAGAAAGAACAGACAATTGAAGATGAACTTATTCTTGGTGTTGCGTTAACTACACTACATAACCGTATAATATTTGAATATCAGTCATAATTTGCTTCATTATGATTTACCTCACAGTGTCAGGTTGAGCTTCTGTTGTGGACGGATACAGCGACTGGAATTCAAGCTGATGTTGGCATCAAAGAATGTATCATTATCTATTCCATGCAATTGTAAGTCGTACAGTAATTGCAAAGCACACTGAGCATGTCAAAGTAGAATGCAGAATATCTGATGCAATCAGAGGTTCTTATGTGATCATCTTTTGCTATTTTACTGTAAGCAGATGTGTATTTTGTCAGAGGTCGTAATCCTGAAAATCCAACTCCATCAGTGATGAAAAGAGAAATCAAATATATATATATATATATATATATATACAGAGATTTCATTAAAAAACAGTGCATTCAGAACCTGATCGAACTGAAAGACAAATATCATATCTCATACCTTATCTGAGGAAATGAGATCAGCCTAGAGACAAGTGACTGTGTGGAGGGGCTGATTTTTGAAAACAATGACACAGGCACCCAGGTTCACTACTTGAAAATAAACAACATCACAATAAACAACATCACAATAAACAACTGGTGGTTAATTAAACATGGATAACGGATTACAGACATTGCTGATTTTGTTGTCTATAGCAACTGCTATGCAGCTCAATTCTGCATTTCATAATTCTACTACTACCTACACGTGCAAGAGGCAAGCTATTTTTGGAGCGCTCTGTGTCTTATCAGCCCTACAGAGGACTTTCCTTTTCTTAGTAATGCTTATGTTGTTCTGCATAACTATTGTGGAGTTTACGAAGAAACTGTAAACGAAAAGTGCTCTCAACTACGAGTTTCCAGCCATCATCAGAGCTACGAGTGAGAGAACAGACGAGTAAGAGACGCGTGTTGACCTCATTCTTGACCCATAATGTAGTAAAACTTTGATTTGGAACTCATCATTTTTAAAGCAAATGTGATGTGTTAGTGAGGGATACAGAGCAAGACCTATGGGTAGCCTTCTAACTAAAAAATTTTCTCACTAAAAACGAAAATGAAAACGAAAACGTATTTGTGCGGATGTAGCCTTAGCCATGCGTGATTACACAAACTGGAAGTTTGTGTCAAACATTGAGATGGGAAACACTTACTTTACCATAGTGAAAAGTAGACATGCCATAGTTAGTAAGGGAATGAAAACAGTAGATCTGTTAAGAAAATAAACTCAGAGCAGGTGAGTGATGAATGACATGACTCTCTTAAAATTAGTTCAGAGTGTATCATCACAGACATTATAGACTTTACCATATGTAATTATACTCATCTGACAAATTAATCAATTAAAAAAGCTATAATAATAAAAATGTATAGATTTGCACCAAAGTGATGCCTTTAAAAAATCGATTGACTAAGAATGTATATGTTTTTAATTGTATTACTTTCATATATAAAGTTCAGCCCACAGAGCAAGAAGATTTGGTTTGGACTTCAATCACTAGGCTCGTTCGTTAGAGCTGCTTCTCACCTGGAATCCAGACGAGAGTAGCGGCCGTAGCAGGAGGCGTAAGTAAACACAGGAAGTCACAGAAAAAATGACTTCCTGTTAGTTCCGAACTTTTGTCTACTTGTAGTTTACAGATCACGTTTGGATTTATTCATGTGTTTATAAATATATATTTATGTAGAAATGTGTGTGTAGGTGCATGCTTTGGTCTTTTTATGTCTGCCTGTGAAATACATTACTACTGGTTTTGATATGTGTTGTATAAATAATATTTTGTATTATCAACCACACAAGATATGTTTTTAGATCAAACATGAGACTAATAGTCAACAATCGAGCGTTAAGTATTACAACTACACATAAAATAAGAATTTTCTACAACACGTGGTGTTTGCTGTCAGATCGAAGAGCCAATCAGCTCTCTGATGTGGCGACAGCCAGGCGTTTCCCATCATGCACTGGGCCACGCAGTCGATTGAGAGTTACTGCTGAGCCTGAGTCTAAAATCGGTGGCCGCCTTGCTCTCGTGAGAGTTTCGTTGACCACATGTGCATGACGTCAGAGCAAGTCGGGACCAAGTCGGACACAAATCCAACCGGCATGCGTTGTGTGGCGATCGATTCTGCGCAGAACTGGCTCATCTCGAACGAGCCTATTGTTTAGGCAGGACACGGTTTACACATCATGCTTTAAGTACACATTAAAGAAAGCTGTCTAAAAAAAAACTCTATTTATTTTGCAATTACATTTTTGTATTCTTTGAGTTGTAAAATATATATCATGTGACATATTGAATTGTTATAATAATTGTTGTGATATTAGCTTTTCCTTTTTTAATTGGTCAATGTCTTGTCTGATTGTGATTAAATATGATAAATGGACTGTGCTTGTATAGATCTTTTCTAGTCATCCGACGACTCAAAGCGCTTTAACACTACATCATTCACCCATTCACATAGTGATGGCAGGGACTACCATGTAAGGTGCCACCTGCCCAAAAGGACTAACTTACATTCATACACTGCAGGAACAGCATGCAGGAGCAATTTAGGATTAAGTGTCTTGCTCAAGGCAAGGGTCGATACATTATGAGACTGAACCGGGGATCCTCTGATTGAAGAACGACCCTGCTCTACCACAGTCGCCCTAAGAATTTATAATTATTCCAGTGGCATCCTCCAGACTTTATATTGTCGTACTGAGGGAATTAGTGATGCGGAAATGTATCAATACATTACCATTACCTCTGTGATTTTACCTGGGCTTTTGTGTGGCCTTTGTTTGAATATTACACCGCCATTAACTATATTATAACTGTAAAATCTTTTTGTCTTTGTGTTGCTTTTGTTTGTTTGTTTGTGTGTGATTTTTGACTGTTGTTAAGATATTGTAGTCAGTTCTCAAAATGATCACACTCAACCACTGCTGCAAAATGTTTCACTGCATGCCTCACTTTCAGTAACTGCTCTTACACATTTTACAGGTAACCATACGTGCATCATTACATCCAATATTGGCTATTTCCTATCAGTGTGTAGCTCCCACTCCTGCAAGGCCTCGAACTGAGCCTATGTATACTGCCTCCCTCTGACTCTCACTACCCACTGCACTACCCTGCACCACCTTCCAAACTTAATGGTGACCTTTATTGATTTCTGGCTTGAGTCAGAGGATGGAAGCAGACAGAAGCTGTTTTCTCATGCAGCGGGAAGCCTATTGAGGGATGTCAGGTCAAACAGCTGCTGACAGTGTTATTATCAGCTCCTAGACAGTGCAGTAGGGAATACTTGCTTTGAAATATATAATAATATATAACGGTATATAATAATACAACTGTAAAATATATCTCATAATAGGTCAGCAAAGGAAACACAGCCTCATGTTACCGGCTTTGTTCTGTTTAGCATCTTATTTTGCTTATTACCGTAAACGTTGGGTTACAAGCCGCTACTACCTTCGGTCAGTGTCCCCGTTAGCTCCCCGCTGTAGCCAGCTGGGGCTCCTGCTAGCGCTCCGTCACTTCCCCGCTAACTTCCACTAGCTCTCCGCTAACTTCTGCTAGCTCCCCGAAAACCACCGAAGGTAGCGGGACCAGGCTCGACACCCGACTTGGGCAGAGGGGACGCGGGCAGTAGCAGCAGCAGCAGTGGCCGGTAGCAGCAGCAGTGGCCGGTAGCAGCAGCAGCGGGCAGTAGCAGCAGAAGCGCTACTAGCTTGCTACAGCGGGGACACTGATCAGCCGTAGGAGCGGCTTGTAACCCGACATTTACGGTAAACCTTAATCTGTCAGTCTGATCTTTTTTCGCTTTTTTTATGTGAATGTAAAAAAATTGAAATAACACACACCCTCAATCAAAACAGTAAGTATTCACTGTGGCCATGGTACAAGTGTTTGTAAAAACTGATCACATAATTAGAAGAGCAGATGTGAGTTTCAGGTTGTAGTGCGCTGCAGCCAGTCAACGCCTACATTTCATCCAAACCACAGGAACTAAAGGGGCTTAACACTTTTCTACCCACTCCTTCAGTCAGACAGCACCCTGGGCTCTGTTTAGTTTCCACTGAGGGAGGAGGAGAGGAGAGAGAACACTCTGAGTGATAAATAAAGAAAAAAATATATCCTACAAACATTCCATCACTGGGTATGATTTAAATTCCTCAGCTTTCTGGCAGCTTTCTTGAGTAGGTCTTGTCTTTTATTTATTTATTTGCTATAAAGCTCCTTGCTTTGCTTCTTGCCAAACTGAAGCAGCATCTGTTTTTCAGGCGATTTCTAATTAACATCTACCCCCCTGCCCCCACTCTATTCCTCATTATGGGAATGATGTAAATATATGTGCTCATCCTTTTTGATTTGTTGACATGGGAGCGTGCCAGTTGACAGCGTGCCCAGTCAAAGAGCTTAGTATTGCAAATTTTAATAGCAGCTGAGACTAATATTAGGCACCACACTCATTGACATTCAGGTGCAAAAAGCCATGTCAACACACTGAACTGGGGGGCTGCAGGAGGAAGGGCAAAGGAATAGAGGGTCTTATATTTGTATCCACTCTCTGCTCAGGCTTCTTGAGTATAATTCAACACATTTCCTCATTTTGAAATAGGTTGTTGTTAATGTTAATGGCAGTGCATGTGATAGTGGTGCAATGTGAAGGGGGCGCATGGAGGGTGTGTGTGTGTGTGTGTGTGTGTGTGTGTGGGGGGGGGGGGTTGAAGAGGCCCCCCGCCTCCCCCACCCTGCCTCCTTATCTCAGGCCGACAGTTGTCAGGAATCACGGGCAGAGGCCTGAGTTAGCGAGGCAGGCAGGCCTGGGGATATGGATCAAAGAGACAGAGCTGGAGAACCAAAGCAGCTCTGATCCCCCAACACTGAAACCCACTCTGTTCTATCCTTACTTGCCCGCCCGCCCTCTCTCTCGCTCTCTCTCTCTCACCCTGACATCAAATAGCGAGCTAGAGAACTCCACCATTCCAAAGCAGGCTAAATCTTCCTCTCACAACAAACCGGAGAAGAAATTAGAACGCAAGAGGAGAAATGTGTTCTTCTTTACTCGTGTGAAGTGTTGATGTGTTGGGGTCACTGTGGGAAGTAATAGTTTCATCTTCATTGGCAAGTCACTAAGTTGTCTGACCTGACAAAAACGGATTAGTGGTCCAGCGTACTGACTGTCTCATTGAAGAAGAAAAAAACTCCTTACCACTTAGAGGGCTCTGAAGCAAAATAGATTCATGGGAATTTGTCAAAAAGTATCGCTGGAAAAAAAAAAAGCTTTATTTTTTCAGGCTTTCTTAGGGTGGAGGGGGGTTGTAACAACTGATGGTGAAGCTGTGAAAAGGGTTTCTATTTACAGGGCCATCACAGGGATGGAATTTCATACTGTCATTTTGTCTTCCTGTCAATAAGACTTGGAATTGGCTGCACACTCCATCTCCACATGAAAGTCAGCCTCTAATTCTTTCCCATTCAATTTGAGAGGAGGAGGTGCAGAAATGGCGTGTGTGAATTACATTTCAAATGCAATATAGCTGTTTCAAATTGAATTATTGCCTGTCAGACGTACGGCATATGGTCTTCCTGTAATTTTGAAGTGCGATCTTAGGAAATTCATCCGACATTGTTATCTCATGTAAATGCCTGGGAGCACGATGAAAGGGTCAATGGCAGTGAACCCATAATGGAAAAGCTTCAGCTGAGACTCGGAGCCATTCAGAATAGACTGAGAGTGCAATAAACACAGAATGCAGCCGCATTCACTGAAGATGCATTTCATGTCATGAATGAATACTATTTCAATCAAATGAATTGACTGGAGCTGTTTTGACTTAAATTTGATGGGATTCCTTCCACAGCCACCTCATATGTTGGTGCGCTGTCCTAACATATAACAGTGGATGGTAAGAACAGTCTCGCCTTAAGCTCATAAAAATACCTGACATCTGTACAGGAGGATATAGCCATGAAAGTCAGTTTTTACTCTTTAAAATAAATCAACAGCAGGAAATTAGAAATTGCAACTGAATGGTAATAAGATTGTATATACTTTTAGAAGGTAGTACACAGCATCAGTTTCATTTAATGTCATCAAATCAGATTTTTCAAAGTTATAGACACCATCTTTTCCTTTCATTGCACCTCCTCAGCCTGACATTGTGGCAGGTTATCCAAATTAATCAACATTATTCTGCTGCTTTTTACTTCTACCAATGGTGCAATATATACATACATATATATATATATATATATATACTGTGTATATATATTTGGAGTATCGTAACATTGGGAGAAGTAAAAACTCTTTTCAAACATAATAATAAAGGAAATAAAGGAAAACTATACTATCCAAATTGTGCATCATTTATATGTAGTACTATATATATATATAGTACTAACACTAATGGTGCACAATTTGGATAGTCGTTTTCCTTCATTTCTTTTCTCCAAATCTAATCTGCCTGTTGGGAGGATCTTGTTGCTCAGGGTGTTCTGCACTGCTCTGTGTTCGTGGCTAATTGCATCTTCTTCAGCCAGTGATGTGTATTGATATGAGTCAGTTGTCTATTTTACCACAGAAAACAATCCCTCCTGAGCACAAAAAGTCTCATTTGGAATGGCTATTGTTCAAGAGACCAAGACAGGATAACACATGCAATCCCTCCCTCCAATACTCCCCTACTGTTGGTGTGGACACACAAACACATTGACTGCTGCCAACTCTTTGTAAATGAGACAGGCTGTGTTAACATCTAGCAATGAGGGATTTAAAGTGAAGATTCATGACACTGCAGTCACACACTTCATCAAAACACAAACCTATCGGCAGACAATATAATTTATATTCAATGATTCTTTAAAGTGCTGTATATGTCCCTCATTGACAATGGTCCAAAATGTTCAGTATGCATGTACTTCCACAGACACTTTGAAACGAAAGAAGGAAAACTACTCAAATGCACAATAGATATGTTGATATTGATCATCTCATACAATATGGCAAGATTTTCCAGCTGGGACCAAAAAAGCTGCTGCTTTGATTTAACCCTCAGAACAAGAAGACCTACAGAGGCCTGTACTACAAAGCAGGATTACGGGTTAGTGAGGTAACTTCAGGCTACCTCTGGATTCTCAGTCCTACGACAGAGGTTCACTTCTTACCGGGGTGTATTGCCATGGTTACTTATGCTGAACGCCTAACCTGCTCCTGTATAAAAGCTCCGCCTACTGACCAATCAATGCTCAGTACGTGGATTCTTAGATAATATTCCATAAGTACGAAGAAGTTAAAGCCATAATTCAGACTAAAAGCAACACAGTTTAAAATGACACATCAAAAAACAGCTGGCAATAAATCGCTGACTGTATGAATGAACAGATTTATAATATCACTGCTTCATCTAGAGCACGATAGATCTGACTATAATTATAATTACGTATTATATTAAGTTCATGTGTAGCACATGTATTCTGATGGCTTGTGACTTTAGCCGTATTCTTTCATCTGTAACCCCGGCGCTGTGAAACAGACTTGAGAGCAAATAAAAGAAAATCTGAATATATTCTCATCATATATTCACATCAAATATTCACTTATGTCTGTTGGCTTCTTGAGCTGTGTGTTGCAGTGTGACGTGTCGGAGTCGAGTCTCACAGTTACAGACTGGATGAAGCGTTACTTTGCGCCGGTTACTTTAATATTTGCTGTGCGATTATAAATTATGAAAGGAAACCTTCCTCCCACTGGAGGTTTTCCAGGCACGTCCAACTGGTAGGAGACCCCGGGGATGACCCAGGCCACGCTGGAGGGATTATATCTCCCGGCTGGACTGGGAACACCTCGGGATCCCCCAGAATGAGCTGGAAAGTGTTGCAGGTGAGAGAGAAGCCTGGGTCAGCCTGCTGGACCTGCTGCCACCGAGACCCGACCTTCTTATCAGGATGATAATGGATGGAGGAAACCTTCCTACTGCTTTGAATTATGTTTTTATCATTAAGTCCTTTTCACACCAAGAATAAGAATACAACTAAGCAACATATGAACTAAACAGAATAAACTCATGTAATTATAGTCAGATCTATCGTGTTCTATGAACAGATCTGTTCATTTACACATTCACACAGTCTGCGATTTTTTTCCAGCTGTCCTTCCTTCGTTTGTCAGTTTAAACTGTGTTACTTTGAGCCTGAGTTATGTGTTTAACTTCTACGTATTTCTCTGATATTATAGTTTTCTCTTTATTTGTAAAAAGTGTCGCTCTGCTGACAGCAGACTTCTTCATGGTTGTGATTGGTCAGAGGCTACAAACAGGCACTCAGAGCCTAAATCAGAAACCCTGGGTTGATTTACCGAGTTGATAACCATCTTTGCCCACTTAGCAGGATCATGGTTAAGGTTAGTTAAGCCGGATAACTTTATGATATTCTCGGTATCTTGAACTAACTTGATAGTACAGGCCCCTGGTCTGATAGGTTCAAATAGAATAAGTGGGTCAGAGAGTTACTGTGGAGCAAGGTGGAAAATGCTGTAATAAATTGTGGAACTAATTGCGAGCCAATTCAGTGATTGGAAAACAGCCTCTCTTTGCCTCTCATTCATCCATTCACACACACAATCGCACACCGATGGCAGCGAGCTATCATGCATTGGGCAGGCCTGACTATCAGGAGCAATTTAGATTAATGGCCTATATCCTGAGCCACCGCTGCCCCATGCCTAAAACAAGAAGCCTCTCAATCTGGATATATTCATCAGCTTTTAAAAGGCAATGTTTGTGATGTTGATAAAATGGCTCTGGAAATGTTAGGTTAGAATCAGTGGACAATGAGTTATGTCCTGTGTCTTGTCACTGTTAAGTTGGAGAAAGTTGTGGGGTATCCAGTTGTTTATGCAATGTTTAAAAAATAGCTTTACTTAATGTCAAATCATTGGTATTTTAATCATTGACCTGATACAGGATTTTAAGGACTACACCAATGACACAATGACCATTTCGTAAAAAGATTCTACTATTTTAAAATTCAGACCTAGCAACCAGGTTTGCAATGGTGGAGAGGGACGGTTTGAGTCTAGTAAATTCAAAGCTAAATCATCCAGCAACTTACTGTTGGATCATATTTCATAGTCTAACCTGTACCAGAATCTACATGCACACAATACAGCCCAACAGAGCCACTTATGTCGTTTGTGCTGTTTTTGGTCCAAGCTGCTGATAAATGGTAAATGGAGAAGTTTACAGTCCCTCGTCTTTCCACCTCTCAAAGCACTTTAGACGACATGTCAAAATTCACCCATTCACACATAATCATACACTAATGGCCGAGGCTGCGAAGCAGGGTCCAATCTGCCCATAAGGATCTAAGCTAATGCCCATTGAAGCACACTCACTCACCAATTTGGGAGAACCTTGGGGTTCTGTATCGTACCCAAGAAACCCTTTGACACAGAGGAGCTGGGGAGCGAGCCACAGCCACCCCGGTAATTCTTCAAGAAAGCAAACGGGCCCACTATGACACCAAGATATTCTGTGAATAGCAGTGGTGGGCCGCCAGGTCCAATTAAGCCTTCTCCGCTGGCCTAAACAGAATCACAAAGTTATAGCTATTTTATAATTTAATTGTTTTTTACAAATACACTACATGTATTATAATAATTTGTATTATTATTATTATTATTAGCTATTAGCTTATTTTCTCGTTGCACAGCTCCTGTCTGCCTCTGTTGCTCTGCTTCCAGCCTGCAGTGCTGCTTCCATTGCAGCTTCTTTTAAGGAGAGCTTTTATCCCATCAGATTTCACCTCTATGTCTCTATGGAAGCAGAGCAGCTTCAAGATGGCCTTTAAAGATTAAAGTACATGGGGACGTTGTCGTTATTGTCATAGTTTTCAACCAGTCAGATCTTTAGTTTGACATGCTGGGCATATTCTTTGACGTGCCAGCGCCTGTGAGGTGGCGTCAGCAATAACATGCACTGTGATTGGTCACTGGGCCAGCGTGACTTGTGTCAACAGAAAGCTACCTAGCTGCTAGCAGAACTCAGTAGGTGTAAGAACAGTTCAGGCTGAAACAAGTTATGACATTTTTTGTGTTTTGCTTTGTGTAATTTGTTTAACACTAAATGTCTGAAGGAGGAGGAGAAACAGACTTGGTGGCGGATTTACTGAGGATGCCTTTCTCACTTAGGGTTACGGGCATGTTTGGCAGTGACGATCCTAATATCGACTGCCACTGTCGAGCGGACATTTTCAGCCCTAAAACGGGCGGCTCGACTGTCCTCACTTGCGTGCATGGCCATCGAGAAGGACCTGGTACTGGGACTGAGGCGTACCGATAAACTGTACAACCACTGAACTGTTTAACAAAGAGAGGAGGATGGACTTTGTCTTCAAGTGAACAGCATGTGGTGAGTGAACTGCTGTTTGTGTTACTGTTTTGTTTTTACATCTGCAGTCGTATTTAATCATAAACAAGCCATGGCGCTGTTGCTGCTGTCCCTGTCGGGCGTCGAGCCGGGGCTGGTCCCGCTACCCGGGAGCTAGCTGCTGCAGCTAACGCTGACAACAATTTTTATTTTTGTGCTGAATTTTCAGTGTTGTTTACTTGAGCTCAAATTGTGCAGGGCAGCAGCAGCTGCTACTTGTGCCGCGGTGCCTCTCACCCTGCCACGGTGCTGCCCCGCTTGGTTCTCCGCCGGAGAGGCTAGCGCTGTGGAGGTGGTGGGAAAGGCAGGTGTTCCCTTGCCGCCAGCCTATCTTCCATCACACCTCCTCGGGTGAGCATGGTGGTGAATTTTAAGGAAGTTAATATCGTTCCTTCTGATCGTGGCTTGTGCTCTTGAGTGTGCAGTGTTTTAGTGCCGCAGTTTTGTTGGATTGTTTTGTCATGTTTTGTTATAACTAAATGTGACTGGTTGTTGATGTGGACTACATGCATTGTCCGTTAATAATGCAGCATCCCGTCATGTGCCTATTTATGTATACGATATCAGACGGCACAGAAGGCCCAGGTAGAAAATGCACGGCCAGCCACTCGTGAATAGCATATCTTTCACCTCCACACGGCTCTCAACATGGCGACCTGCTGAGCCAGCAGCTAGACAGCACGAACAGTGCAAACAAGAGCTACAGTGCTGACAGAGCTAACAGTGTTTACTTGGGGGGGAACCGGAGGGTGGTCGCTACACTTCCGCGGCAACAACATGGGTCACTGTATCTTTACATTGCAAATAGTTGTTTTCTCCTATATTAACGTTGAATTGTAGCACCTTTAACAGACCTGTATTTAAATGAAAATCTTCAATATAATTACTTTAAACAAGGTGCCGTATAGTTTGAGCCTTTTCAGTGGTTAATAATACAATTATTAATTTATTTGAGGCATTTGTCCTCACAAATTGTTTTTATCCACACAATTTACTCTACATATTTTAAGGCATTTTTTTCTAAAGGCAATCAAAAGATAAACAACATTATCGATGTTATTGTAAATCAGTTATTTATTTTCAAGACTGCAAAACATTTTGCCTCATATTCTGTTGCTGTAAAATTGGTTAACTTGAGACACAGATAAATCATACCTTTTTGAGGGTTCATTTTCAGCCCAAGAGTTTACCAATGCCCATGGGTGAAGACAAGGGACAGGAGAGCTAAAGACATTAGCTTAAAATCCTGAATAAGTCTACTGTCTGTAACCTTAAAGTGTCCTGTTCAGTATGAATGTCCAGCTTGAGTCTTAAAATTAAAAACAAATGTTCCCTTAAAATTCATGAAAAGAATCTGCAATAAGGTTAAATTGCTCCTGTGGCTGTTCCTACGGTGTGTGAATGTTAGTTAGCCTGATGGACAGGTGGCACCTTGGTAGCTCCTCCCATCAGTGTATGAATGGGTATGATTGGGTGAATGATGACAAGTACTGTTAAAGAGCTTTGAGTGGTAAAGAGATGTACAAGTACAGTCCATTTACCATTTACCATGTCCCCATGTAAATCCAAGCTATTATGACTAACACTTAAATACAAGAATACATGACTGTATTATTTTAACTTCACTTCAGCAAACGGGTATTGTGTCCCCAATTATGACTGCACCCTAACACCTCTGTAACAGCAAACGTTACTCAGCAGAAGCACGGTTCACAATGGTTAGTTAACCTAATGGCCCAAAGTGGTCCAGTCTGAACAGGACTCAATCCACAGCAGCAAGAATTTACTTGGCTAAAATCAGTAAACTGATCCATTGAATACTAAATGAAATGGGATGCTGTAAATTACAGAAAGTTGATTGCAATAAAAAAATTTCAGCTCTATTTAGCCACCCAAGTATAATTGGTCCAGTGAAAAGACACAAATGCATTACTTATCATTAGCCTGATAAGAAGGATTTTTCTGTCATATGTGTCCCCGCGATTCTCGCATGATCTTGTGACAAGGCAACAACCAGCCTACCATTTGGAGCATTGATTTTGGAGAAATTCACAATTTTGGAGTTGCAAAAAAAATTCTTCTTCTTCTTTATGTGGAGGCTAGCCACCTCTCCCCACCCTCAGGCCATGTGGTGAGGGTGGGGAGACACGTCCCAGGCACATCACTGAATACACAAAGATGAACCTATAGTATGGATTGTCAAACCAACTCTCTGCAAGGTGACCCACCAAGATGTCAGTGTAACAATTATGCATGATTGCCCAACACTGGTGAGGTTGAAGTTTAGTTCTTTCTACTTTACTTGATTCACTGAGTTAATATTATATATCCTCATGCTTAAGTATCACAGTAGTCCTGCAGGTCTTACCTGTGGGGAGAGTCCGTTGCTGACAGGGTTAACGTGGTTGCTAGGTGCTGCAGAGCTCATAAAGGAGTCAGAGTAGCTGGAGAAGCCGTGGCGGTTCGAGGCCAGACCGTAGCCAGAGCTGTTGTCAGTGCTGGACAGACCGCTCTGGTGCATGGTGGACGGAGGCAACGGCTGGGGACGGTGAACTGTACCACCGCCGTCTGAAGGGAGAAACACAGCACAGCACATAGCTGAGCACGTAAAGATACACTGGTCAAAACCTTCATTCCCCAGTCTGTTGTTGGGTGAAATAACACAGATCTATTAGGCTAGCAGTTTCCCCTTGCTACCAGTCTGTGTGCTAAACACAACCTAGATATATCGATGAACAGCAGCAGATGACAGCATTGTTTTCAGGTGCGAAGGGGACCTAGCATCTTGATTTGCAACGTGTTTACTTGTCTTCTGACTTAAGATGGAAATGATTCTCAACCCAAACACCTAACAACCTGACAATCTAAGTTTTTCAACAGAGTATGGAGTTTCTAACGTCACAAAAAGAAAGGGCATGTAAAACACTGCAAAGTTCAAATTTACAAAGTATACATAGGTGAGTAAAGGGATCCACACAGGTGAACAGGGCTCACCGAGTGGTTTGATGAGTGAGACAATTATATCATATACTATGACCTTCACCAGTCATCCGACCATTCAGTAGGTTTACATTATGTTGTTTGTGCATTTCTGTATTGTGTACCTGTTTGTTTCAAGTTTGAGTCACTTTGTCTGAGTTATCTCAAACAAAGTGTTATCTCAAACAAAGTGCAAATAATGATGACAAGTGTACATAATGACAAGTGTAAACTATGATGTTTTTTTATTCAAAAATACCTATGTGAGATTGTGGAGCCACATGTTAAACAGTGCCCTCCACCACCATCCCCTAACACCAAAACAAATGGGTGATTTTTTGGTTTTGGAAGAATGCTGTTCATTGCTCCAGTAGAGTTCCAAACTCCTGGAGAATCTATGACGAGCACCACTGATCCTTCTAGTGGATCACTCTCACTCAAGACACTGCATCACTATCATCTGTCACCCATCTAAAAGTGTTGTCTTCTCTACCTTGGGACAGAGTGTTGGATGGGTAACTGGACTCTGGCAGCTGGTATGTAGGAAGTGTTGGCATCCCTGTGGGAGGGAATCCACCCGGCAACAGGTGGTTGAAAGCCGCTAGCTGATTAGCTCCTGCTTGCTTTCGCCACCTGGCCCTTCGATTACTGAACCAAACCTGAAAAGAAAAAGAGCAAAAAACAAAATAAATCTGTTTCATTAGTCTTTTAACTTTATCTCAGACTCAGAGTGAGATTTTCTGTTTCATTTTAATTCATTAGAATTTAACTGGCAGCTGAAGTTGTGTCACATGCTATGGAGTTTACAACTAAAACGATCTCCGTCCGCACGGCCGTTTCAGCATCGCATCAAAATCATTTCTGTCCATGAAAATGAATATCACATGTACACTAGACACGCTGGTGCAAACAGGAAGTAGATTGGTTACTTAATTACAGATTATTATTATTATTATTAACCTTGAGTATTATAGTACTCAAGGTTGTGCTTAATACTTAAGATTGTCATCTATTATCTTCCTCTATATATGTTATGTCATTGTCACAGTGGGGGAAACAGTCACAGTCACAGTGTGGATGGATGTACACAGTATGTGCTCTTTTGCAGGAACCACTGGAGGTCAGCAAACTAAATAGGTTTGGCTGTGTTTCAGTAGCTTTAATCATCATAATTGTTTCAGTTTTACTACATCAGAATAATCAAATGAGAAATTCTGAATTTCTACCAAATGGTAAAAACAAAAAAAAAGTGAGTGATTTTTGGCATGGAGGAGATAATAAATACTATGTCAATGGAGTGTGCGTGCGCATCTACAGCTACAGTAAACATTTCACACACGACTGATCAAAGCAACAAACACACTTACAACCTTATAGTTTTACATTTGATAGAGAGGAATCCCCTTCTTTTTGGAAACTCAAATTTAGTTTAATTTAATATTATTTCATTTTACAACGCAGACAAGAAGTTTAGCAGGTTTCGGTAGGCCAAATATAAGACCCCATAAGAGCCCTTAAAAAGCCACCTCTTGAGAAGATTTAAGGCAGCAACTTCTCTGCTGAAATGTTGCAGTCAAAGTAAGAATTATATTCATATTGCTTACATTTCCAGTAAACAATGAATGTCCAATACCAGAATTTAGTATCAATGCTGAAAGTATTATTTCTGAAGTGAGGTCACAAGTAAGGGTTTGGATGTGGGAGTGGGATATGAGTCTGTAGTGTGTCTGACTTTCAGACAGAGACCAGCATGTGAGTCCAATATCAGATGTACCATTTACATTGGCCTATTTATGTATAGCATAATACAACTTACAGAACAACCTCACTTTAACAATTTATTTGTGGCAAACCTTAACCATAGCTTAAGCATAGTGTAGTAGCCTTGGATATATAGCGTAGGAATAAATGTGATAAATTAAACTTGAAGTCACAGGTTCTTTGACCAAACACCATTGACCCCATTACATGTACATATAAATTATTCTTTAACAAAGGAATTTTAAAAAGCTCTGTTAGTTGTTGTGTTATTACATAATGTATTTAGTGTGAGTGATATTGGGAAAAGGATCAATATAGTTCTGGTCACCAAAAATCATCTTTTGTCTCAGGACCATCATCTTTCACTGCCTGTACTGTAAGAGCATTAGAACACCCCAATTACGACCACGCCAACTGGCTAAACCCAAGACAAACAAGTCCACAGCACAGCTGCTGTTTGAGTTGTTCTAGTGAAGTCAAGGCAACAACTGAAGGCAACCTAGAAGTACACATACATGTAACACGAACTCAAGTCCAGTTGAATCAGTGCTGTATGGTTGTACAGAGAAGAGATGATTACCTGGCTAGATGGTCATAGCTTACCACCTGCATATTTGAAAAAAATACATAAAAAGACAATCCCAAAACATTTGCTGTGTAGTGTACTGGTTTCAAAAGAAGAAGAAAAAGAATGTCAAACATGAGGACATGTCTAACACACACACACACACACACACACACACACACACACACACACATATATTCCCCAGTCCAGTAAAGGGAGCCAAATCAGGCAGATTGTGAAATGACAAAGGGGTGTGTATTGCCAAAAGCTAGACTGTCTTCTTTTTCAACTCAGCAGGGCACTAATTTCCCAGTTCTTAATTTAAGCCAACAGAAAGACAGAAGCTCAGGGCAGGTAACAGCCTGTCTCCTTCATTTGAACCAAACCATAGCATACCAGTCACACGCACACACACGCACACACACACACACACACACACACACACACACACACACACACACACACACACACACACACACACAGAACAGTGGCAGGAATCTATGTATTGCCTCCAGCTTTCAACCCGCCCATTTTCTCCAGGAATCCTCTTTTTTCATTTGGAGCAAATGGAAACATGCCTTTCAAGTGGAGAAGATCATTTGGACTGCTATTTCTGTAGAGGAGACTCAAATAATTAGAACAGGTGTTGTCCCCCTGAGGTACTACTGCAAGAGAAGTGGAGTCTGACAGATCAACTCAACAGTCCAAATGGACAGAATGTCACCTCTCACCACCTCCTCTATATCTTTGGTTCTGGAGTAGAGCAGAAACAATGATTTATCAATCATCAGAAAATAATTGGACTGTAATGGGGATGGACATTTTTTATTATTTCTTACAATAAATAATACGGATTAATCAATAATAAATAACACCAGTAAATCTGTTTTTAAGTGCCTTTAATGTTAGCAAAGGACACTATGTTAGGTGAAGCTCTCGTCGCACATTAACTCTCTCTGTGGTACTATACAAACACGTCATTTTGATTGACACACCTCTTTCTGTTGAATGTGTGCACAATTATTTCCTCAGTAAAAGCCGCTTTCATCCTTCTATTTTACAACCTTTATACAATCACATTGTCTTCATTTTTTTGCTTTTGCTACCACACCTGCTATAAGGTTTGTTGACAGGGGAACGAATTCCATCAAATATCTGCATTCTACAGCTGTCACTGCATAACATAAGCCAAAGATTACTGACACATGCCCCTCAAACTACAATATGGTACACATCATTTTAAAATCATTCGTAGTTTACTTGAATAGTAATGCACACTCAATTATTAAAAAGCTTCTCATAGTTGGAAAATTATATATTTTTAATTTTGCTACATATATCTGGCAGTCTATAACAAGTAAAAATGTATTCTGTAATACAGATAAATAACAGGAAACACATGAGCACATGAGTGTTGAATACTCAATAGCTCAGTTGGGGCTTTAAGGAGGATGACAGTGACACTCATTATTCCCAATATGACAATGTTCTGCATTTCATATGGCTCATGTATACGTCATATTCTATTTGGATATTCAGAATTAGACTTTATTCTGAATGGAGCACTTCCCAACTAAACATGTAGGACATGCAGATATTATTCAGGCTTTTAAGAGCATTCTTTGGACATTTATACAGTGCATTCAGAATATCAGTCTCAATAGAGGTTTTTAATGTTCTTTGCAACACTAACCGTAACCCAAACCTTAACCCTAACCCCTAACACTAACCCTAACCCTCTTTCCTGTTTACGACCAACTCTGGGAGTTGGACACTAACCAACTAGCCAATAGTTTGCCAAGCTGGAGTAGTGATGGATGCAAAACAGAAAAGGAGAAACACACCTACTTTTAAGCATCACGAAGGACTTGGATATCAAAAGGTTTTGGATAAATGCAAATATCTCAACAACGACCTTTTCAAGAAGGTGGTTGAAGGAATTAAGAAGGGAAGCTGTGTCCAAAAATATGTGGACGTATTTTGTAGATTTGTTGAGATAAAAGCTTGCAAAGGCTTGTAACAGTGTCGGACATTTGGAATCAAAATCCCACAATGAGACTGCTGCTACAATCCAAGTTTACAAAATAATCAATCACAAAACGAAATGGAATGGAGCAGAACACACTGGTGAGCTAGCGCTATGCTACTGACTACTAATGCACTATGCAAAATCACCCCTGACCACAACAGGTACACACTCTCCTCCTCTGCTTCTATGCATTCATTCTAATGCATAGAAGCACCAGCACTGTGACCAAAGCCTGTTTATTGTTTGTTACATATTTCAAAACATGAGAGCAGTGCAGATGAATGACGCAAGTTGATGACATGTCTCAGCTTGCATCAGTTTTTCTTTTACATTTCCATCAAAGAGCTACATTCATTGCACCATCTGACATGCTTTCAAACTGAAATGGTACAGTTTGACACAGACTTTATTCAACCTGTCTCGCCCTGTGAGAGTCTTGTTGAGGCGTCCGGTTAATCTATGCCAAGGTGCATTGAGGCTCCTGCATTTGTCATCCATCTGGAAATTAATTCTATAAATCACCAGTACTTCCAAAATATGCAAAATGGTGTTCTTCAATACATGCACTTGACTCTGTTGAAACTGCAGTTGACGACACTGGTCCCAGCTCAAGGTCCCCTTACTCGCTTCCACTGGAGCTTTCCACCAAATCGACCCTTCAGCAGACTGAGTTTGCTCAGTTGCCATGGACCTACAGATGGTTAAACGTAATGCATCGAAGCAGTGCAAGACAGCCAACATGGATGAGGGTACTGTGATAGAGTCAAAAGCTCCACAACGACTGAGCTGGGATTGTACATTAACTACATTAACTTATACTGAAACCTGCGTCAGTGAATGCAGTAAGACCAGTGTCTGTCAAGCAGAGCTTTGTGTTGGTTGCCATGCCACAGTGGTGTGTCACTCTAAGTTCTCCTTGCTCTTGATTGATCCACGTTGCTGCTGTGGATTAAAGCTCCCGTGAGACAGCCCAGACCCTTCAGTGATCTGCTGTGTCTTTTACATGAGGGGTGGGCTTGAAAGTGGTGGGAATAACATATTCCAGCCAAGATGTCAGGGAGTGAGACATGGATGAGGAATGCAGCCCCCAGCCCACTACTGAACACCTAACAGCTGTTGTTAGAGCTCACAGTATTTTCTCCAGCACTACTGGGACACTGGGGAGCTGTCAAAACCCAGACCAAAGAAACGGTTCCGTAGCTAAGATGTGAACAGCTGGCAGAGTCTCTCGCAATATACTGTGTATATGTGTGAAAAATAGTTGAACTCAGTGGGTAAATATGGAATTTGGTCCATTAAGTATTGCAATAATATGACACCTTGTACATACAACAAGGTTAACAAAACAATTCAAGAAGAACTGATTTGTGTGCATGTTTATCAGAGCAGAATAAAAGTTAAACTGGTTTTGACCTGAAATCACATGAACGCTCCCTCAAGTCAGAACACCAAGTCAAAAACAGCTAACATGTTGTTTTAGCAATAAAACACAACACAGTCTTTGTAGCATCTACGTCGTTTCCACTTAACAACTTAAAGCTCATGCACACACCAAACCATGGGACCTTCTGAGCAGCACTGGCACTCTGAGTGGCAATGCCGTTCTAGTTTTCTTATACATTTCTTGGATGGGTGGTTAGTGTATTACCTGAACCCTGGCCTCAGTGAGTTTGGTCCTCTGGGCCAGCTCCTCCCTGGTGTAGATGTCGGGGTAGTGAGTTCTTTCAAAAGCCTTCTCCAGCTCCTCCAGCTGCTCCGCTGTGAACGTGGTCCGACTCCTGCGCTGCTTCCTCTTCAGCGGGAGGTCAGGCTCCGACTCCACGTCTGACACTTCGTCCATCCGACTGCCTGGACAAACACATGGAGGGGACACAATAGACTCATCTCAGCATGTTTCATAATGTAACGAGTGTCTCAAATTAGCTCCATGGTTGGTAGGAGACTATAGTTTCCCGTTTCAAAGTCATCATTTTGCACAGTTGCAACAGTCTGACAACATCATACTACTTTCCATGAAGATGCTCACAGTTAGCTGATCAAATCAAAAGGCTCATCATTTAAAAAAGTTAAAAGATGTTGATATTGAGCAACTGATTTTGATCATTGATGGTTGTTGGTGGAAAACTGTCACTTCAAATGAGACATGTCATGAAACGTGTATTCGCATATCATTTAGATATAACATGAAATGGTATGCAGTTCATTTTATTTTTCAACTTTGCACGTAATATTCAGTTTAGCGGGGTTTAATGTCTGATTTACCCTGTCCACTGGATTATAAACTGGGAATAATCTCAAACAAATGGAGACGTTTGTCAAAATTGTCGATCCATAGCAAACAACAGAACAAATATATCAACACAAACTTGTCAATATCATATTCAACAGCATTTACCAAATGCTGTTGACATGTGTGTGAGGTAAACTCAAGTGAGGAGGGTAAAGATGCCATGCTTTGACATGTCTATGTTTACATTTGTTTTTGCCACACTTATATAACTACAGCATGATTCATTAGATCCGCAAGGAGGATCATATGAGCGGGCGTGTGTGTGTGTGTGTGTGTGTATGCGTGTGTGCGTGCGTGTCTGTCCACGGCTAATGCTATTCTGCTACAGTAAACTGGATAATATTTTGGATCCTATCCTGTTTGCGGTGACTAGTTCATACTGCCTTTGATTCCACCTTATCAGCCACTACTACGCTTACTTGGTTGTAAAACCATGAAAACATTTATTAATTTTTTGACCAGTTTATAAGTGGGATAACGCCCTTCGAGGTGTCCAATATCAGGAATTAGTAGGCTTTTATTGGTCTGTTCTGGCCTCCACGTCGTCCATTAATCCCTGATAATGGACATCTCATCAAACATTATTCCTTATACTTACACAGTAAAAGGCATGTTCACAACTTCACAACTACAGAGAGAGGCAGGCAGAGGAATGAGGGACGAATTATGCTTCAAACAGACCTTTTTCTGTGTGGTTATTTATACAACAATACAATTTTCTTGTGCTAAGTACAATTAGATATCAAAACCTGCATATCCCAGCATCCCCTAGGGCCCGGTGCTGAGAGTTACAGTGGAATAAGGGGTGCTAATCTCTCCAGACCACCTTGGTGATGTGTGTAGCACCATTCTTCCACTGTGGGCCTCAGGGCAGCCCAGATAAACACACTGGCAGGATGCAAATAGTCCCACAATATTTATTGTGCAGCTGATTTCATTCACGCACAATATGTTCATGCTACTGTTCAGAGGGAGCCATGGAAGATTATCTGACATGCAGATATTCATTTCTTCTTACCCGGACTGGAGAGCAGTTATGATACATAAAGCTCTACTCTGTGTGGACTGTAGAGGACGTATAAGAAGTACGACAGCTCAGGTGACATCACAGCTCAGGGGAGGACAGTTCAGATGGGAGGTTGGCAAAGTGGCAAACAACATGGCTTCTTGAACTTCAACAACATGAAAGAGAGCTCAAATCTGAACACAATGATCAGGACCATTGATTAACCTTCACAGTGCCGGGTGCTGTAACATATGACCCTCAAACTGTGAGGCATAAAAAGGCCAAAAACGATTTAAACACTAAAATCCCACGATGTCACTCATGTCTACAAATTATTCAATCAAAGTAAGGCATGCAATTACACAAATACATCAATGCAATACTGTTATCATTATTGTTTTTATTATATATATATATATATATATATATATATATATATATATATATATATATATATATATATATATATATATCTAGAGCATGTGAATTCCAGCTCCATGGCTTTTGGATTTGATGTATATTAAAAATGTACAGATGGATGATGTGAGTTAATGACACATCTCAGTCTGCATACTGCTTTGTTTTCCCATCTAAATACTACGTTTATAATTCACCCGGCATCATCTCACAGTCTGACAGACTGAGACAAGGATTTTCATGCTTTTTACAGCTTTTGATGAATCAGGTGTGTAACATCTGTTTGAACAGTGAGGAGGTCTTCAGTGAACTAAAGGCTTGCAAATATGTCTTTATATCTGATGTGTTCGTCCAATAGTTGTATTGTAGTGAATTATGGGTATTGGCTATAGACAGTGGAGGGCAGACATGGATATTCTCTCTCAGTTTGTTTGTTTGTATGAGTGCCTTCATTGTGTGCAGAAGTTGGTCATGTGCTGGTGCAGTAGGAAAGAAAAGGCCCATCAAACTGGCTTAGACAACTATGGGTTGGCTCTGTAGTTTAATTAAACAAGGAATTATGGGATTAGTGCGAGGCTCCCATTACAGGCCACTGGAAGAGTCTCAGGGAGAATATCTTTTTGTATTCCCCCTAGCTGCCCCCCTTGAAAGCTCCCGCGAGAGAATTCTCAACGGATTACATGTGGCCGCAGGACATGCTGCTGCATTAATTAAATCAATTCTTTCACCATTTACTCCCTGCAAAGATTTGTTTTCTTTAAAACCAAGGTAAGAACATACACATGCATATATATGCATATATACTTGTTTGTAGCTGGTAGGTTTGTGTGTGTGTGTGTGTGTGTGTGTGTGTGTGTGTGTGTGTGTGTGTGTGTGTGTGTGTGTGTGTGTGTGTGTGTGTGTGTGTGTGGAGGGGGGGTTGCTGCAAAGCAATTTGGCAGTAACTCAGCGTGACAACACTTGAGGCCGCTGCAGTGGGCTGGGATCACTTTCCAAAAGGCACCTCGGAGTCCTCGGGGTGCTGCTGTGACAGGATGGACTCTATTTGTTTTCCCTCCACATGCTGCTGGATTTAGGGGAGGAGCGGGGCAGAGGTGGGAGAGAAGGAGGGATGTGAGAGAAAATGAGGCTTCCTCTCCTCACAGTATTTTCTGTCTCTGCCTCTTCCTCTCCGTCTCTGAGCCCACACTGAGCTAGAAAAACGTCCGTAAGGCTTGTTATGACTTGTTTACCTATTTCGTTCTTCTTTTGAATCACCTTGCTACTTTGCTATCACTCTATCTTTCTTTCCAGAGTTTTACATATAGTGTGGGTCAATACATTTTAGAAATCTAAATCTAAATCCAAAATCTATTTTTTTGTTTTTAAGGAAATAATTAATTTAATATTTTTTTTGACAATTTTTTTTTTTTGACAATTCAACCGCAAACAATAATCATTATAATAGTAAAGTGTCAAAGACACAGGCAGCTGTTTTTCCATCATAATAATGAGGTAACACCCTCTCATAGTATAAGCAGATGAGAACGAGGAACACATGCCTGTGTCTTGGCATTGAAATTGCATTTGCAGTTGAATCAAATGCATTTTGCCTTTAAGTTTGTCCTGCTAGAATAAAGACTTTCTCAAAACTGGGTCATCTGAGAGCAGATTTGAAAAGCAGAGCTGAGAACGAAGCACCCAATAATTGGACATGTAAATGGCACAGTGTCTGGGACTGACAACCTGAACAGCATTGGTGGTTTGGTAATGCATGCTTGCAGCAGCTCCACGCTCAGTTTGGATGGCAGCACAATAAGGATCCCCAGGATGGAGGAGAATAAAGTTTGACAGGCCGGTGGATCAGGAGGGTCAGCTCCTCTCTCCAGCTGATAATGGAAAGCAGAGATTATGGTAATGAGACAGACGCCTAGAGCCGATAGAGGGGCTAAACCTGGACTTCATCTTTGTCTCCACCAGATCCCTCGATTGGCATGCTATGTCTTATCGGGAGCATGGTGCACACACACACACACACACACACACACACACACACACACACACACACACACACACACACACACACACACACACACACACACACACACACAGGGTTTGCAATTGTGCTGCGGTATAAATAACAGCCTTGTTTTGTAACAGAGAGAATACGATTAGTATAGAAACACATCCACGCTTTAATTTTCTATCAGATCACTGCCATCATGTGCAGCAACACACACACACACACACACACACACACACACACACACACACACACACACACACACACACACACACACACACACACACACACACACACACCTTTATCTGTGATACCCTCATTGACATAATGCATACCCTAACCAAAACCTCATTCTAAACTGAACCTTAAAACCAAGTCTGAACCTGAGGACTTTGAAGAGGTGAGGACCTGCCAAAATGCACTCAGTTTGCACACACACACACACACACACACACACACACACACACACACGCTATGGTCCAATACCATCTTAAGCCAGTTGCTCATTGTTGCGGAAAATAAAACATTCTGATACTTAATAATGATAGCTGTAATTCCATATGTTCTAGGGAGAGCAATTTATCACCAAATTAATACCCAATTATGTTTTTCAGAATGTGTGCTGAGTCCCTCTTAGCATACGGCTTTCAAATGTTTTTTTTTTTCAGTCCTGAAGTATCAATCTAAAATGTAATCCACTTGAACAAAGTATTTGTGTTTGGTTGTGATCAAATACGTCTGTGAGTATTTAAAAAAAAAAAAAGTTGCACAAGTTATATATAGTGAGACACAAAATACAGGAATCAGCCGATAGAAAATCCACTACGTGTTACGTTGTTCATTGTGTACACATGACATCTATTGTACTTCTGCCATCCTGATGGAGGATCCCCCTCTGTTGCTCTCCCCAAGGTTTCTTCCCTTTTCCCCTTGTTTTTTTGGGGAGTTTGAGGTCCCGGGACAGAAGATGTCGTATGTGTACAGATTGTAAAGCCCTCTGAGGATGATTTTTTATTTGTGATTTTGGGCTATACAAAATTAATTGAATTGAATTGAAAAGGACCGTGACCTAGTCTACAGTTTCCTGTGTTTTTAATGATATCTATATATTTTGAACTCTCTTCAGACCGATGAAGACCATTTAAGGTTAAAATCATTTGGTGTTTTAACATAAAAGAAGGATTTGTATATCGTGTTTTCTTTTTTTCTTTGAGACCCATTCTCATGAGCCACTTTAGATTGTGTGAACGTAAATGGGAAAGTGACTGAGGTCTTTCGTGTGTTTGGAGGAACATACAAGATTGTTCGGATAGTGTTTTTTTGAGTGGAAAGGGCAGGAACCCTTTGTTCATCAAGCTGCTCAATAGACAGATAACACAAGTGGCTTCTGGTAGAGAATACTGACAATACTGTTCCCCACTTCGACCAAGACATGGGGACAATGACTGACAGAGCTCTGGAGAGCTGTATGAAACTAATTATGGGTCATTTTGAAAATCATATTAGTTCCAGTATAATTACACTCAGGATCTGCTTTCAGTTTAGCTCCATAGGCTCCGACCAGTCCAACAGACTACATTGGCTTAACAACTGATGAATTTATTAGTGCAAAACCAATCCTTGCAAAATGGCGTGTTGATGCTTCAGTTCTGTCCACAGCTGTTGTGTTTGTGTCTGTTAAAGATGAAAGAAGGAGAAAGTCTCAATAAAAGTCTTTTCTCGAGTGCTGCCTCTGATACCGATCTCTTTCTCTGCTCTCTGCTCAGCCTGAGGCAGGATTTAACCCACCTGCCTGCTCTCCTCACTGCCAAAACTCTTTGTTTTCACACTATGAGCTGCCACACACCCTTTTTCTACATTGCAGACTGTCAAGTGAAGTCACAGACTGGAAGCTCCCCAACGGGATATTCCATTATTTGATGGTGTACGATTTGAAGTTATTAAAATCTGTATCAAACTAAAAACGGTTAAACTGGTTCTGGTTGTACAGCATTCTCCAACAGAGGAACTGTTTTCCTGAGTAGAAGATGGCTCAGTACAACCAGCAGTGTGGTTAGCTTGAATTAAGAGAGTTGACTTTTTTGGGTGGGTGAATGGACCCTTTTAATCGACACGCCAGCTAATTCTTTCCAACATATTTACCATCCATTCCAAAGACCACAGAGCCCCTAGCAGAAGGACTACAATCACAATGTCCACTTCTGGAGCTTTTGCTGGAGGCGTGTGAATAGATGTGGACAGAGGGAAGTGGCTGTGGCTCTTTTAGTCGTCTTGTCTTGGCTGTGAAGGCTCTTTGGACACCTCTTTCTGGTCAGCTGCCTCAGTGACAAAGTAGACTCACCTTAAACAACAGAGGCCCGGGACTCTCCCAGCGCCTTTCAGGACCAATAGATGCAGCACCTCAGGGGGCTGCTGGCCATGAAAGACCCCGAACAGCCCCGCTGAACTCTCAAGACTTCAGTAAACACTTCCAGACTGAGTCACTGAAGCTGAGCAGCCGAGCAAAGTGCCGCCTGCATATTTAAGAGTTAAAGAGGTCAAATGGTGCCGAGGCATGACATGGAACGGATAGATGGGGGAGGTTGTTGGTTTTAATTTAAGTATCGCATTTTAACATAGTTAAGTTTCACTTTGCTGACCTACATCAATAGGGTTAAAATAATGAGTCAAAATGAAGCTCAGGATCAAGGTAGTCATCTTTCAGTGTAATTTCACCTGGGCTCGTACATTTCTGCAAACCTTTGTGTATTATAGTATACATAAATTTTGTGCCTGCTCATACAAATTAAATTGAGATAATTCATGTCACCTATTTAAAAGGGAATTTAACTAAAATATTTCACAAAAAGTTGTCAATGCATAAACATTCTCAGTTGCTCCTGAACATTTTTCGTCAATAAATATGCATCTTGTAACACAGCTTACTGTAATAACAGGCTCATTGAATTTGTGCTGCAGTGGCAATTTTTTCGTTTGACTTGGAGATTTGTATGCCTGTACCAACAATGCAAGGCCTTGAATTGAAGGTCTGAACATTCAACTAATTGAGGCCAAAGCCAAAGTTTTAAAAATGTATTCAAACAACACAAAAGAAAGTAAAGTAAAATCTGCCAGTTGGCACCAGGAGCCGCTCCGTCAACAAAGGCCTCGAATTCAAGCCCAAGTGAGCAAAACTGAGCTGAAGCCGAAACCAGCGCTGCAATGTTCCTGTGCCTCTGCACACGCTCCATTCACACAGTTCAGCATTGTTCCTGCCTTTGTTCCAATACATCTCTAACACAATGGTATTTAGTCACAACAAATGCAGCAAAAGTGTATAGTAAGCAGCAGGAGTGGAGTGTGTGCAACGTAGGCAGTTTTACAATGATGAGTAAAATATTTGCCAAAAGATTTAGGGAGTCTGCACACTCTCTGTGCTGAAGAAAATGAATGGAAAAATCCCAACTTTAGTTGTTTTACTATAAAAAAAATACTTGACTGCAGCCACAAACGTATGGTCTCACAGAAAGCTCTAGGATCTGTTAGTTAGAGGAAGCTCTGTGCTCTTAGTAACGCGACATAGAACTGGCACTGAACTCAATCCAGCCCACACAAAGATGCTGGCTTTATCAGGGCATTATGTCTTAGCAAACTGCTATTAATGCAAAGTCTTTATCTTCTTTCCTCCCCGGGCACTGGCATGCATGTGTCTTTATTTAGTAGATAAAAAATAGCCATAAACAAAAATTGCCGACTGTCAATATAAACACTGATAAAGATTAGAGCTGGGAGCAAATATAATAATAAGAGGCACTCTTAAGATATATTCGACACAGCAAAGCCCTCAGTGGACAGCTGCAGGCTTAAAGAAAGCAATTGCAGAAAGTTTTAAGGAGCAATAGAATAATCTCACTTTGGAAGAAAGTGGATTAACAATCAGAGCAGTGCAAAGAAAATGAAGTGATTTGTGCTTGTTGACTCTCTACACAGATTCTGGTTAAAAAGATTTGAAATGGACTCCGATATGTTTGTAAGAGATGGAGGGATCGCTGAGCTTTGCACCTGATGCTCGACACTTCAAGGGAAAAGCTTTCCTTCCACTGATGTCTGTTTTCATGCCAATATGGGCCAACCATATATGGGCCGGTTCATATACAGTATGTGCAATACACTGGGCATGATATGATCATAAAGCAGTCTAAATCACCCATGAAAAAACATAAGAGGGATCTGCAAATTCCTGCTATTGTTTCGAATTATTATTGACAGTGATAGTTAACCCATAGATTCAGACATTATATTAGCGGAAAAATCTAAATATTTGAAATGTAATGTGATGCGTCTTTCATGGGTGTTTGTTTTATATTGTTTGAGTACCAAACCAAGGTTCTATCATTATGTAATAGACAATAACGTTGTTTTTTTTATCTTGAGGAAACACTTTATGTGTAAAAAATATGGTTTTAATTATTTAAACCTTACCTCATGATTTATTTTTTACATTAAGGACAATTCCAGCATATTAAAAAAAAATATATAGCAAATGTGGTATTAGATTTGTTCATATCGCCAAACCTTACAGCGCACCAATGCGCAATATGGTTGTTGATAAAGGAGAACGTTTTAAAGGATACGGCTGCTGTTATTCTATATTTTTCTCCTTGTCAACACACTCCATGTACAATAAAGCCATCAGCTGATGGTTTTTAGGGTTTTCTGGCTGTAAAGTTAACCAGTAATTATGCTTGAAATGAAGGCATCACTATTGTAGTTCACACCCACATTCTGAGATCAAATCTATCTAGCTAATCATTTTTCAACTAATGCGACAGCTTGCAAAGGTTGTGACTGAAATACAACAAATATGGGAAAAACCAGAACATCCTCTTGCTGTAATCTGAGGTCAACAACCACCCAACACACTGACGCCCTGGACCTGTTGATCCCACTGCAGAACATTTCATACATGTTCCCTGTCAGGAGATCACTGAGTAACCTTCCCTTCCTCTCTAAGATCGTGAGAAAACAGTTGTGTCACCGTCTACATAACAATAGCTGCTATTTAGAGTGCACAGAGACAATTCAATGTATTTGCATTAGACGGCATTGGTGAAATTTACAAATGACCCTCTGTTGCATTAGACTTTTCTCTGTAATTGCTCTGTTAGATATTAGCGCTCCATTCAACACCACTGAATATTACTTGCAGAGACTGGAACACTTAATTGCCAATAAAGGAAACAAATTAAACTGGGTTAAGTCCTATTTATAATATAAATCTTAGTTTGTTTATGTAAACGATGAATCCTCAATACACACCAGTGTTAGTCATGGAGTTCCACAAGGTTCTGTACTTGTTTTATTCCCCTTCCTTCAGCCACTGTTATTATGAAACACTCCATAAACGTTTATAAGATGATGCCCAATTATATCTATCTATCAAGCCAGATGAAACCAACCAGGTTAGATAAACCTCAAGCATGTCTTAAGGACATCAACACCTGGCTGACCTGCAACCTCCTGATGTTGAACTCAGACAAAACTGAAGTTATTCTACTTGGCCCTAAACATTTCCAAAACACATTTTCAGATATATTGTTACTCTGGATGGCATTGCCCTGGCCTCCAGTACCAAAGCAAGGAATCTGAGCCATCAATATACATCATGTAACTCCCTGATAAAACACATTTTAAGGTGTACTATTTTTCACCTCCGTAATATTTAAAAATTCCGGCACATGCAGTCTCATAAGGATGCAGGAAAACTAGTCCATGCATGTGTTACTTCTATGCGGGATTATTGCAATTCCTTATTATCAGACTGCTCGAATAAGTCTCTTAAATCTCTCCAGTTGATCCAGAATGCTGCAGCACGTGTTCTGACAAGAACTAAGAAAAGAGATCATATTACTCCTGTATAGCTGCTCTGCACTGGCTTCCTGTAAGATTGAGACTAGAATTTATAATCCTTCCCCTCACCTACAAAACCCTAATTGGTTAGATACCATTCTATCTTAACCTTTTAAAAACAAGCTCATAGTATTATATTACCCCACTAGAACACTGCGCTCCCAGAATGCAGGGTTACTTTTGGTTCTTTATGTTTCCAAAAGTAGAATGAGAGCAATGCAGCGCCATTAGCTATCAACATCCTCTCCTGTGGAAGCAGCTCCCACTTAGAGTTTCTGGATGAATTCATGTCCCGTCAATGCACATCACTGACTATGCTTCTTCCCCGGAGTCTTTGTGCTTTCTCTTTACATGGATAGTGGTTCTATCTATTCTGCTACTCTTATTATGATTATTAGTTGCATTGCTATTACTATTGCCGACACATTACTGCTTTTATTATCATTTTTATTCTACTTTTTATTATTATTGGTAGTTGTAATATTTCCATCATTATTCTGCTTACTACTACTCATTATATGAATAATTTCTGTCATATTCATGTAATGTGTTGTAACTCTGTTACGTTATTCATTCTGGTCACATGACATCTATTGCTTCTGTCCATCCTGATAGAGGATCCTCCTCTGTTGCTCTCCTGAAGGTTTCTTCCTTTTTTCTCCCCATTAATGTTTTTTGGGGGGAGTGTCTCCTGATCCGATGTGAAGTCCTGGGACAGAGGATGTCGTATGCGTACAGATTGTAAAGCCCTCTGAGGCTAATTTGTAATTTGTGATTTTGGGCTATACATAATTGAAATTGAATTGAAGTGGCGGTAAGGCAGCAAAACAGCCTGGCCTAGGTAATTTTGGAGAGTGCCTAAAGTCAAGGTAAAAAAAAAGGGTGCATAATATGATAGGTGATGCACTGAAGAGCTGCAGCACTGTGCACAACTCGGGGCTGGCTTCCAGGAACACAGAGGAGTACAACAGCCTCCTGAGGCATGTGGCAAGGACTAAGGACAATAACAGAGTGCTGTTCTCCTCCCCATCAACCATACTATGCACCCCATAGACTGTGAATGGTCCAAGCCCCTCCTCCATTGGTTACAGCAACTCAAGGTTAAGGTGGCAGATTGGGGAAGGCGTTGGAGATTTCTTAACCTTCGATGCCAACGAGGTTCTGTCGTTCACGCAAGCTAGTAAATAAATATCCTTCATTAAAGGACCAGTGTGTAACATTTGGGGGGGTTAATTGACAGCAATGGAGTGGAATATTCCTAATCAGTGTATAATCACATCCAACAGGCTTAAAAAGGGAGGAGTATGTTGTTGGTTGCAATCTGCAGCACACCACTCGATGCCACTAAATCGTACACACTAGCCCTCCTTCAGCTGATGTCAGCTTCCTCTTCAGGTGTGGCTGAATTTTCTTTAGTATCTTTCAATACACACACCTTTCAAATGCTCCAAAGACTCAACATGTTATAGGACACTGAAACAGTTTTACATGTTTTTTTGGACTGCACATTTTCAGCTGCAAGAACATGTCAATTTAGCCTTTCCAAGAGTTCATCTGTTTTTACATTAATTCATAACTTCACTCCTCAACATTCTTTTTTCATCAAATTAATTCGATAGGGATCATTATGCTCCACTCTGTTCAGTAAACTGAGCCGAGCATAAGGTGCGCGACAGCGACAGACCTTCAGTGAAACTATGCTGTCTTCAGTTCTCTTTTCAGAAGACACCTGCAGCTTGCAGCGGCGATATGAGGCACAAGGTTATACTTCCACCCAAACAGCAGAAGAAATGTGTAGTGAGAGACCCACAGAAAACCCTCCCACTGCAGATGTACATTCATTCAAAGCAGGAGCGCTAGAAATGCCGATCAGCTTGGCAGCACAGAGGAGAAGCTTTCCTTTCAGCGTGTTGCTGTTGTCGAGCTCAATCGTGTCACTTTGAGGGAGTCTATTCAGAGGTATTCATGCATCTGCCTTCAGGCCACAATAGCCGCCACTTTATAAACTGTCAGACTGCTTGCCACAAGCCTTTGGTTCATATTGTTTCCTTTTCTTTAATAAACTTGGAGGAGTTCATCAACTCTTTCAATGGGCAAATGCAGGCATGAAATACCGCCGGGCCTCCTACTCCATTTTATATTTATTTTTCTCCTTTTTTTCTTGTTAGCAACTGTTTGTGTATCAGAAGACCACGCCTGAATGCAGAATACTGGTTGTTTTGTGTCAACATGTTCAATGTCTCTGGCAGCCTGAACAGGGCTAAACATGTTAAACAATGCTGACTTTAAGGCCAGCCTTTGTGAAAAGGGTCAAATCTTCATATGGTCAATTCTTCATACCAAGTCAGAATATTTTCAGTTTTCAAATCAGGCTGTATGATCACATCTCCATCCCTAAGGGCGGTAACACCTTTCTCCCAGAAACAAATCATTTTGATATAATTACCAGTATACTTGGTTGTATCAAAATAACCAAGATACCCCCCAAACATTTTGGAGTTAACCACATTGCAATTAAATGGCTTTGGAGGTGTGAATTCATTGAACATCTATGCATTATTTGTCTACAGATCATGTTGTTTCGAAGCAGTACTTTAGAAAAGATTGTTTCAAACATAACATTTTGTACATGATTTTGAAGTATATTGGCACACAGCCACATTTCAGTGATAACATCTTGCAATCTGTTTTGTACTGAGCAATACTCCTTGTAAATAGATTCATATCAGAGAGACACAGCTGCAATATGGATTGTTTTGGTTTGTATTCACTTTATTTAACTTTTAATGAATATTTGAACAACATGTAGTTTGTAACAAGGATCTCTGAAAGAACCTTCATTGTCTGAGAGGGAAGAACTTAAATCAAGACTATGTCTGCATTGTAAACAGTAGCTTGGTGAGTGTGGTGTTGGTGGACAATGCAGTGCACAACTGGAATGGAGGAGCTGCTCCAAGCTGGAAATACTGTGGATGTGAAGCCTCAGATTACATCTCAGAATAAACTAGAAGAGTCCATTTGCACTATTGTTATTTCTGTGGTATAGTTTTCTGGAAAATAACATACAGTTTATGAATATGATGACAGGTTTGTCTGTTGTGCACAAATCCCCTGTATTAAAAACCTGGTAGTTTATCACATTATTGCAAACTGTAAATCTGTCACATCCATGAAATAGTTTTTCACATTGATTTGCACCATTGCTTGAAATTACCTAATACAACCAGAAATAAAATTATGAAAGAAATGTCATTGTAAACAGTGTGACTAAGCACTGAGAGTTGACCAATTATATACTATACATTGTTTTACAGTGCAAATCCTTATTTAGACCACGCATTAAATAAATGCATTATTTGAAAAGTAATTTGTTAATTTTATGTAGTAGTGTGTGTTCCCAAATTAGAATTTAATGTGACCTGTATAATAACAATAATAACTACAGATCATATTGAGAATGGATCAATCACTTCCTCCTATCAGGATATAGGCTTAACCTCTCTACAGGAATATTATTCACAACCAATATTCAAGCATGACAGTGTACACATAAGGATCTCCTTACCATTTGCAATTTTAAATCAATTGAAATACTTTGGATCTACATCACACTTTACATTACCACTCAGTCCAAGGCAAATAACAAATGTGTATATACAGATTTTTTTTAGTAGACAAAAGTAGTTATTCCATAGACTATTTAATTATTGAACTACCAGAAAACATGCTATATTGTGGCATGTATCATTATTGAGATATGAAATGACCTACCCTGTATATTGTGATAGAAGATGTTGGCATATCGCCCATATTCTTATCCTCATCAATAAGTACTTTCTCAGAAATAAAAATCTGCATTATTTCAATTTATTTGTAAAAAAATTCTGACAAAGACTCTAGGAGGTATGGGATTGCATCATTTTTGTCTTTATTGCTGGTCTTGTATCATTTGTTCCATATCATTGTGTTTCCCCATACACAAGGGCAATTGGTCTACTAGCAATGATTTTTTTCCTAACCTAGTTTATGAATCCAATAGTCTCTCATTCAATCAAAATTGCGCAGATAAGGAGACATGCTCAGTGCTGACCTGGTTAACAGACTCTGACTCGACATTCAACACATTTTTCCTACATTCCATCAACTCCAATAATAAACCTTTTTCAGATATCTACAAGTTCAGAGGTTTTTTTAAAGAAACAACAACAAAACAATATTTCCATCCTTCCCCAAAGAGCCACGTTCCATCATGGAAACAATGTTTTTTTCCAATCCTTCAACCATTTCTGAAATTCATGACATACTTGTGCAAAAAGACTGTCAAGACCAGTGTCATTAGCATACATGTTTTGGAACTGGCCAAGGATTGTTAATTATTGGACTAAAAAAAATATCTTATATATCTAATATATGTCCTTCCGAGGTTTAACAGAAGCGACTCGAACCAGACCCAATCTAGACCCAGTCTAGACCCAGTCTAGACCCAGTTTAGACCCAGTCCAAGCAGTTTGTTTAACAAGCAGTTACCACAGAGCTGTCAAATAACCAATATATTATGACTCATTTTGTGACATCATGACTTCATGTGTCAGCATGATTTTTTTTTAATTAAATTGCAAACAGAAAGGTCCATCAGCCCACTCTGCTGAAATATGTGATGAAAAATGTTTCACTAAGAGGAAAGGTGAATATTTTCTATTTTATATAGCAACCATTTGTAGTCTATCTCTATGTTATATAACCGGGACTTGTAATTGAAAATATGGGTTTATCTATAATGATATCTGTCATATCCTTTTTTTTTCTTCTTTCATGTTTTTTCTTTTGGTTTATCTCCTTTAACTAACACTTTATTACAAGTTATGTAATTGTAGTTTTAAAGCAATAAACACAGGTGCAGATGATCAAAATGAATGTTCATAAAGAAATTGAGGTTATAAGAAAGTCTTTCAATAAAAATATAAGTGATCAAAGGGAGCACTACTGATTGGTTGTTCCAGAGGTGAGGGCTTCTTGGCCCCCTTTAGTCCAACACCTCCAACAGCTTCCTGCCGGGTGACCTCACACTGCGAGCAGCTTGATGATAAAGTATTTCAGAGATATAGTCTGGCACCTTGACGTGAATTAAAAGAAATAACTTAAATCTCAGAATCTCAATTCTGAAATGAACAGGTAGCTGGTGTTAGCAAGGGAGTGTTATAATTTAACTACCAATAACTACACATTCCCTGTTAGGAGTCTGGCATGCTGCATTCTGTACAATGTGGGGTCTTGTTAATATAAGTTTATATAAAGACAGTGTTTATGTGCTATGTGATAATAAACATCTCGTAAACTATATGCCAAAACAGCACTTTATCACAGTGTATACTTTATTGTATTGTTATATAATTACATATATGGGTGTGAGTGTGAGTCATTTAAGGTTTCTACACTTCACAAAGACATGACCAAGGTCCAATACAAATATATCACTCAATATGAATGTATCTGAACGTAAAAACAGCCTCTAATTAAAGAAGCTGACTGGACTTTCACTACATTACATCCTGAAATAAAAACAACTATTTAACTTGTTTCTTTTCAAACCATATGTTTTTGGATAAATGCTTCTAACCGTTAAGAATGTAATATAGAACTGGGAGGTCAATAAAAAGAATACTGATACTGTCATAAGAGAATAATTATATTATCTGCTTGGATTTTGGTTATCACACTATATGGCAATTTGAGTTTGTGTTTCCCTGCACTTAAATTATCCATTACACTTCAGTGTGCTTATTATTATTATCATTGGTGTTATTGGTGTTATTATTATTATTGAAGTTGTTATTGTTATTATTACTAAACTGATATAGTGACAAATGAAAAGAATAACCCGATGAATGTGGTCTCTCCCTGGATTACAAGAGGCCTTCACAGTCAACAAACACCGACCCAACTGAAGGGACTGGTGGAGACCGTGCTCTCCACATCATCATCATCATCATCATCATCATCATCATCATCATCATCATCATCATCATCATCAAAACACCAAAGTAGGAATGCTGTTTTGCTCCTTGAAGAATCTATGACAAGCAGCACTGAAGCTGCTCTTCACACACTGCATGCTTCAATCAAAGCTATTTGTTCAAACTATTCATCATCAATTCAGTACTGTGGAGGTCTAATTAAACATGCATTCTCATGATTCCAGACAATTACATAAAATAAAAAACAATACAATACATAATTGTCAGCAAATGTGAAGAGCTACTGTAGAGTGTCCTCTGATCTATTTCCACCAGGATGCTTGTGAACAATGCTCAGTCCCATCATGTGGCTCAAATCATTTTAATGCAGTGACGGAGAAATGGCCATTAATCCACTTTCATACCTTTCAGTAGCGTGAACATTTACTCTACCACCCAAAATTGCTGGGCCTTTATGCCCCAGTAATCTCTGTATATTTAAGGTCATTTTCTAACCAATTACACTGGATGGTTGCATTCTGTGAATGTGATTTCCTCCATGGATTGATGGAGAAACCATGAATAAGCCATTTAATAGATCCAAGCACACAGCCCTCTGTATGGAAATTTCAAACAGGATTTTAGAGATGCATTTAGCCACTCGCTAAAATAATTCCCTCAACCATTTCCCCAATATAGGATCTTTACATTCACTGGCAATATGAATACTAGTTATACACATTTTCACTCTGTCTCTATGGACATATTTGGCCAATTTTCTTGAAATAAATAAAATAAAATAAAAATACAAAATCCAGTTTGTAAGTACATTATTTATTTTCCTGCTTAATGTTGAATATGTTTATCAAGTCCATGCCTTTAAGACACTGAGGTCATGTACTCTGGATGTTTTTTCATGGGGGTATAATTATTTACATATTTTGTATTCATCAATTTCATCTTTTCTATTTCAAACAAATCAAAGGCTGCATTGTGTTGACCTATTGTTAAAAAGACACGATGGGGCAAATCAACATGTCATCTAAACGTTAACTGTATTTAATTTAAGTAGCATATACTTGTGTTTCTTGTGCTAAATGAAAGAATAACCCTGAAATAAATGCAGTGTGTTATCATTGAGCTGTCCTGAAAGCTGCAGCTGAGAGGAAGAACCCTCTGAAGGCGTTTCTGTAGCGTCTCTCTGGCCGTGTTGAGCTGGACCGCCAGATGAGTTGGATTAAAGTCTCCTGCCAAACCCTGACATACTGGCAGATAACAACCCAATCAAGCACAACACATCATGTTAACCTCTTAAACTTCCTCTTAAAACTTTCCTTGTATTTTTACAAATAAGAAATGAGTAAAATAAAAACAAAAAAAACACAATTATGACTCCATTTCATCAAATTGAAATATTCATAAATGATATAAACATGTCCTCGAATTGGAAACGTTGGTATCTGCAGTAACCCACTAAATGACTTTGTTGTGAACGTCTCTATACAGTGTTGATGTGACCTGACTGTAGAATAGCAGCAACATGAGCTCTGGGGTTCTAACACTCGGTTAAAGACCAACCAACGTGTTAAGTTGTATTAATGTGTTGATGCCATGTTGTTTGTGCTGTTTTGTGATTCCTCTGTTTGCCATTGTCTTGTGTGTATCCTTTGCAAATGGGCTGTTAATGGGATGCTCGAGGCCTCTGACTGCCCTCAACCCTGTTCTGCCTGTTTGCTCTTTGTGAGCGCTCCTCTTTTGTTGGCTGATCAGCTTCCCATTGGGTCACCAGACAAGATTCTTGGCATTTGTCGGCGAAATGAAAGGAGGATTAAGGGATGGCTACTGAACACTCCATGGCAAAGAAGTGGGCTGCTATTCTCCTTTGCAAAGCCCCCTCGCTGTTCAGCAGCTCCCCTTTATATATATTGGTTTTCTCAAAGACATCACTGAGAAGTCCAAAGTGCTACTAGAAATAAAGGAAAATCAACAAGTAGGTCAGCCCACACAAAAATGCTAATGGCCGCTGAAAAAGATAGAATTATCTGCATTCTAGGCTGGAACCACATGACGCTTTAAAACAACTCTTAGATTAATTATCTAAACTACTGAACTGATTCACTTCAATTCAAAAATAGTGACAAAGACCCATCAATGTGATATGTCAAACAGACAAACTCATTCAGAGTTTGTCTGTTTGATTAGCAGGAATAATCATATCTGAGCAAAATGCTCGGTGTGTTTATTTCATAAATGATAGTTGATTATGAAAACTGGCCTTTTTCTTTTTGATGTCTTTTAAAGAGCGTATGGATGTTTCTGTATTTGTTAGGTTGATGCTATTTCTTTTTATTAAATTATTAATTATTATTATGAGCGAAGAAAAAATATTATTAATAATAATTATAATAATGTTATTTCGGATGTGACATTTCTGGAAGTCACGTGGGAACTGAGCATCAATTCAGTATCATCATTAATAAGCTTTCAGCGTAATTATATATGATATGATCTAAGCATGTAATTGTGTTGAACTTGTTTCTGTTTATTGATTCAATAATGATCCAAAGCAAGCGGAAGCAAGTAATTATTTGACAATTTTGCATTCTTTTGCCAAATCATGATACATCTTGACATTGGAAAAAAATCATTATACATAAATATGTCAATTTAAAAAAAAATCTGTATATTGCATGTGAAATTTCACATGCAATATACAAAAAAAATTGTGTCACATGGGACACATATAGTATTATAAATTACATTTTTGCTTTTACATTTCATGTGAAATATTTAAAAAAATCCCATTTTCCTATGTGAAATGTGATAAATATGTGGAATGTTTTGCTCATGTAAGAGTTACCCGTGTATTTTGGAATGTATTATTTTGCACTTTGAAAAGCTGAAACCTTTAACCTTATATACGTATACTTTATAACCATATACTTTTCTACATTCATTGACCTTATATATTATTGTCATTATTTATTTGTTGATGTTTTTCTGCCAAAATTATGCTAAAATTCTGTATGTTACACATATTACCAAATTATTATTATTATTATTAACATTCTCCCTCACATGTTGGAGGGTCGCTACTCCTTCAGGCTTGTTTTCTCATATTTCTCACTCGTGTACGTCTCCTCTGGAACTGTGACCCACATCCCCATTCTGCTGCCTTCTCTCACAGCCTCCATTTCCAACCATTAACCTCTTCATTTTAAATAAGGGGAGGGAAATGTTATTATAGGGAAGTTTGACCCAAAGTGATGAAATATAAAAAATAAAAAAAAACTATTGTCACTGGGAGCATTCATGATGCATTCTATTAAAAGCTCCAGAGAGGTAGTAGGAGTTGGCAGTATGGATAAAGCGACATCACCATCACACACATGTTAAGCGTGTAAACATATGAACTCTTTGTTTGTTTAAAGTGCGGTCCGAGTGGACAAAATGATTTCATTCCAATATTCTAAGAAGATAATCTGTCCAGAGAGGGGCACAGAGGCCGAGACAGGTTCTGTCTCAAGCGGTAAATGGGCTTTAATTATTAGACAGGTCTGAAGCAGCGCTGGCAGCAGCTCATGTGTCACCGCAAACGTTTGTGATGAGCAAAAGCAGCAGAGAATCAAAGCCTCTCACTTTGCTCTGCTATGAAAGTCTCAGGTCAGCTGCTGATGAAGCCAGGTCATCACGCTCACGCTGCCATACTCCAATGACAACACATTGTATGGAATCCATGCTATATGTCACTGCTGTTATAATAATAACACAACATAATATTCCTTGGGGAGTCCAATTTCACAGTCATGCCACAAAAGACCCACCAAAGGGAAACAATCATTCACTAAACCCTGAACCTCTGAATCTACAGTCATGTTCCTCCAAAACAACCCAAACCTGCTGATTGTGCCACGAGTCCGTCTGATGACTAATTAGAGGAGAACGCTCCCGAGCTGAATGAGTAGTGATGAGGAGACTTTTGTTTTGGGGTTGTGGGGCTACTGGCTACACATGTTGTCCTCCTGAAGAATGAAGAGTTGTAAGAACATGATGGAGATAACAATATGATGACACATACCATGAGTTGACATGACCTTGTCTATTGTTACTGATTTTTCTATTCCACTTATACCAACGTATCTGTCTCTCTAATATGGTTATGAGAAATGTTGCAAATCAATGATCAGATTTCTGGCAATACTGTATTTTCGCATCAAGGTGATAAAGTACCTTTATTGATTTATTTCCACATTGTTTACTCTAGCCAAACACAATACTTTGTTATTATGAAATAAAACAACATCATATTTGAGTATTTTATCCAAAACACCTAATCCACTTCATACTGTTTCCAAATGAATTTGTTAATGCTCTGGTATGAAACATATATTAGTCTTGATTTATTAAATGAATGTTTTTAAAGATCAGGGCTGCAGTTAAAATGTACATTAAATACAGATTAATAGGACTAAACAGTCCTATTAATCCTGCAATTTTGAAACTACACATTTACTTCGTCCCACAGTCCAAAAAATGAACGCTGTTCAGTTAAAAGAGAGAAAAGCAGCAGATGCTTACATAGGAATGGAATTAGAAAACATTTGGGATTTTTACTTGATAGATAATTCCAATAATCAATGGATTATTATAGGAGATGGGTGCATTTGTTTCAACACAATGATTATCATGATGGCGATGAGAATCAGCATGTTTTTTGCTGCTGATACCGTTCCTCTATGTGGCACATTGGCTTCCAGCCCCCTCGTTTTTTTTCTCAATATGTCTCTTAAAAATGTGAATTTTTGGTGCGAGGCAGCGGGGGAGAAAGGGGAGGTTAATCCCAGTTTAATACACTGATGCACAGCCCAGGACCGCGGCTATGATGATTGTGTTATCTCCAGCCAACATTTGGGTCTCCCTCAATTTCAACCCGGCAAAATCGCTGGGAGAAAGTGCAGATGGAGAGGAGTAAGTGTGGATGCCCGGGGAAACGTGTTATTAATAGCTGCAATAGAACTTCCCACAGCCTGTGCTCTCTTTAAAGCTGCCTCTCCTCACTTTCACTGGATTTGTTTGAAGTGCTCTCTCCATCCACACTGTCAACCTTTTTTTCTTTCAACCAGGCTTATTCTGGACTCCAAAATTGACACTGTTATTTTTTCTCCTACAGGTTATGCATATCTTTGGCAAACAGCACATTGACTACATGCTGCCTTCAACTGCAGATGAAAGGAGTGTGCACCAGTCATTGCTAACGTCTCACTGTAGCACACAGGTACCGGTACACCTGCTCTTATGAATGAAATGTATTTCCTACTATATTAACAAACAGCTTGTAAGAGTTTTACAGTGTATTCGGGAAATTACCACACATATTTACGCTGTGGCAATCTACTGAATATGATCATTATTTTGCAGCTTTTCATAGTTTACAAACATTAACATCTATCACAACTGAATATAATATAAATGATGACGTATTTTGTCACACAGCATCTTGTTGCAGAGATATGATGATATAGTCACGATGTTATGTGTAAAATATGCATGTATGTGGAGTCATGTCCCAATATGCAAATGTAGGAACATGATAATTGAAGAGTAGAAAATAATTGTACATTGATTCAATATAAAGATTGAATTGAATAATGATCATAATGTTTTGTGTGTGTGTTTGTAAAACAGTGTGTGACTGGTTTAAACGCTTCTTCAGTTGACTTCCTGCTGTATATCACGTGGACAAACAGTAGCTTATCAGATGAAAAATGAAAAATGTATATACAAGGCCTCCTCATCCATGTGTTCAGTCACACCTTCTCCTTTCAGCCTAATGCCTGCTGCTAAAATACACTCTGGCTCGCCAACATGCCACCAAAAACAATCCCATAAAAGCAAATGAAATGAATATTTAAAAATGCAATCTAAACAACACGAGAGGAAACCTTAAAATCTCATGAATTTGCGCCGCGGGCACCACACCACGAAGTGAGCTGCTGAAAGATGAAAGTGAAAAGAAATAAAAGGCTCAATTTAATCTGCTTTAAAGCCTTTCAACAGAATGCATGTGCCTGGAACTGTGAGAGTGAGGTCTGATAGGGGATAAATATATTTCTTACCATGCCTTGGAGCTATTACACCCCTCTGCAACATGGACGCCTTTCACCAGACACCGGTTTCATTACCAGCTGTAATAGGCTAAGTCTTCAAATTATTAAATGCCAGGCCCGAATGACAGAAAGACACAAGCTGATCTTTTGAAGAACATGAAAAGGAGGAACGTTGAAAAAATAAATGTAGTACCAGTGAAACCAGTGGTCAGGAAACACTGGGAGCAGTCTAATTACCAGACAGCTGATCCTGGTGAAACGCACCAATCAAACAGCCGGAGACAAACAATGGTTCAAAAATATAAAAAGTTATGTTTACTGTGTAAAACTTAATAAATAAAATAAAAAATACATTGTCTTAATAATATATTAACCTGCTAAGTGCTACATATGTCTCAATTTTAGAATTGAAATCTGAGAGAAATGAACCTTAAATGACATTTATATCATTATTGCTATAAAATAGTTATAGGATCCCCTTTGGCCTGTTTGCTAAAATGATTTGTTCTGTGAACTTCTCATGAACATCTCGCTTGCTGAAACGTTTAAGGTGAGTGAGTTTGAAGTTAAATCAAGTGGATCTGTTGTTCTCCAGGTGGCATTCAATTCTATAAATTGAACATAAGTTTATATTGTCGGTTTATCGCATTCGTTTTTCTGTTTTCATTTCATTAAACGTTTGGTTCGCTGCCGCAAATCAGACATTGTTTTCGGATGAACCTGACGCGCGCGCGCACACGGGCTGCTGTGAGGTCGCGGCCCGGCTCCTGCTAGAGAGGGGGGGTCCCTGTCATGGCTCCTGCTACTGTCAGGCCGCCTGTAATTGATATTGACTGGCACATCGGTCATCTGTCAGCAGGCTTTCAGGAGCGTTTAAGCGGCGCCACGGGAGCCCGACCCGCTGCGCGCTCCTCATAAATAATGAAGCCTCCTGGTCTGCTGGGAGAGCCGCTTAAAGGAGGACAACCCCACGCGACAAAGCGCTCATTTAGGCCCAATTTGTAGACAACTCGAGGCGCAGACAGCAGTCCAACCCGCAGCTTCCACGCGGCCGGCTGCGCGCGCCCTCTTGGCCTACCTTTGTCGCCGAGGATGCCGTCGATGCTGTGTTTGGTTTTCCTCTCTCCGTCTTCATCCTTTTTATCACACTCGTCCTCATCGTCCTTTTTTCCAAATCGAGCTCGAAGGACACGGCTGATCGAACTCACTGCAAACGAAAAGCATAATCATATTATTATAATTATAATAATAATGATAATAGTAATAATAATAACAATTAGAATAATTACCAGCCTTGGCCTCTATTTTCTACACAGTTTTACTTTTTATTTGAATGAAAGGTTTAATTAAATGCGGCTTACCAGAGGAGGCCTCACCTGAAGGGACCGTGCTTCTGTCACACACCCCGTCCTTCAGCAGCTTATCCCGGATCTCCCAGCTGAACATGCCGGGGTTGTCCCGCTTGTACTCCTCGATCCGCTTCTCCACGTCCGGTGTGGCTACCTGCTGCAGGTGCGCCGCGGGACGGGACAAACAACACACTGGGTTAGTAGTCGGCTACAGGCGGGGGGAATGTTCCGGGCCGTAAACATGTAGAAAATATAAAAGGCAGTTCATGTGCAAGACGACTTATGGCTAAATATAAAATAAATAAATATAGACTAGACTAATCACAATTCTGATATAATGTGGCAGGTATAATAATAACACTAATAATAACAATAATGATTATTATGATCGGTTCTTCTCACCCTGGGCTTGCTGCCTCCTATCGCTCCGGGCCGGATGGAGCCGGTCTCCTGGTAGCGGCAGAGGATTTTGGAGACGCAGCCGTGAGAGACCCGCAGCTGTCGGGAGATGACGCAGGGCCGGATCCCGTGGTGCGCCATCTCCACGATCTTGTGTCGGATGTGGTTGGGCAGCGGCCGGCCGTTAATGAAGACGCCTCCGAGCTGGTTGACCCGTCCCTGTCCCAGAGGAGTGGACACTGTGGGCGACACACGGTCCAACTCAGCATGGAGCTTTAACATTACGAGGCACTTGGAATAAAATAGTCCTATTGAAATGCTGTGTGGCCTGATTGGAATAAAATGTAGGCCTAATCATATTCATATGGGCCTATATATACTCCATATATCAATTATTCCTAACGTCCGAATATAGACACACATGAGCATTGTGTTAACAGATTGCATTAATGGATGCTCTTCACAGTTGCATCTGACTGAAGAGGAGGTGAAGAGCCCCTTCTCTCCGTCTTCATTATTCACCATCACGCTTTCAAAATATTGATGTAATCCGAAGCTTCTCATTCTCCTTTTCTATTTTATTGATTTAATTTCCAGGCGCAGGGCACTTTCCGTTGTATTTATTTTTAATTTAGGATTTAGACGATTGTATAAATATGTTGACGAAATTATCACTGCATGCTATGACCTTTTATATTTAGCCACTAAACTAATATTATAACTTCTTATTATAATGTCTGTAAGATATAAATACATATTCAATGTGTGGGAAAAAAAAGTTAGGTATGCTACTGTATTGTATTGTCAAGTGAAAGTATTTCATGTTCAGCCTATATTTACATGTTCAATCGGAGCTTCTAAATGATGAGAAGCATCTCCTCTACGAGTCTAAGAGGCCGACAGCTGCTGCTCCGCGGAGGCCTACCTTCCAGAGGGAACCCGGTGCGGGGGTAGTTCTGTCCGGGAGCCGGGCGCATCATCCGCGGTACCGTTCCTGGCAAAGACGACATGGTACCATTAAAAAAAATTAAAAAAAGATACAAAAGGAAAATAAAAGCAAAAAAAGACGGACACGTTTTAGATGTCCAGTTCAAGTGTAGACTTGTTGGTCACACGTGTTTTAAAGGTGGCAGCGTGTGACGGCGGAGGAGGATAAGGAGATTAAATAGGCCGGGCGGGATGAGAGCAGGTTGAGGAGATTCTGCGGCAAAGTGCAGCGCTGTGTGCGGAGCGCAGGGAGCCTGACACTGGTAATGTGCTCACAATACAGAAGGGCTCTGTCTCTGACATGAGTTTATTTAACCGGTGTGAAGGCTGGACTACTTTGACGGTCCCCCGGAAAAGTGTGGACCAGGCGGGCTCGAGAGGGGGGGACGGGTCGCGAGCGCCGATAGGTTCTTGGGTCTTTCTCTTTTCCCAGAGAGAAAAGCTCCAACAAGTTTCAGCAGCCAATGGGAACGAAGGGATCAAGATGCGCACATACCGCCAGCACACACACACACACACACACACACACACACACACACACACACACACGCACACACGCACGCACGCACACACACACACACACACACACGCACACACACACACACACACACACACACACACACACACACACACACACACACGCACACACGCACACACGCACGCACACACGCACGCACACGCACACTGAAACTGCACCAAAAAAAAAAAAAACACGTGTCACCTGTCAAATATAATGCAATCCAATCCAATAAACAGCTCCAGGCTATTGATCAGCCTGTGAGACGGAGGCAGTGCTGCTGTTTGTCTTTTATTATATTATCTACAGCTGGAGGCAAACCAAAACGCCTTATATGAATGCAATTCAATATAACAGCCTAACACTAATGCAGTGCAATCTAATGATGTATAGCCAACCTCATGCACTTTGACAGTTTAACATTGACTGAATTGTGAATTCTCTTCATCAAGGTACAGGCTAGAAACTGAATACTCATTCAACATATATCACGATATGTATTGATGCTATTATAAAAGGGTTTTCTTTTACTCATAGTTTCAGATACAGATATTATGTATCTGAAAACTGTGTGTGTATTTAGTTTAAATGGGACCATGTACAGTTTAAAACATGTCACGATCAATGTATACCAGAATATACCTTTAAATAATTTGCATCTTTAGTCCCTTGGCAGGTCAAAACAATCCTGTAAAGCACACAAAGTTACATAAGAGGTGCCAAACCTTTTAAAATGTATTAAAGCAGGCACAAATGTGTAAATAATCTAAACTTCTCGAAGCTCAATAAATTAGTATCCTACAATAATGAAAATACAATAGCTTTTTGTCCAACGTTTTTAGAGTTTGTTTGTATAAGGACTCCAAATGAACCCTGCCCCCAACATGTACTACGTCTAAGACATATGGGAAAGGATGTTCTATGACACTGGTATACGAGGTATTCTTCCTGTTTCTGGAAACATTGGAACAAGTGTCTGTCTGTTTTTAACCACGAGTGCATTTTTAACTGCAATGATTATACCCGTGTCCTCGTATTTTATTCTATTGTATTTTATATATTGTTGTTGTATTTGTGTTTTTTTGCTATATGGACCTATGAGTCTGAAATAAAAAGGAATATATGATGAGGAAGTATCATAGCATACTTAATATGTTTGCTATATTCAGAGAGAGAGAGAGGCAGTTTCTAATATGTCTCCAATTTACTTTAACACATTTTAACCATCTTATTTACATGTTTTTTTTAAGTTTTCTGGATCCTTTATCATGCCAAGTTATTTAACATCAGCTGTAGCTCATGGGTAGAGTGGTAGCCTGATCCCTGTTCTTTAAGTTTTTTTAAAGTTTTTTAAAATCCTTTCACCAAATATTTGCAATAGAAGACTGTGACATGGTTTTAGAGAAAATTGTACCTTTTGTCATTGAGACCCAGAAATGATTGATCGAGCAAGTGTGTGATCCTTTCCAACAGAACTGTTTTGCATGTATGTCTACAACAGTGTCATCGGCATACATTTGCAGTTCTATATCAATACACTGTTGGAGGAGATCACTTATATATAGGATAAATATTAGGGGACCTAACACTGACCCTTGCGGAACACCCATCGTGCAAACTCGAACACATATCTGATAAGTATCCATCCAGTGCTCTTGATGATGGTTTAGATATTAAGGCATTATGATTCCCTGTATCGCATGCTTTGCGCATATTTAAAAATACGTTATCGAGCACCAATTTAACTTGCTTTATTGAGCGTAAGGTATACGTTTCGGTGGAATGATTTCCTCTAAAGCAACATATGATGTAGACTTAGTGTGAAACAATGTTGTTAGTGGTTGAACGACAACCTTCTCTACAATCTTTGACAGTACTGTAGTTACTGGCTTCAAGGTGGTCTCCATATTTAAAGATAGGTGTGACAATGGCACATTTCCAGACATCAGGGAAGGAGTTATGTTTAAAGGACAAGTTAATTAAATGCGTAATGGGGGAGTTCAAATATCTTTGTGTGATGGAAAAACATGGTGTTGATTTGGAAAACATCTCAACATTTGGAGCTTTTTAAGGAGTTGATGAAAGTATTGCAATTTATATTTGCAGTTTTACAAACTGGGTGTCTGTGGCAACATTCTCCAAAAATAATGCTATTACAGTGTTTGGCCATTATACACTCAAATGAAAATTCTGTATCAATCAGGACTGAAGGCTTTAAAATGTCTCCCGTAGCTGTGCCTACGGTGTATGAATGTTAGATAGTCCTGATGTGGCACCTTGCATGGTAGCTCCTCTCATCAGTAGGTGAATGATTCCTATGTAAAGCGTCTTTGAGTATTCAGAAAAGCGCTATATAAAATCAAAGTATTATTTAAATACATATGTAATTACATGAATGCATTTATATAAATATTGAAGAAATAAATATGGCTATAAAATAAATTCAAAATTAATAAATGGGGCAATACAATAATAAATAAATGAGTCGATATATATATATATATATATATATATATATATATATATATATATATATATACGTATATACGTATATATATATATATATATACGTATATATATATATACACATGCACATAATGGCATGTTTTTCATTGAGATGAATGCAAAATATACATTTATAAGCTTATAGCATATATAATAAAACATTTAAAATAATATTTCTATTATAATTGTTATAGGATGAAGATTACTGTATTTGTTACCGTTTTGTTAACTATGTTCCTGGGGATCAGACAATAGTAATGTATAGTAAATCTAAAGTAATATAGTAAATTCAAACCTTAATTATTATTATTTGTTAATTTAACTGAGCACAAGGTAGCTTGTTCTGTTGTTTAAGACAAGATGAAAGTGCAATATATCTATCACATTTACTTTTTCTAGTCACACGCACTTGGATCTTAACCATATGTTTTGTCCCTTTACTTGTTTGTTAGTGGGTAAAAATAAAAATAACTCAACATAATCATTCACAATTGAGTCTGTGGATGCTTTTGGGCACATCACAAGAAGTCTTCAAACCTCATCAAATCACACCAAAACTATAGATTATAGATTATATAATGATATCATATTGTTATATGTAAATTGATATATGTTTCACTGAGTTTATCTTTTGATATCAGACTGTCAAAACGTAACTAAATAGTGGTAGCAAATGTATTCTTATGAAAATGGACATTTTCGGGCCATATGGGCTGTTCGCACCATACGGGCTGATATGAAATTTGGATGACATGCAGTTCATGTAGGATATTTATGAATGTATCAGTCAAAGTATTTTTTGTTATTCTATTGGGATAAAATATCCCTATCTGTCATTAGGAAGGAAATCTATTAGAGAGGGTAAAAATAAGGGTAACATTACATGTAGCATAACAAAGGCTTCTCAGTATTTTCCCCCAACTAACCATTGGTAACCTACTACTATCAAAATAACCACTCTCTGAACTGCATGAAAGCATTATTATTGATTTTTCATTCAGAATTTACAGTTTTAATTTGTGCCTGCTTTCCTTAAATAATTCAAAATGTAAACAGTATATAATCTTTTACAGGAATCAACATGATAAGGTGAAAAAGTAAAAAACAGTGCAAGAATAGACTGTGCTTAAAAAAATCCAACCCCATATACAGGATTGATTATGTGAGGAATTGCAAAGAACATTTTGAATTGCAAAGTTTTCAATGTTATTATCAAACAGCAAGAACTGAAAAGGTTGAATCAGGAAACATTCTGCAGCCAATCAGAATGTGTATCTGAGTATGGGGTGTAGATACCAAGGGGAAATACGGAAGAGTACAGCGGGCGCAGTGCAACCTATGGGTGCAAGTTCAACAGCACAACTGTTTGCAGCACAACTGTCTGCAAAAAGACAGACACAACTGACTTCAAAAAGACAGACACAACTGACTTAAAAAATCGACGACATCGTGAAGACACAGACAGATTTATGGACAGTGGGATAGTTTAAACCTTCTTGTATCAGTCTATGCTCTCAACAAGTAAACCTTCCAATCATTTCAAACATCGTCAAACGATCAAAAGCGGTGGGCAACGGGACATTACAGAGGAGCCAGTGTTGGACTTTCTACGTTTTGGAAGATAAGATGGACTAGTATTAAATATCCAGCAATGGAGGCAAAATGGCTATTAATGAAACCATACAGTATTTGGTCTGAACCCAGGTTTGATAAGGTGGACAAACAGACATTACAAGAGCACCAAGTGTGAAATTGTTTTCTTTCGGATAGGCACTGTGAACGCGGTAACATTTTAAATATGATGTCAATAATGGCAAATGTTAATTTTTAGTCACAGGCTCAACGGTAAGCGTGCAATTTCAAGACAGGTATACCGAACTCAAGCTTAGAAGCTTGCTAATTATAGCTTGCTAACTATTTATCACTTTGGCTTTGACATTACTCCGGCTTGGCAAAGGTAACGTTGCTAAATCTGTATGACCTGTCACATTTCATAGAGTTAGATATTAAGCCAAGTCTCTCTTCTCCTGTTGAGTGGAGAGTTAGCTCGCTAGCAAAGCTAATGTACATTTAAGAAGGGTGATGTGGTGTTAGAAAAATAAATAAAAATCCTTTATTAATCCCCTTGGGGAAATTATTCTCTGCATTTAACCCATCCTAGGTAGTTAAGGAGCAGTGTGCTGCTGGGGAGTGACTGGGGGTTCATGTCTTGCTCATGGACACTTCAACATGCAAACTGTGGGGAGACTGGGGATCAAACCGGCTACCTTGTGGTTTCAGGACGACCCCAAGTTTTTGAAATTATCCAACTATCCAATTTTCAGTTTTTTCCTTCTCTCAGCAGAGAAGATGTGTGAATTTTCAAGGGTTAAGATGAAAGGGTGAAAGCTGAAAGTACACTTGTTTTTGTGAAAACCTTAATATGTAGGCTAGCTTTACATGATCAAGAGCTACACACAAATGATGCACATATAGGCCCTATGCATGCTGTATAATAGGTTCAGGAATCCCCTGATCCCCTCTCTTGTGTATATGTGCATAGGAAGGCCTCTGGCAGCAGAACACATGTTATCTGTGGACCAGACCATTGAGATTAGCCACATCCCTGTCTTCAGTGAAGCTGTTGATGTTTGAGTCCTATACTGCCTGAACGTCTCTTACCCAGCAGACCAAGGAGCAACATTGGAGTTCTTGTCAAAGGTAAGAAAGCAGGTGTCAAATGTATCCATCATAACAGATAAAGAATGACTTGAAAATGAATTACACCTCTATAATCTAATGCAATCCAAATGCAACAGCTCTGCAAAAGCCCCTCCCTTTCCTATCGGACTATGTCAGGGAGGTGTGGATTCAACCGTGTGGCAATTTATTGAATAACCAGAAAACATGCAATAAGGTGATACTTATTGTTATCGCGATATGATATAAGTCATGTTGCCCAGTAGCACCCTCATCTAATCCTCTCCGCCATTGCTGGCTGGTTGGAGTTGCTGAGGCCGAGCTGTCTCCATCTCGCCGCATGGAGGGTTGGGTTGTTTTCTCATTTCTGCCACTTTTAATTTAATTCGATAAACATCTCAGGGCTTCAGCAATTTGGTTGTTGTGTGTTCTTGTCCTGCTGTTAGTTAGGCTGAATGTTAATGACTGTAAATGTACTGTAGATTGTTTGAACCCAGTTCAGAGAGAGGTGACATGTTGCCCTCTATTTCTTTGGAGTTTGACTTTGCATTTGGCTTTTTAAGTTTTACATGCAAGAATGTTGCAAGAGTCTTTCGTCAAAAGAATGAAATACACGTTGAGAACATTAAGTAAATGTGTCTTGTTTTTTTACAAGCTGCCCATTTAGTACCCATTCAAACACACATTATCTTTTACCGTTATATTTAAGTGTTCGTTAAACTATTATTATTATAAAACTGATTATCTGTGTTGCATGTGTGTTTTAAATAGTTTTTGGTCCGCACATTTTTTTAACGTTAAAGATATATAGTATATATAAATGTACAATATTTGGGCGTAAACTTACATGTACAAACTCATATTGCACTTGATATGATCTTAAATTAACAGTATATTGTTGTAATTTTGACCCTGATTACAAATTTTACAACATCAATTTGACATTTATTTTTAAGGTAAATAAATACATTATTTTATGGTTGATTTAATATTTTATTTCATTAAATATAGGTTAAATATACAGGATTTTCTCCATAAAATTATATAATAAAACCTTAATAAAACAGTAATCTCCTAAAAAATAATATATATATATATATATATATATATATATATATATATATATATATATATATATATATATATATATATATATATATATATATATATACACACACACACACACAGGTACAAATTGTATTTTAAATATGGAAAACTACTGTAATTGGTCATTTATTGGAATATTAGTGTTTCTTTAAAAAAAAGAAATGTTTGCAGTGCAGCGCTTCACTTCTTATGACCTTCAGTGGGCTCGTCTATGTCGATGTGTCCTTGGGCACGACACTTAACCCCAAATTGCTTCTGCAGGTTGCTTCTGGGTATGAATGATTAGTCAGAGCCCTGATGGTCAGGTGGCACCTTGCATTCAGTGTATGAGAATGTGAATGAGTGAATGATGACAAGCATTAAAGAGCTTTGAGTGGTCTTGAAGAAATTGTACTTTCTTGATTCTTGTTGTTCTGAGTTTACAAATACAGTCCATTTACCATTTAGTGAATGGAGTTCCATTTTACCAAATGATGAGCAATGTATATTAATCTCTACATTTTACACACACTCGTAGCAGCCAATACCAGAACACAAGATAATCACAAACATAAGCCAACAAACAAACTAAATGAGAGAAATAAATAACTCAACAGAAGAGGAAAATACATAAATCCCATCTTTATTTAAGTGATTTAACAATAAAAAGAGAAACAAATCTCAACATAGAATTATATTGTACAGGCGTACATCCTTTATGGAGATGGACCACCTAACAGCAAGCAGACTGCTTGAGTTTGGATGTGTAATTATAATCTTCTGAACAGAGAGACATTATTATGGCTGCTCTGGCAATTAGGGTTTTCTCTCAGCTTGAGTCTAAATCCTTTTTTAGGAAGTCTGATATGGTTAATCATTTAAAGTGAATAAGTCATTGCGTGTGTCCCTTAACACTAGAGTGATGTTCTTCAACAGGTTGGGCCATTCATTATCTTAATGTTGTACATCGAGATTAAAAAGCAACTGATTTAATAGACTTCTTTACAAAGAAAATATATATTTAGATGTGGGAAACAAGATCCCTGAAGAGATGGTAAGATAAATATGAGGGGTTGCCAGATGATTGCCAGGAAATTATATAATTTTTTCTGAAGTTCATCTAATTATATTTAATGGTCGGATAATGTGTAGGCCTCTAGAATATTAACAATCACCTTTCAGTTGACGTAACGTGCAGAATGGCAGCTGAAACATTTGGCCTCCATAAGTTTGAGCCGACCGTGGTGTTTCTTCTGTCCCCACATCCTCCGCTGACATGCTGCTGCAGCCTCCACATCATGTGATAGGCTGCTTGCTTGTTTTTGTATTAATCAGTTACATCAGACGCGCCTTCACAAATGCCCAAAAGAAAAGAGTCTGTGTGAGCCACATGAAAGTAGCTGCCCCCATTTACCACGCAGTGTGTCAATTGGTTTCACTTAATCGATCTTAGTGACCAAGCCATGAAGCGCTGCCTGATGCCCCACAATGCCCCAGTTCACCAAACAGCCAAAGTCAGGCCTGCCTGCTCCAAACAACATGGTGTTTGCCTGTTTTGAAAAAACAAAAAAACAATAAATACACCTAAAATATACCAGTTTTTCTGTCAAATCCATTTTAGGATTTGGTTCTGTGCATGTTCTTTAAGAAACAAATCATCAATAATAAAGATAAAGATTTGATTGTGACACAAGGACCCTCCTGGAGTCAAGGCCTCAAGAGTAAGGATCCACTTTAGTGCCTAGATTGAATGAATTTAGTTCAAACCGGTTGGAACACTGTAAAACCAGGGCCTCAACCTCTTTTCCTTTCCTGTTCTTCTTCTCCTCTTTCTTCTCTTACTTGTATCCATGTCCCAATGCCTGACAGGATGTTCCATACTCAGTCAGCGTTATGCCGCTGAATTGGCTCCTATCCCTTTGCCTCTGCATCAGAAAGCATGAAGGTCTCACTAAACAAGTGAAACCCAAATATTAGCTTAAACGCTAATCCAATTTCAAATGACGGGAATTATTTCCATACAATTTCAACACACTTCTTCCAGTTGTGTTAGTGTGTGGGGGAGGGGCGTGGGGGGCACTGACTGTTTCGGCCACCAAAGCCAAACCTCAGTAATCAAGACTATTAGTGGGCATTAGATACAGAGAAATGGTGTAAAAGCGGTCAGGTTGCATGGGCTTTGGGTTTCACAGCAGTTTTCCAAACCAATCCTGATGTGTGGCTGACATCTAGGTTCAAACTGTGAGTTCACATGTAGTGGCTCCATGTGGGTCAGGAATCACAGATACATCCCATCAGGCCCCGAAGGCCCCCAGCAAATGACTATACACAGACGACAGCAAAGGCTCATCCTAAACACTGAGGTTCTGACGAATAACGGAGACTGTAGGTGAACAATAAATATGTTCCAAGCTGTCTAAATTCAAATCAGCAATTAAAGTGGATAGCATTACTGAAGAGAAGAGATACAAATCAGTCATACTCTGCCCAGTGACAAATACAAAAATAAAGTCAAAAATTTCCAAAAGTTAAAGACGCCACTGGAAACATAGCTAATTTCTTATGGTCGGGTATTTTTTACTGTTTGCTGGCGTGTTATGGCTATGACGAGAGCATCGCTAACTTGTTTTTTCACAGGCGATTACAGCAAGAACAAGACGGGCTCACAGGCCAGCAGAGCATGGGACCTTCATGAGGCTGAGAGCCACCTCTGGGATCAATGTTGCCATTTTGTTGATCAAGCATCACAGATCAACCATGCAAGATGCATTTCTTTTGCTAAATAGCTGTCTGAAGTGCCTATTCATTGAGCAATTTTTCACAGGAGTAAAAGTGGATAGCATGATGATGCTGAGCGGTTGAATAACATCTCCAGTCTGCACGAGATCCATTTGGTACATTTGGTACAATGTTTGCATTATATGATTAAATGAATGAACTTAAAGGTTTTCAATTTCTTTGTGACTAAGTTGGAGCTGTGCTTATGATAAACCGAACATAATACTTATTAATAATAATAATAATAATAGTAATAACCTAAGGGTTGTCCTTAAAGTAGAAACAATAATGAAAGGCTAACAGCTAACACAGAAGTAAACTACAAATCAACATAATGAAATGACCAGGATAATAAAACTGGCTAATAAGATTAAACCCCAAAGCTTTAAAAAGTCTACAGTGTCCTCCATTGTGACATAGTGTGGTCACTCATCTTTGTGTCTCTGATTCTTGACATTAGCTTAGCTGAGCTAGCTTTCGGGCCTTGGGTCTGGTTCTGCGCATGTGGCTAACTGAATCGTCAGCACTGTCCTGTTTATTCACAGTTAAGTGAATGATGATCACGACTTTTCAAGATGAACCCCAAACATCAACTCTCTTTTAGAAATCTCCTAAATGTGTTGATGCGCATCAACATAACATTTCACAATAAAGAGAAAAACATCTGTACATGACATACAAAAAGGCTAAAGACCTACAATAAAATCAGATCAGTGAATTAAAAAAGTGTCAATCTCAAATATAGTTTGGGATACTGTGAACTAAAGAAATATACATGTACAAATATACCACTAAACGTAGCTATAATGACATTTGGGGATTTCTCATTGAAAGATTAAAATGTACAAATTGTTGCATCATCATTTGTATAAAGTTGGAATAATTACTCAACTAATTTTGCTGGACGTTTGTTGTACAATTTAAAGTATAATCTGCAAATGTTGTAGTTGTAATATATTTAAGGGGGTTCCTCAACATTAAAAGACCACCACCCTGTAAAAATGTGTTTGCCACTCTGGTCAATCACACACTCATATGATCGTTGCTAATCAAATATCTTTATTTCAAAATAAAAGCATACTCTTATTCAAGATAACTTCATTTAAGATGAACAAATCCAACCTGTGTTCAAAGGAACAAATTAGCAGGATGAGGATTAACAGGATCATATATTTGTGTAGATACTTTGATATCTACTAATCAAAGCATTACATCATATAACATTTAGATTTTTCAACAAGTGTCAGTCCTGAAGAAAAATGAGAGAGCTTAAACTGAGTGAGTACCGTGAACAAGCTTGTAATGTAACTGACCCAAGTCATCCCAGTGTTTCTGATCCCCAAATCTTCCCGTATGTGTGTGAATGAGGTCCTTTGTGAAGATATGAATGGGAAGAAGGGAGCTGGAGACCAATGAAAGCCCACTTATTGAGAACATTTCATCTTGTCTTGTCACTGAAACTCAGATTGAACACTACAGTCTTTTTGATAACAGAACATATCACGACAGGGTTGACAGCACACACCAGAATGTGCTTGAAGAAATGCTGCAATTCCATTCATTCATTTCAATCATTAAAGACGCCAGCGCTGCAAAACAAATCATCGTAACCAGCAGCGAGGTGAGTGGCATGACTTTCTCTTATTGTGCCCTGCTGGCTGACTGGGACAGAATGACACTTTTAAAGACACTCAAAGTCGGTTTGAAGTGCGTCAGAGTTCTAAGAGTAATATGATATTGCTCTTATTCCTAAAATGATAAATGTGATATTTTTCATAAACCTCTTAAAAGTTGACAAACAGGTTATGGGTGCTGCTTACATCTAACCTGTGACATGTTGTCTGATGAAGACGTGCTTTATGTCTAAATGTTACTAAAAGCTCTTACTGTAACCATGTGATCACATCTTTCCAGACTCTTCCTCAGTTGTCCTGTCTGTTGAGGCATGTCCGACATACACACTGATACAATATCTCTATGGTGAGTTAATATGGGCTTGATTCACATTCAAACATTCCACGAGCTCCAGAAACGAGTATTAAACCTGAGCATTCATCTGATGTTTCAGTAATGTGGACACATTTTCATTTACAGTGTCTGGCACAACTCAAACTTAATGATTCCTCATCAGAAATAACTGATGATTAAACTTTTGAAAACCGTAGACCCCCATCGAGCGGCCCGAGTTTGTCCAACTTCATGGTTCAGGGCCTTAACAACATCCCACATACTAATAACACATCTTTTTGGAAAGATTAGAACCTAAAGAATCCGAATCTGCAGCAAATAAAAACACAAAAAACAAAGCCTTGGGGTGTTACGAAAGAGTGTTAGTAAAAAAACGGTGTTGTTCGGTTCAAAATTGCAAAGATTACTTATCTTATGCCAAACAATTGTCTGACTGGTGCATGCTGGTACTTGAAATGTCCGTCTGCTTCCGGCCTTGCTCTATGACGTGGTTTTAGAAACGTGAGACGAACAGGAAGCCTTTGGGAACAGGAAACGTGATACTTAACGGTTACTTTAATTATTTACACCACATGTCTCTTCTCTCAAGGGTTGCAGTATTGTAGCAACTTAAATGAAGTTAAACAACGATGTGGGCTTGGGGCGCATGGTGCTTATGTGGTTAAGAAATCAAACAGAAGCGGAAACGGAAGTGAAAAACGGAAAAATCAGGTAGAAAAATCCTGTAAACTCAAAGGTCCATATCTTTCTGAGCTCTCTTACAACATCTCACAGTTTTCATTTCGCGATTGAAAACTCAGATTTTATATCTTACTATTTAGTTTAATATTCACAAAAGTTAATACTTAGGGGCCGATCACACCAGATGCGACTTTTTAAGTGCAGCCGCTTCAAAAACGCCCGGTGCGCCTGTGGAGCGCGCCTGAGTGCACAACCGGGGGACATTGATGAGCTGTGCGACTCTGCGCCTTGCTCTTAAAAGTTGAGAATATTTTAACTTTTATGCGCACCTAAAAAACGCAAACACTGTTAATACAACAGCAGGAGTATATTAACTGTACAGAGGCTTTACTTTATTCAACATAATAATACAACAATGTAAAAACAAGTAAAAGTGAAAAAGTAAAAGTAAAAAACATGTGTAGCCTTTTATTGTAACCACAATTATTCAAATAGCCCTAGTGGTTGCAGAGATACACCCTTTTTAGTTTGGGTATGCAATTTTCAAGGAAAGGGCCTAAAGATATGTGGGTTTTTGAAGTGTTAAAACTAAGGTATGTCGCTGCACAAGATGAACAGAAAATATAAGCAAAATTGAGAAAACACTCAAATATTTTCACTTTAACCTGTTAGGACTCAATTATAGACTAAATTGACTTGATAAGAAGATTGTCGCAGGGAATCAATACATCTTAATTTAAGGCCATCATGTGTTTTGTATGAGAAATATTATTGACAAAGTACCAAGCTGTTCAATACAGCTCAGAAATGTACTGGAGTAGAAGTATATGATCATAGAATTGAAATACTCAAGTTAAATATATGGTACAGTACTTGAATAAATGTACCGAGTCACAGCACACAGTCACTAACAAAAGGTTCAAGCTTTGTGGGTCAATATCAGGTTGATTAGGAAATAGATCACCATGCATTTCTCACTCCCATTGTACATGAACATGTTTAAATATGGGTCACCAAATGGTTGTATGTCTGTTTCCAGTCAATTATTTTAGGAAGGAACAGCTTGAACTAAAGACGTTTCTTCCATTTCTATGTTTAATTTCATGTTTTTTCTTCGAAACTCAAATAAATGAGGAGGATGGAAATTACATTGAACCCCTTTCTAGGAACTTTTGAGGAAAGGGGCTCTGAAATGCTGTCACGTTGTGTCAGTTTTAGTTTGCTATGAACTGGCTACCTGGATTTGAGTGATGGGGATGTGGCCAGTGATGTCATACTGCCATCTGCTGGCCTAAATACACTGAACCTTTTTAGAAATGCTGCATGCTGTGGCAATAAAAATGTCCTTGGAAGTACATAGGTGCAGTTCCTGTCATAGGACGGGTGTGTGGATCTTTGAGATTCTTGAGAAATGTCAGTATCTGTAGGAATATAGCAAAATGTGCTTCCATCAACCTGTAATGATTTAATGGGTACAAAAGATCTAAATTAGATTTTTCTTTTTCATAATTTCATTGAGTTAATTTTGACTGGTGTTAAACGCTAAATCAGACACACATGACAGAGAGCGAGAGAGAAAAAGAGAGAGAGAGATTTTTGATTTAACACAGGCTACGTAGATCGACTTATTTGCACCGTTGCTGGCGTTCCCAGGCTCATCAACAGGGCTCGGGTCCCCCACTGTCTCTGTCACCCCAGGACTATTTTTCTTTCTTCTTTCTTCTTACCGGTCACACCTCTGCACACTTCATATTTAAACACTCATGCCACTTAACATACACTTTTTAACTTAAACACACATCACTTTAACATACACTTTAACTTAAACACATGTCACTTTAACGTACACTTACATTAACGTATCTGTTTGTCTGAGCACTTTATTTTATACTTATTTTAATAAGTATAAAAACTGTTGTTGTCGTTGATTGTTGATTGTCTCGTCTAACGTCTCGTCTAATGCATGCACCTTCCACCAAGAAAAATTCCTCGTTTGTGTAAACATTCCTGGCAATAAATGGTTTCTGATTCTGATTCTGACATTTCCCATCCGAGTTCAATGGGTCCTGTTTATATTCAAGGGTTTAAGATCTACGTGTAGAAAAAAAGTGTATCCTCCAGTTAATTAGAATCGATATAGTTGTGCGATTATGATCGCTGTCACACTCAAGAGAGGTGTGCATGTTCAGGTTGGAAGAATTATTCCAGTGTTTAGCTTAGACTAACAGTGACGTCTCATAGTGGTGGTATAACTGTAAGACATGATATGGTAACATAAAAAAAAAATATGAAAATAAAAATGCTGGTACATTACACATATTATGGTATATAAGTGTAATATATTATGAAGTGAAATGTAGTAGTAGCAAAACAATATTCAGTATAGTACAGCAGTATTGCATATTGTAAGTATTAAGTCTACAAAAAGACACATTATATGAACCTCAAGCATAAGTTCAGTAAGGAAGACACTCTTTACTCTCCGGTTCATTCATAAACTCAGTCTCTAAGTCTCACAGTGATTACTCCATCAGCTGTGGGGGCATGTATGTTGAATGAACCAACCAATCGGCGTCGGCGCAATTTCCGTAAGCCAATCACAGTGTTGCTGTCAAACTTTGAAATAGTTTCCCCGCTCTGCTTGTTGTCAGTTGTCATTTCAGCTCAAACCAATGCGACCCTCCTCCACCCCAGGCTCCTCCAGTCAGCATCAGTCCTGCTCATCATTCATCTTTGGGTTACAGCAACTCCCTTCTTCAACAACACCACCAGTGTCTGGACTCCATGGGGATTCTGCTGTCGCAGATGTCAGCATCACTACACCTTGCTTATCCTAATTCAGGATGGAGTCCAATCGCCAAAGACTTTGCACTATTTAAATATATGCAATTGTAATACATTATTGTTAAACTCTGATACAAGTCTCTCCTGATTGAAACATATTTGTACACAGGTATTGACAAAAGAAGAAAAAAAGCAGCTCCTCCTTGACTGAACTCAAATCCATTCTATGATCAGAAAACTGATTTATGGCAGCTGACCTGTCGTAACAACAATGGGTGTTCCCGGGAAATGTGGCTCCACCCACTCAGCTTGTCAGCTTCTTGACGGGTGTCGAACGAGTGCCGCTCGCTTGCCACAGACTGTGCCGCTGTTCTGACACCTGCCTGACGCTTGGTACAGTCCTGACACCTGCCTGACGCTTGGGACAGTCCTGACACCTGCCTGACGCTTGGTACAGTCCTGACACCTGCCTGACGCTTGGGACAGTCCTGACACCTGCCTGACGCTTGGGACAGTCCTGACACCTGCCTGACGCTTGGGACAGTCCTGACACCTGCCTGACGCTTGGTACAGTCCTGACACCTGCCTGACGCTTGGTACAGTCCTGACACCTGCCTGAAGCTTGGCACAGTCCTGACACCTGCCTGACGCTTGGTACAGTCCTGATACCTGCCTGATGCTTGGGACAGTCCTGACACCTGCCTGACGCTTGGTACAGTCCTGACACCTGCCTGACGCTTGGGACAGTCCTGACACCTGCCTGACGCTTGGTACAGTCCTGATACCTGCCTGATGCTTGGGACAGTCCTGACACCTGCCTGACGCTTGGTACAGTCCTGACACCTGCCTGACGCTTGGTACAGTCCTGACACCTGCCTGAAGCTTGGCACAGTCCTGACACCTGCCTGACGCTTGGCACAGTCCTGACACCTGCCTGACGCTTGAGACAGTCCTGACACCTGCCTGACGCTTGGTACAGTCCTGACACCTGCCTGACGCTTGGTACAGTCCTGACACCTGCCTGACGCTTGGGACAGTCCTGACACCTGCCTGACGCTTGGCACAGTCCTGACACCTGCCTGACGCTTGGTACAGTCCTGACACCTGCCTGACGCTTGGGACAGTCCTGACACCTGCCTGACGCTTGGTACAGTCCTGACACCTGCCTGACGCTTGGCACAGTCCTGACACCTGCCTGACGCTTGGCACAGTCCTGACACCTGCCTGACGCTTGGCACAGTCCTGACACCTGCCTGACGCTTGGCACAGTCCTGACACCTGCCTGACGCTTGGCACAGTCCTGACACCTGCCTGACGCTTGGTACAGTCCTGACACCTGCCTGATGCTTGGGACAGTCCTGACACCTGCCTGACGCTTGGTACAGTCCTGACACCTGCCTGACGCTTGGTACAGTCCTGACACCTGCCTGACGCTTGGCACAGTCCTGACACCTGCCTGACGCTTGGCACAGTCCTGACACCTGCCTGACGCTTGGGACAGTCCTGACACCTGCCTGACGCTTGGTACAGTCCTGACACCTGCCTGACGCTTGGTACAGTCCTGACACCTGCCTGATGCTTGGGACAGTCCTGACACCTGCCTGACGCTTGGTACAGTCCTGACACCTGACTGACGCTTGGTACAGTCCTGACACCTGCCTGACGCTTGGGACAGTCCTGACACCTGCCTGACGCTTGGCACAGTCCTCACACCTGCCTGACGCTTGGCACAGTCCTGACACCTGCCTGACGCTTGGGACAGTCCTGACACCTGCCTGACGCTTGGTACAGTCCTGACACCTGCCTGACGCTTGGCACAGTCCTGACACCTGCCTGACGCTTGGGACAGTCCTGACACCTGCCTGATGCTTGGGACAGTCCTTACACCTGCCTGACGCTTGGTACAGTCCTGACACCTGCCTGATGCTTGGGACAGTCCTGACACCTGCCTGACGCTTGGTACAGTCCTGACACCTGCCTGACGCTTGGTACAGTCCTGACACCTGCCTGACGCTTGGGACAGTCCTGACACCTGCCTGACGCTTGGGACAGTCCTGACACCTGCCTGACGCTTGGGACAGTCCTGACACCTGCCTGACGCTTGGTACAGTCCTGACACCTGCCTGACGCTTGGTACAGTCCTGACACCTGCCTGACGCTTGGGACAGTCCTGACACCTGCCTGACGCTTGGCACAGTCCTGACACCTGCCTGACGCTTGGCACAGTCCTGACACCTGCCTGACGCTTGGTACAGTCCTGACACCTGCCTGACGCTTGGGACAGTCCTGACACCTGCCTGACGCTTGGGACAGTCCTGACACCTGCCTGACGCTTGGGACAGTCCTGACACCTGCCCGACGCTTGGGACAGTCCTGACACCTGCCTGATGCTTGGGACAGTCCTGACACCTGCCTGACGCTTGGGACAGTCCTGACACCTGCCTGACGCTTGGTACAGTCCTGACACCTGCCTGACGCTTGGTACAGTCCTGACACCTGCCTGACGCTTGGGACAGTCCTGACACCTGCCTGACGCTTGGTACAGTCCTGACACCTGCCTGACGCTTGGTACAGTCCTGACACCTGCCTGACGCTTGGCACAGTCCTGACACCTGCCTGACGCTTGGCACAGTCCTGACACCTGCCTGACGCTTGGCACAGTCCTGACACCTGCCTGACGCTTGGGACAGTCCTGACACCTGCCTGACGCTTGGTACAGTCCTGACACCTGCCTGACGCTTGGGACAGTCCTGACACCTGCCTGACGCTTGGCACAGTCCTGACACCTGCCTGACGCTTGGCACAGTCCTGACACCTGCCTGACGCTTGGGACAGTCCTGACACCTGCCTGACGCTTGGCACAGTCCTGACACCTGCCTGACGCTTGGCACAGTCCTGACACCTGCCTGACGCTTGGCACAGTCCTGACACCTGCCTGACGCTTGGCACAGTCCTGACACCTGCCTGACGCTTGGGACAGTCCTGACACCTGCCTGATGCTTGGTACAGTCCTGACACCTGCCTGACGCTTGGGACAGTCCTGACACCTGCCTGATGCTTGGGACAGTCCTGACACCTGCCTGACGCTTGGTACAGTCCTGACACCTGCCTGACGCTTGGTACAGTCCTGACACCTGCCTGACGCTTGCCACAGTCCTGAACAAGAACAAAGTGAAATGGGAGAGCTGACACAGTGTGGAGAAACTGGATGTGGACTCTGATGTAAAACCAGTTTGGAGAGTTTTATATCACTTTGTTCTTGTTCAATAGTTTTACATAGTGTCATGAACCGGGCCATGACCAAAGAGGCAGCAAAGCCGAGCTCCTCCAGTGGCACTGGCACCAGAGTGGCAAGCGTCAGGCAGGTGTCAGGACTGACTTACAGTGGAATAATTTACATGGTGCTGTTGCTGTCAATGATTTTATCTCTGTTATTAACCCCACTGTTTCTAATCTGTCCATTTTGTGAGGCAGCGGAGACCGTGTTTCACTGGTTTGCATTCACAAAAGATTCTGTCACCTTTTTAATGCACTGCAGTTTGTTTTTAGATGGTTTGGTGAAACCTGGTCTGAGACTACCTTCATTTTAGGAGTCTGCTATATAAAAAAAAAGTTAAGGCATCAAAGTGGCAGCTACTCAACCTGATTGTAGGAGAAGCCAAACTGTCGATCGACAGAAACAGAAAGAGCAGAGTGGAGGTCAGGACCGGACAGGAAGCACTTCCTGTCTTCAGGGAATTGGTCAAAGCCTGAATTTGGATTAATTTTAGATTTTATTAAAATCAACACTCCTTTTAGTCTGTGTTTGTTGCATTACTATATTCATTTGGAGACTTACTTTTCAGCTGCAAAGGTTCACTGGAAAAAAAGTGAAGCACTGGCAGTTGGAGGGCGGGTCTGCCCAGTCTACCAGGGGGGTGATACGAGAACAATGTTTAGTTTTTTTTATGTTTATTGAAATAAATGTTATTTTTAAACCAGGTTCAAACATATTTAGACATTTACTTTATTGAAATACTTCCACTAACAACGTTATGATTCAGGCAGGTTTTGAAGAAAAAAAGGAACAAAAATGCAGTCTTTACTAATTATTAGGCCTACTTTAATAGATAATCAACTGCAATAATGAATGACAACGTTTTTCACTTTTTTAATGTTTGTTTTTCACTTTTTCGTGGCATCTGCAGAGTGCCAACTGACACTGTTAAGTGGTTATGCCTAAATGTTAGAATTTGTATCCATCCATCCATTATCATCCTCTTATCCGAGGTCGAGTCTCGGTGGCAGCAGGTCCGGCAGGCCGACCCAGGCTTCCCTCTCACATGTTCCAGCTCATTCTGGGGACGTAGGGTTATAGGCCAGCTGGGAGATATAGTCCCTCCAGCGTGTCCTGGGTCTTCCCCGGGGTCTCCTACCAGTTGGACGTGCCCAGAAAACCTCTAATAGGAGGCGTCCAGGAGGCATCCTGACTAGATGCCCGAACCACCTCAGCTGACTCCTTTCTACATGAAGGAGTAGCGCCTCAACTCCAAGCTCCCTCCTGATGTCCGAGCTCCTTACCCTATCTCTAAGGCTGACTTTGCCACTTGTTAGAATTTGTGTTTTTTTTTAATACAAGTTGGATAAAATCTCCACTAAAACCTCTCCTTATATGTATGAGCTATCAGCGCCAGTAGTTGTCACAGGAGTGCCATGACCGTGACTAGTCAGTGACTTGAGTAGTCAGAGAGGTGCCACCACTAGGGGGCAGTAGTCAGAGAGGTGCCACCACTAGGGGGGCAGTAGTCAGAGAGGTGCCACCACTAGGGGAACAGTAGTCAGAGAGGTGCCACCACTAGGGGGCAGTAGTCAGAGAGGTGCCACCACTAGGGGCCAGTAGTCAGAGAGGTGCCACCACTAGGGGGCAGTAGTCAGAGAGGTGCCACCACTAGGGGGGCAGTAGTCAGAGAGGTGCGACCACTAGGGGGCAGTAGTCAGAGAGGTGCCACCACTAGGGGGGCAGTAGTCAGAGAGGTGCCACCACTAGGGGCCAGTAGTCAGAGAGGTGCCATCACTAGGGGGGCAGTAGTCAGAGAGGTGCCACCACTAGGGGGCCAGTAGTCAGAGAGGTGCCACCACTAGGGGACAGAGTATTGCCACTATTCAGAGATGTGTTCCCCCCTCTTTTATTCACCTTTCTTCAGTAATTGAAAACACAACTTCCACTGACATTTTATCAAACCACTTTTTTTATTGATGTGACTCCGGTGTCATTTTTCTAAATATCTTTTAAATTTCTTGGGTTTCATTCTGTCAGCTGACCATGTTGTCTTGTTCATCTCAGACTGCCATCAGACGTCAGACGGTTGCCACAGTGCCGGGTTGTACCAGGCTGTCAGTAGGCGACAGGGTGGCTTTACGACAGCTTAATTATTCCAATGGAGAATAACGGGTATCACCAAGGTGGTTTACAAATGTCTCTGTTAATAATAACTATAATACTAAATAGTAAAACCAGTCTACTACTTTTATTTATGGTAATACGTGTCCTCGACTCAGAAGCATGCGGATTAGGTAGTCCAGTATTTGCATGTGCTCCTTAGAAAATAGACATGAGAGACAGATATGTTCTACACCCTAAGAACTTAAAAGTAGTGTGGAGACGTTGCAATTTTGCTTTAACTGTCGACCATGTCATACTTTATAAAAAACGTTTTAGATCTTCAAAACACACAACCTCTGTAGCAGCAGAGTTTCAACATGAACCTTACAATTAAATGCATTGTCAATACCTAGGTGTCTCGTGAAATAAAAAAAAATAATTCAATAAAACATCAAAAGACACTTTTGTGTCTTGTGCGATTATAATATTTCTATAAACATTCACAAACACAAGCAGATTACGAAATGAGATTAATGTTTTTTTTAATCGGTTAGTTTTTACGGACTAAATAGCCTATACTTTTTTAGCGAGGGAATACAATACACAGGTCTATAGTTTATTAAGCTTTACGTGTCCAATGCCACATAACGAAGTGTGTACTCGCGTAGTCCCGTGGAAGCTTGGCACTTCTCTGACTATTCAATTCAAATTAATTTGTATAGCCTAAAATCACAATGCGCCTAGATATCCCGTCCGTGAAAGTCACGAACAGGACCGGTGATAAAGGGCAGCCCTGGTGGAGACCAACACCCACCGGGAACGTGTCTGACTTACTACTGTAGTGTTTTTTAAGCTTAGTTTGTCACAATCGGACTCGTACAGTGTGAGGTTTATTGTGTACATTACAATGCATGAAATATGATAATTAATAAAGGATATTATTATGAAGGATTTGTAATTGTATGCATATGAAGGTCACTTTTATCTACTAGGAAATGATAATGTGTGAATGAATGTTAGAGATTGCATGCTGCATGTACTGCCGCTTTAAGGAATTGTAGTTCTCTTGTTCGCCTGAGGTGGCGGAGTTGAACATTGACTTTTGAGACTTTACCGGTCAGAAGAAGAAGAGGAAGACTAGCTCTGTCACTTTAGCTGCGGGCCAATGGACGGGTAAAGCGGCAACCAGAGGTGTGAAAGCGGGACTTTTAATGAGTAGGCAGGGCTCTAGGCTCCATGACTGGGAGATATAGATTAACTGTAGAAGAGAAAGCGCTCTCTTCCCTGGCTGCTAGCGAGCGAATCGGACCTGCGTGCCCGTGAAGTTCACTGTGGAGCCGAAAGAGCTCGATCGAAAGCATAAGCTGTCTGTCTATCACTTTTTATTAAATAATTATTAGTTTAGCTCTTTTTTGGACTCCTGGACCTTATTTCCTCGCACCATCTCCCAGGATTTTTGAGCATTTCTTCACTACCGAGGATACGAACACAGCTCTTACTGCAGGCGTACAGAGACCGGATGGCCCGTGCCAACGGGTCCGGCACCCCCTACTCCCGCAGCACCCCCCCCACAAAAACCCCTGAGGGACCCGGTCGAAAGCCTTCTCCAAGTCTACAAAGCACATGTAGACTGGTTGGGCAAACTCCCAGGACCCCTCCAGTAGTCTTGCGAGGGTAAAGAGCTGGTCCACTGTTCCACGGCCGGGACGGAATCCACACTGTTCGTCTTGAATCTGAGGTTCGACAAGCGGTCGGAGCCTCCTTTCCAGCACCCTGGCATAAGCTTTTCCCGGGAGGCTGAGCAGTGTGATACCACGATAGTTCGAGCACACTCTCCGGTCCCCCTTCTTGAAGATGGGAACCACCACCCCGGTCTGCAGTCCATGTGTACTGTTCCCGACCCCCATGCAACACTGAAAAGGCGTGTCAGCCAAGACAGCCCAACAATGTCCAGCGCTTTCAGCATCTCAGGGCGGATCTCATCCACCCCCGGCGCCTTGCCACCAAGGAGCTTTTTGACTACCTTAGTGACCTCTGCCAGGGATATGGGTGCAACCACCCCAAAGTCTTCCGGCGCTGACCCCTCTCCAGGGGACATGTTGGCCGGGTTTAGGAGTTCCTCAAAGTGCTCTTTCCACCACCCGACGATGTCCCCAGTCTGGGTAAGCAGTTCCCACCCCCGCTGAGAACAGCCTGGGGTAGGCCCTGCTTTCCCTTCCTGGGCCGTCGGATGGTTTGCCAGAACTTCCTTGAGGCCAACCGAATGTCCTTCTCCATGGCCTCCCCGAACTCCTCTCATGCCCGAGTTTTAGCATCAGCGACCTTCGCAGCTGCAGCCCTTCTGGCCTGCCGGTATCCGTCAGCTGCTGGCGGATCGGTGCGGCTGCAGCAGTAAAACAGGCGCTGTACCGGTCCGTCTTGGTGAAGAGGAGCTGAGCCGGAAGGCAAAGCTCTCCATTTACTGGTCGGTCTACGTTCCAACCCTCACCTATGGTCACGAACTCTGGGTCGTGACCGAAAGAACAAGGTCTCGGATACAAGCGGCCGAAATGAGCTTCCTCCGTAGGGTGGCCGGGCTCAGCCTTAGAGATAGGGTAAGGAGCTCGGACATCAGGAGGGAGCTTGGAGTCAAGTCGCTGCTCCTTCGTGTCGAAAGGAGTCAGCTGAGGTGGTTCGGGCATCTAATCAGGATGCCTCCTGGACACCTCTCATTAGAGGTTTTCCAGGCACGTCCAACTGGTAGGAGGCCCCGGGGAAGACTGAGGACACGCTGGAGGGATTATATCTCCCGGCTGGCCTTGGAACGCCTCGGGATCCCCCAGGATGAGCTGGAAAGTGTTGCGGGTGAGAGGGAAGCCTGGGTCGGCCTGCTGAACCTGCTGCCACCGCGACCCGACCCCGGATAAGCGGCTAATAATGGATGGATGGATGGATGGATGGCTTTACAATCTGCACATACGACATCCTCTGACCTTTGACCCTCACATCGGTTCAGGAAAAACTCCCCAAAAAACTTTCAACAGGGAGAAAAAGGGAAGAACCCTTCAGGAGAGCAACAGAGGAGGATCCCTCTCCCCTGGTCATGTGACCAGAATGAACAACGTAACAGAGTTATAGCATATTACATGAATATAACAGAAATTGGCCGTCCTGCAACCACAAGGTTGCCGGTTCGATCCCTGGTCTCCGCATAGTGTCGAAGTGTCCTTGAGCAAGGCGCCTCTCAGCAGCCGACTGCTCCTAAATTGCTATTGATGGGTTAAATGCTGAGAGCAAATTTCACATATGTATGTAAAAAAATGTATGATACAACATAATAAAGTTTAAGTTTAGGGATGATGAAAAAGTTAAAACTACCAAAAATACATGGATATAGTAGAATTAAAATGATAATAAAAGCAGTAAGGGTATTGACAATAATAATAATGTTAATAGCAGTAGGTGTCGGGCGGATATAACCACGATCCATGTAACCATGGTTGCAATCGTCTGACGAGTAGTGGCACATCTCTGACGAGTGGCAATAGTCTGCCCCCTACTGGTGGAAAGTCTCTGACTAGTCGTGTCACTACTTTGACAACTACTGGCGCTGGCAACTACATATAAGGAGTGGAGATATTATTCAACTTGTATTTAAAAACGTTTTGATGAATAGTTTTAAATTATATTAAAAAGGATGATGTATTTTCATTATTATAGCCAATTGTTGTAAATTACTATAAAAGTAATTATTTGGAAAGAGTTTATTTTGTTCCTTTTTGTTTCCAAACATGCAAAATCATAAATAAATACAAATGTATGATAAACAAAAAAGTACCTTAGTTTGACATTTCCCTATGGTCAGATTATTTTCAATCTTTTCAATCATTTTTGTCCAGGACATTTTCATTTTTATTTATTTTTATGATTCTGTTGAACCACAATTCAAAAGCAATGTCTGATGATTAGTTAATTTTCAGTAAATTTCTATTTGATGACAACTGAATTGAATGAGGGTTACAGGGATAATGACAGCTGTTGGTTTAAGATGAACACCTTCACAGCACATTAGAAGGTTTGGTTTAGAGTCAGAAACTCATAAAATGTTCAACAGACAGCTCTCTTGCATTATGTCATCTTTATTTTTTTACATTCATACACACACACATATATATATATATATATATATATATATATATATATATATATATATATATATATATATATATATATATATATATATATAAACAAACATTTTAACTGGACAACAAACTACAATAGCCACTGCATGCAGGTACCTTCACCTTCCTGAAGCCAAACACAACTACTTTGTGGAGGGTAAAGTAGATTTTGGGTAAAAACAATGGAAGAAAAATAAATTCAAAAAGCAGCAAATTGATAAAGTGCATAACTTCACTCTAAAAGAAGTGTTGTAGCGTCTGCTCCATGGCAACAGTGTATAGTTATCATTTACAGCATGGCCCAATCCACCAATACTTTTGTACACTGGGCAGATTCAGGCACATCCACTGGTTTTGTCTTCTTCAGCGCTTTCCCCATTGTTTCCAATTGAAAGGCAAATTATTAAATTACATTATATACATATTTTAGAAAGCAAGAGTACAATTTCACTTCAAAAAGGGGAACTGTTGCTGGATTTGGCCACTCTTACGTACGGCATCACATTCCTACATCTTCCTCTTGAAGTGAAATCCTACATGATATGGAGACAGAGCTCTGCCTGGCCCACATCTACATTCAGTGCAATAAACAACATTACTACGCACGAGATGCTGAGGGAGCCATCGACAGTGCTTCCACCTCACATCAAAACATTTGGTTTAAGAAAAGAGGGTTTATTAGATATGTATGGGAGATAATATGTTCTGCATGAAAGACGTTCTGAGGCCTGAGCTCAGGAATTAAATGTGAAAAAGAAGTTGCACACCCTCATTTTTTCCCAGCATACCTGACAAACAAAATTCCCTCCAAACTCCACACTGCTGTTTAGAAAACATCTCAACATTTTGATGTTGAGAACATCAAATGTAAAGCGTCAGAGCAGAGACCAACCACTAGTGCATTTCATAGGCTCATAATGATATCAAATCTGAAACCAGAGCCGTTCATTCACATAAATCTCTTCAATTTGGTCAGTGGAGAATAGTGACCTGTATTCCTGCTAATTTGGACATTTTACAGTGTAAACATAAAATCCAGTGCTCTCTGGTGGAAAAACTCGAATGGAGACAGTGTCCAAATAACCCGACACATATTTGGCATTACTACGGTGTTGCTTGGATGCTGATGAATCTCATAGCCTCTAGAAATTTGGGGATGCTATGAGTACTAAAACAACAATAACCCATCAGTATGTGAAGACTCTACTCAGACCATGAACAGCAGTGACGGGGTCAAATAAAACATTCTGATGTGTGCACAGACAAGATCAGTTCCAATGCTCCTCTCAGTGCTCATAGAACTAACTTAAAGAGTGAAAACTAGTTTTCCTTCTTGAAGCGTAATAACCAGTGATAACCTCCAACTCCACCAAGATCATTTCTGACTGCTTCATTCTGGAAGAAAGGCCTGCAACAGGAGGAATAAAATATGTTGCATTATCCCACTAACATAAGATCATTTCTTTCATTCCCTCACGTGAACTACCTTTTACTTCAGCATGGCACTTGCCCAGTGTTCAAAATGTACATACATAATCAAATCTACACAAGTTAATATGACAGAGATAACTGGAGTCAGACTTAAAGAAGTGTGGGAGTTCTGACAGAAGCTGGAACAAGTCACTCAACAGTGTTAATAAGAGAGCTGCGACTGTACTACTGCTCTGGGGTCAGCTCGATCAGCCATCTGGAGACCTCAGGTTCATCTCTTTGTATACAACATGAAGAATGAGCATCAGGATATACACTAAGGGCATGTTCAGGTCTGGGGTCTGTGGTTAAATCATGTTGTGGCTTATTAAATAGCTAATTCACTTATTTTTGTGTGACAAGTCACCAGCAGACCACAGGACTCCCACCGTGAGTCCATGTATCTATAGCACAACCACCCGGGAACTCCTTCACTCCTCCATATCTTAACTATCCCTTCTATTTCTCCTCTTTGTACACAGCATTGTGGAGGATTTCCTCTCTTCAACTTCACAATACACAAGTGTGTCAGCTGGAGGGGAAACTTCAGCAGGTGTACCAAGTGTCCCTCTGGTCTTGCTTAGTCCCTCAGATGGATGCTGTGTGGGTCACTTGCTGTGGTGGAGGTACTGCTGCGTGAACATGTTGAGCTCGCTGTCCAGCCAGCCAGCCTTGTTCCTAACAACAAAACACACACATCAATATCTAGACGTATGAAACAAGTTAATGACAACAACTGTGCCGTGGAATTGGCTGTACTCATTTAAACATGACAGTGATCACAGAGAGACTAAGATGCAATGGAACGCTTTCTTCTGAACCCAACAGTTTCTCAGCAGGTACACATTTGACAGTCTTTCAGAACCTGTGCTCATAGTCCACAGTAAAATATGAGAACAGCATTGTCGGGTTTGTGCACTCTGGTAACGGTTTTTACAAAGCACTATTTTTGGGAGTTGTTGTTTTGGCTTAGTGTGGATGGAGGTCCACAACAGAGGAAATGTAGCTGGCCTAAAGTCTGTTTTTTTTTTTTTTAGTAGGCTTTTATCACACAATCTCACATGCCCAAAACACTGAAGTCATACAGTATGGTGCAGATTGAGATCCACCTCACACACTGTGACATAGACATGACATTAGATCACTCTGTGGGATATACAATGTCCAGGCTGCTCATGAAGTATGAAAGAAGTAAACAAGCATCAACCAAATGGGCATCATTAAGAGAGACCATAAAGTTATTCTTGCATGTACGTACATGCTGCAGCCGGTAGCTATCATGAAGGTCGTTACATGCTTGTCTTAAGTCGAGCCACCTAGGACCTCAGGCTACTCCACTACCCAGCATGCTGCTGGCAGTCTGATGTTTAGTCGCAGGAAGAAAAGATGGCCGAAATAAGACTTTGGGGCGAACCCAGCGACAGGAGGTCGTGACCGTTGTTCACAGAGGCCTGGCCCCGTCGAGGGATTTCAGCTCAAGCAGCACTTGATGGGCAAAATGTTACTTTTATTCATCAAGTCGTTTGATTACATTTTTTTCAGCATGAAAGAAAAACAATAGTTTCTTCAGGATTTTCTTTAAGTATTCAATGTAACACACGGTGAGTCATTCCGTTAGTATTCCTTCGTTTGGCCCCACCACCACTCCCCCATGGATCTGAGCTTCTTACCGCAGCAGCTTAGCCTTGCTCTGCTGGCTGTCCAGCAGCTCGATCTTGCTGTTCATGTCAGTGACCTCATCCTCCAGGTTCTGACGGGTGACGTCTACCTGCTGGCAGAGCTGAGCAAACACACCTGCCAACTCCCTTTATAAGCAGAGACAGAGGGGACACAAACAAGGTCGGGCAGCATTAGAACAACAAAGGGATTCTGCGTTTTTATTTCCTCGTCAACGCCATTATATATTTTTCTGTCTGTATTTAAGAGTTTATTTATTTCAAATGCATTATTATTGCTCACTGCTGGACTTGGTGGCTGCAGTTGGATCCGGTGTAGCTGACGATGAGCTGAAGCTTCTCGCTGGCGTAGTCCACAAACTGTCTCTTGAAGGCTCTCTCCTTGGCCCTGGTGGTCCAGGTGAGCCGCTCGTAGATGTAGAGGAGCCCGTACAGACCCACCGACAGGGCGATCAGACGCCAGCCCACTGCCTTCCAGACCTGCACACACCAACCACGCTTTAGGTCTGGCTCAACGGTGCCCTCCTACCTCTGATATCCAAACACACACTGGAGCTGATCACGGTTGGATGATGGGTTGTCCTGGTGTACAAAAGCTATTTGAGGGTAAGGACTTGAAAACAACCAAGCATGGAGCATTAGGTCAATACTTCTCCATGCTTGGTTGAAAATATGGGTCAATATTTACTTTTCATAATAAAGAATTATGAAGAATAAATACATTATGGACATAATAAATGTCATAAGATGTGCATCATGGAATTCAAATGTATATGGTCAACTGAATGTGAAAACAAGCATCAACATAAAAAAACACAATAAAAAATATATATATATCAAGATCAGTCTTCTAGCCTTTCCCAGCATTTTGTCTTCTTTTACACAGGCCTTGAGTGAGTGTGTGTGTGTGAGTGTGTGTGTGTGTGTGTTCTTCCTTACCACGCCGCCAACCACAAGGACACCCATGGAAGTACGGGAGGTAAGGGAAGCGAGACCAGTCACCATGGAGACCATCAGCTCCTCCTGGGTCACGGAGCTTTGTGGGAATGGAGGCATGCTGCTGCTGACTGGAGTCAGGGCCATTGGTCGAGGGACCTGCAGGGAGAACGGAGCTGTGACCGGCTCTACCGACAGTCCTGATCCAGCACAATGCTACTATGAAATATAATATGAACTAAAGCAGCCTATGTATCATCACCAAAAACTAGATCCAGTTAGTTTTTATAGTGGAACATTTGGCTACACAGAACAAAAGATACAGACAGAGAAAGAGAGAACGACAGTCCTCCTCAGCCAGTAATATGACGTCTCTGTAAGATTCCGAAAGTAAACAGGAACACACAGTGAACTCGTCACAGCCGAGTTTAAACCATAGTATATTAGCTAGTTACGTTGTGTATCTTGAAGACGTTTGAAGTGTTGGACAGTACCGGTGTACTACAGCACAATTTGCAAATTGGATATCCATCTTTTACAACAACTCCCATGTCATTTAGAAGATAACCAAAAGTTCCCCCACTGATGACTTAGGCCTCTTCTTTTGGTTGGTATAAGGCTGGAATGTCGGTTCCCTCTGACAAGAGAACATTTCATCGCTCACACAAACAACGGGTCCTGAGATTTGTTTCCCAACATGTAAGCCAAGTTTCCCAGTAAATACATTTAGAAAATAATTGTATTTTAAGTTATGTCTGCATCTGCCAGTGGGCTACCAAGATAACAGTAGTTATAATAATACTAATTATATTCCACTAAAAGAGATTTTCTGCAATTAGGTGGGAATTTGGTGGATTAGGTCTGCTCTCCAGAAGCTTCACTCCCTCAGTCCAACAAGAACATCCAGGTAGTCTCAGTGATCTGGGAGAGGGGGTTATATTTCTGCAGGCGTTACCTGGTCGTTGTAGCCCATCAGGGCTCGGCGGGTGTTCTTGGGCCCAAGGAAACGGTTGACTAGCATGGTCCAGCCCAGAGAGAAGTGGAAGCTGATGTCCTCCTGAAAGTCACTGCACAGCTTGTCACAAGCCAAGTCATAACTGAGGCTGAAGCACTGACGAGGAACCAGCTTGTCCACCTGCTCTCTGACCAGGTTGGGCAGCAGAGGCTTCAGACCCTCTGTGTACACACACACAGATTTCAGTGACACACACTGTGGCTACATACATGTTTCTACATAAGGATACTAGTCATAGTAAACAGTGTTACATGCATTATGCTCATAATTAAAAGCCCATGGAGCCTGTGCCGTGGAGACGACAGTCTCCGGTGTCAACAGGAGGAGTCTTACCGATCATGTCGGTCTGTGTGGCCTGCAGGGCGCTGGTGATGGCAGTGGAGCATCTCTCTGACATGTTCTTGCCCAGACCCTCCTCTATGTGCCGATGGAGCTCCTAGACCAAAACAAGCAACCACAACGGAAAAATCAACTGCTGACATGGGATGTCCATCACAGAACTGATGAAATCTACATTTCTGTTCCACTGAAATGTTTACCCAAACCTGTATCGTGCGAGTCAACGGTAATCTAATATATGACACATTTAAATTAAATATGTAAATCTGATGAGAAATTGGTGAAAATACAGACATTGTAGAGGAAAAAACTGATTTGATCAGTGAGCCATGCTGAGCGTGAGATAGGGCTGTGCAATTATTCCAATTAAGATTTTGGCTTCCAAAGATTATGAAAACAAGATATTTGTCACCAAATGAATATTGCGCCGCATTACGTTTTGCAATGACTTTCTTATTTTGCCGACTAGCTATTTCTTTCAGAGTTATTTTATTTAAATAATAAGTTAAGCGCCCGGGGAGCAAGTTACACGACCACTCTATCCCATGAGCCACACATAGGAGGAGCGATCAAGGCCGGCATAGATGTGTGTTAAATTTACCTCAATGTCGCTGACACGTGACTGTAATTTTTTTTTTCTCCTCTTGATAGTTATCACAACGTCAAGAATTGTCTTTATTCTAGTTCCATAATTATAAGTTTGTGTGTGTGTGTGTGTATATATATATATATATATATATATATAAAAAAAGGACTATACTGTATATACACAACTTTATAAGCTGTGATATCAAATAGCTTTTGCGACTCCAGTCGATTTATATTTGGTGGAAAATAGGGCAAAATGGCTTTTTCAGAGGTAGAGCGGGTTGTCTCTCTATCGGAAGATTGGCCATTCGATCCCGAGCTTCTTCAGTGCACGCCGATGGGCACGACATCGCCAAAATTACTCCCGAAGGCTGTGAATAACTTTAGTCTTGATGCACTTTGCATGGTAGTCCTTGCCATGAGCTTATGCATGAGTAAATGACAACAAGTAGTGTAAAGCAAATGGTTGCACTACTAGAAAAGCTATACAAATGCAAGTCTATTTACCATTTACTTGGTACTCGTAGAGTACCTTGCTATTAAAAGTTGGTGTTTACCCAAGTAACGTTTGGCTGAGAACTGCAAGGAGAGGCTTCAATGTGCGTGTTGAGTAATCCAGGTAGATTTTGGTGAAGCGCGTATCGAGGCTTGTGTCGGTGACGTTCGAAGCCTCGCGAGCCGGCCGTGCCACGTGACTGATTCAGAAAATGGTTCGTGGGTTTGCCGTGCGATTTGAAATATCCTTATATTTCAAATCGCACGGCAAACCCACGAACTCAATGGATTTCCCCCTTCCTCTCTGTACCCAGCTTCATCTGTGCCTGTGAAAGGGTGTTTTATAAAGCAGGCAAAATAGTCTCAAAAAGCCCAACAGTGTGGAAAAGTTCTTATTTTTATAAAAATGAATAAAATAGACACATGGACTAGTGGAGACAGGGCTCGAACCAACGATCCTCTGATTGACAGACAAGCATTCTAACCACTGACCCACAGTCACAATCACAACTCTCCCCAATTTGTTTCCACTTTCCCTTTTGACCCTGCCATTATATCATAAAGATAGACACAATATTAATAAGTTAATAATTGATGTATTGGCGTCACAAACATCATTCGTTCATTTATTCCATTCAAAGCTTCGCACACCAAAGCCATGGTGTCGTTGTGATCACTCTGCCTGTTTTACACTTATTGTCCACTTGGTGGCGCAGTAGAGCAAATGAAGCCCCATGAAGCTTCGGCCCATGAGCGAACCACTTGGATGGAAAGCTTCATCTCGCCATCACTAGGAGGGACATGTGACCCATGAACAAATGAATTAACTAGACTGTGGCGGCCTGCCAAAGTCTATTTTGTCCCTCCACAGTTTCATAATGAACCATAAGTATTTTTACAATGCCTAACAGGTGGGCAGCAACCGGCTCTTGTTCGGGTCAGAAAGCCACTTGTAGTTCAGCACATCTCGGATGAACTATGTTGTTTCCCGAGGCTGTGAATTTAATGCTGGCTGCGCTCACGTCATCCCCGCAACCCAATTCAATTCAGTTTATTTTATATAGCCCAACATCACAAACACAAGTTTGCCTCGGAGGGCTTTACAATCTGTACACATAACATCCTGTCCCAGGACCTCACATCGGATCAGGAAAAACTCCCCAAATAAAGATAGTAAAAACGCTTTCACAGGGAAAAAAGGGAAGAACCCTTCAGGAGAGCAACAGAGGAGGATCCCTCTCAGGATGGACAGAAGAATAGATGTCATGTGACCCAGTCCCCCTTTGTCGCTTACCGTGCTTTGAGAGTGACTTTTTTGCTGCGTCATCATGATTAACTTGTTTACTGGAGCACAGTATAGGGTACAATAATTGGGGTAATAAAAGTAAAAGTCCTTAGCTTTACATTGTACAGCATTTTCTTCCAGAGGAGCATATAATAACCTGTAGCATCATAATGAGGTTATTCGGTTGTTCAGTTGTAGCAAGATGGCATAGAAGGCCCAGGTACAAAATGCAAGGCCCGCCACTGGTGGACAGTGCATAGTATGGTTGTGTACACAAAGCCATGACAACAAAACACATCTCAATGTGCAGGAATAAAAGGATTGGGTATAGACCGACAGCCCTGTGATGCTCACATTAAGGACAAAGATTTCTGTGGAATATCTGTGTCAAACTCACATTCTTGTAGACCTTGAGCACCACTGGTGATGGGTGGAAGTCTATGTGGTAGTCATCTACCAGCACATGAAGCTTCCTGATCTCCTCTGACATGGCATTGGACACCTGAACATGAGCAGACAACAGGAATGAAAACGTTCCCTCTGTTGGAACTAAGAGAAACAGAACTTGAACATGAACTTCACGTTTTTTTCTTTGTGACTTTTACTTGATAAGTGAGAAAATAATTAGATCCTACAAGTCCATCATTTCACAAATCACCATTGAAATGTAGGAACTAACGCCTGGCTGTTTCAATGCAGCTGCTAAAAAAAGCAGGTATGTTATGTCATGTTGGGGTTCACCTGTCTCTCCACCTCCTCAGTAATCTTCTTGATCTTGGCTTTACAGTCCATAGTCAACAAGTCCAGCTGCTTGTCTATAAACTCCAATCGGTCCTGGCGGTCCTCTTTGGTCTCAAGGCAGTAGATCCTACCAACACACACACAGTCCATTGCTATTTGATAACATTGTACATTGAAGATGGTGTCTATTTGAATGATGTATCCAATCATTACATCTCTGGATGAACAGTGCTTAAAAAGTGCTTAAACTAACTGCAATCCAGATGTTATACAACAGTGTAGATGAGGGCAGATGATCAGTCTTTCCAGTCTTTGTTTAATACCTGACCTACCTCTGCTCTTGTGCAGCAATGTGTACAGAATCCATAATGCGGCGCAGGGCTTCAGAGATCTGTTTGGCCCTCACCGTGTGCTGCTCAAACTTGGTCTTCACTGCTGACTGGGAGATGCACTCCTACACAGCAGACAGGCCAACAATCCAGACATTAACTCAAAAACAATGGATGGGCTGCCTGACTCACTGGATACTTCACAACTCTAAATACAAATGAGATTACCTTTTGATTTCTGGATTATTTCATTTGTAAAGTTACACAATGAATAACATACAACAACTGCTCTGTCAGAAAATGTTGTGAAGTCCCAGTAGTCAATAGTTATTTTTGAAAGAAGCACTAACATTCAGGAAAATGTTAGTTTGCCATCTTAGTCAAGTCCTCTCTGTGCTAACGTAGGCTGAACACATCTTGGGCCTTTCTCTGTACACATATACTGGATGCGGGGGGAAACTGCTCACCCCTGGCTATCAATGCTGTAGTGTCATGGATGTCACAGTGATAAATAAAATGGATCCCCGGTAAGACCATGGAAGTAAGCATAACTGGTAGATGACTTTCTGTTAAATGTATCTTCATATTAACATATGTGACCTATTATAATCTCATTCAGAGTTGGTACAGGCATGAGGATCTTACCTCAAATCGCCTCTCAAAGTTCTGAAACTCAAACATTCTGGCTTGAAATCCCTCAGCAAGAGCTCCACCTGAAACAGGACAACAATACGTAATACTGTAAAAAACTGGAGAATATTTTCACACAGTCCTCATTTAGAGTGGTCTTTTCAAAGCTATGGTATGTATAATCCCTCCAGTCACTCCTAGTACACCAATGACCTGAGGGATGGTTTGTCTACTCTAGCATTGTATTGTTAATACAAGAACAGTCTGCAGGGGCAAATCAGGGTTAAGTGGCTTGCCAAAGGAAAACATCGTCATAACGGCGACAAGTCTCTAAATTGCATCCCCGTTTCCCTCACTTGCGTCCTTTCCTTGCATCTTAGTCCCTCCCACCAAGGTTACATGGAGAGATGCAAGGAAACCAAGCGAGGAGAGAAGACACAAGGAAATATGTTTTAAGAGACATGAGACGTCCTTTCCTCTGATGCGTCACGTGAAGCGACGTCTGTTTATGATGACTGCAGCTGACTGACAGCTGATCACATCTGATCAGCTGTCAGTCGCTTTAACAGCTGATGAGTTTTGTCCGGAGAGTTTTTAGCGAACATTCCAATAAAAATGCACTTAAAATATTGATAAAGATTATCGTATGTTTTCAGTTGATTTAATGAAGTTAAACTACTACTTATATTAATGATGTCAGAGTGGAGATGTTTTCTCTGTCGTCTGTTACCGTTTAATAAACTGCATTGAGTATTTATACTGTGTCCTGCTTATATGCGCAGGATCCATTTCTACCTGCGGAATGCGTCTTATTTATTTATTTATTATTTACGTCGGTATGTTTTGACATTCTGATTGTGACATCATTATAAAATAACCCACAATATAAATATAGTTTCTCTTCATTACGTGTTGTAAAAAAGTGTTTCCTCTCTCCAGCTCTCTGATTTTAATTACATACATAATAAAAGTTGAGGGAAACAACAGATCAAATCTTTGAAGACATGTTTGTGGTCCTTTTGTTGTTCAGACCTACTATGAACATATTTTAACCAGATGGTGAATAAGAAAACAGATTTAATATATAGCTTGAGTTTAATCTGTGATCGTCTTCACTCTGGTATTAAACTCCAGCATCAGTCCGCTCAGCTGCAGCGTCCAATCACATAACAGATGAACAGTGAGGGGGCGTGTCCAGTGTTAAAACACTTCCTGGAAGCCTGCTCTCGGGGCTCCTCGATCATGGCTCCTCCGATTTCCCTCCTCGCTCCTCGATCCTCGCTCCTCCGAGCAGAATAAGAGCTTTGGGACGGCCGTCAAGATGGCGGCGCAGAACCACTTCCGGTTCGATCGAGGAGCGAGGAGCGAGGAAACGACAATTTAGAGACTTGGGATGTACCCATGGACTAGCGGAGCGGGGGATCGAACCACCGATCCTTTGATTGAAGGATGACTCTGCTCTACCAATGAGCCAAAATCACCACTCAAACCCTTTCATGATTTCAAATTCAAGTTTTTCATGACTGTACAAACGCCATCAGAATCCACACAGACAAGCATCCCACCTGCTTCAGGCATCCCTTGAGCCTTCTGGACACGAGCCTGAAGTACTTCCTTGGCCGAGACAAAGAAGATGCGGTCACTGGCCTGGGCTCGGTCCACCAAACCCAGCTCATCCACCAGGAAATTGGTGCAGCGGTCCATATGTTGCCTGCGGACCTGACACAACAACAACACACGTTGTTGAACATTATTGAAGCAACAATGGTAACCACTGAGCCACCAAGCTGCTGGCATACATTTCTGTCTGTAGAAAACGTGTAGGAAAGATAAGACAACCTGGAAGTTAACTGTTTTAGTCTTTGTGTAGCTTTCCGCCTAGTCATTCAAGAAACTGTGAATGGAACCAGAAACTAAATTTCAATTGAACTGGGTGCGGCGTCAATTCTGAACCGCAAATATTCGAAATCGAGGCAAATAAAGCCTGTTAACTGAAGTACCAACATGGCTACATAAGACTGGGAGTCACTGAGAAGGCTTCAAAACTGGATACAGGATATTAGTCAGGGAGTGCAGAGGACTGTGAAGCAGGACGTGATCCTTGGGTCACTTCCAGCAGACCAGATGGAGTGCAGGGAATGGTAATACCAGCTAAGCTGCTCATCTGCCTAATCTATGGCTACTGCTGAGTCAGCAGCAGGTAATAGTGTACCATGTTGTACAAATATTCCTATCAAGAATTTGGACTGTATAGTTACAACCTCACATTTCAGTTAGTCACCGCGTTGCTCTCTCGGAGTACCAATGAACACTAATAAAGTCCATCATCTTTAAAATGTGCTAAATTATTAACATTCAATATTCAGAGCATTTCTATTGCATCCGTATGGCTCTCAACATGGCAACGGCTGAGTGGAACACGCAAAGTGAGGAGAGAGTGGCGGCGGCGGAGGGGGAGGGGGGGTTTGACTCACTGATGGAAGTGCAGGCAGGAAGAGACCCACTGCATTGACTAGTACTAGTGGTGGAAGGAGAACTAAGATCTTGTACTTAAATACAAGTATTATTATCACGATTTGAAACAGATTGTTACAAGGTGAATTCCAGCATTCACAATATCCTTTCCTAAGCAAAGGTATGCAAGTATGGAATCAAGAAAATAATAGATTAATAACATTGACAAGATGCATTTTAATGTTGTAGCTGGCTGCAATAGAGCTAATGTGTTGAGCTCAGAAGCTTCTTTTCGTCGCCCATGTTAAATTGACATGGGGTCTCATTTATAAACAGTGCATAGGATCCATGCTAAATGTTTGCGTAAATGCAAAAGGAGGAAATGTACAAACGGCACAAAACATTTAGATTCATGAAACCTTGCGTACGCCTGCAGTGAGTTATTTCTTTTTATAAATCCCAAACCTGTAAATGTACGCAGCTGGTTCAGGTTTATTTTTATAGATCCCAATGTTTGCGTGGGAAGTTGCCTCGTTCAGACCCTGTTTTGTGCGTACACAATGGATTAAATGAGACCCCTACCGACTAAGTTAACCAAAAGACCAACATATGTAACTGGTCAAAATATCGTTAGTGACACCACGACTATGAATCAAGAAGGGGCAAAAAATACCTGCAGTATGATGCTGCATAAACCACTGGTGTATGGTGGCACAACAGCCATACACCAGTGGTTCATGCATACACCATACAAAATGTTAAATATGGTGTCACGTTTCCAGTCGTAGATGTTTGCCTGCTGACTGACCTCCTCCATGTATTCAGGCTCTGAGGCTGAGGCATCCCAGCGGTTGTTAAGGATGAAGATGTTGGGACTGGAGAGTCGCTCATTGACCTTGTGAAAGAAGGACTTCTCCTGTATGAAGACATCATTTACAACGGTTTTAAAAGACATGGATGTAAAACATTAGCATTGCATTGACATTAACTACAACAGTCTGGCAGATTGTTCCACTATCTCATCATACAACAGTTCTGAAGTTGATGTCTCCAACTACAGTCTTCAGCTGTCATGTCTCACCGTCTGCATCAGTGTGGACTCAGAGTTTGCCACCAGAACAAATACATCAGCATCCAGGCAGAACTTGTCGATCCAGCTGTCCAGTTCTGTGGTTACATCGATTCCTGGGCTGGAGGGGGAAACAGAAAGTAGATATTGTGAGAGAGTGTGGCAGCTTTTAGGCAAGAGAAAAGTGAAAGGCATTATTCTCCTTTTACAAACAGGTTTGTATTTATCAAATGTCGTAACCTTCTAGGTCAGGTCTATGCCCTACACATGCCAAGTGTACTAATGTATTCACAGCATAGTATTTATTAAGGAGGTGAACAATACTACAGTACTAGAAGAACAGTTTTTAATGCAAGACATTCCCGTCATGTTATGTGTTATTGTCAACTGTATAACTACGTTCTGTAGTTTTATTAATTGTATTTTACCATTATCGCATTAGCATAACAAGCAGGTAATAATAGCACACGAAAATGAATTTGTTGATTATAGAGTGTTCCCTTGTGTCTGACCTGTCCACCAACACCAGATCATCCCTGAGCAGAGCACACTTGGCTTTAGGCCACATGACACAGACCAAGCTGCCGGCATCCAGGTCCTCATCCTGGTGGAGCGCGTGGGCCAGCTGGTTCACCGTCTGTAAACACACACATCAAATGGGTTAACGTACACAGCAAAGACCTACATTCAACTCCTGTGGAGTTTGGAGTTAGGGGGACAATTTGACCTGCATACTCAGTGAGCTCTGCTGACCTTTATGCTCTTCCTCTCCTCCGAGCCTTCAGTAAGGAGGAAGGCCTCATTGCCATCTGTGCCCTCCACCCTCAGGAAGCAGTTGGTGGTGTGTCCTATTCCAGACGGCAGCACCTTGTCACACAGCATGGCATTGATCACTGAGCTCTTCCCATTGCTGGTCCTATAGAACAAATAGCATACCGGTCAGCAATGCCTGCAGTGTTTCCACAGCTTTACTTTAAGTTGCTTTTTTTTTATATATACACACATACTTCATTTTTTTTTTTTTTTACAGCTACACAGAATTGGAATGAAAATCAGTTTAAAGGTCACATGCTATGCTCATTTTTGGGTTCATAAATGTACTTGCGGTTTCTTGTAGTACAAGTTTACATGCTGTCATGTTCAAAACACACTTAATTATTCTCTACTGTCTGTGGGCAGGGTCACCGAAATAGAGGTGGTTCTACTGATCCACCTGAAACCTGATCTGCTGGTTTTTACACAGGCTTTCTGATGTAGGAGAAAAAGTCGAAGGATGGTCTTTTTGACACTTTGAGGGTCTGTAGAAAAACCGAGCACACATACATATGTTTAAAAATATGTGACCTTTAATTTAAAAAATATATATTTTAAAAAAAAGTGTCTGCAATAAAACCCAAGTCATTTTTATTTAATATAGATACAGGAAGTTCTAAAATGTGACAGAGAGGCTAAGAAGCATATTTACAAACCTCCCAAAGAAGACCACCTTCATATGCCTGCGGGCCAGCACTTCTCCAATCCCTGCCACTTTAGCAAGGTAACCCCGGACCTCCTGGACCTGCTCCTCTGTGGTGACTGGATCCAGCTCTTCATTTTTGTAAGTATCTAACATGTGGAGGTTCAGATTACATTAAAATGTGAAAATGTCAACACATCTCTAAAAGGAAAACCTTTATTTGTTTCATTTAATTAAATAGGACATTTTCAATGTGTTGTATAATCATTTGAGCTGACTTTTTTTATAATGTAAAGTCAAATCTATAATTTAAAAAAATGGAGACCACCGCAATCCATTTTTTAACACTTCTCACTGACCCAGACAGATAGAATGAGAACCATGTCTGTTGTGTTAGTCGTGTCTAATGTGATGTTGATGTCTTTGATGTTTTGATGTAACTGACATTGTTGTATTGAGCTAATCCACTATGCTGTACCGAAAGCAAATTCCACCGACCTCGGTCGTATGGTCAATAATAAATCATTGATTGAAAATGTCTAATTGTCATAAGTGCATACGACAATAGTGTGTAATGTGTAAAAAAAAGTTAGAGAGAAAATGCAGACAGGAGGGTACCATCTAGAAAGGAAGCGCTTTCCTTGATGTAGGCCCCCAACTGTTCAAAGATCCCGTTGATCTTCTTTTTTGCTGTGACAAAATGTTTGAGTGGCGATGCATTCACTTCCGCCATCAGTCTCTTATCCTTCTTGCCGTGGACTGCGTTGGTATTGGGTCGAGGGAAAACCAGAGACATGGCACTGGACATGGAATAAAACATAAAAAACACCCTTATAAGCACATCTGGCAAGTGTGACTGAAATCAAAAATCCTCTTATAGTGAAATACAATGAGATACATATAGAAGAAATAGAAGAAAGAAGAAGAAATCCTTTTTATTCGTCATAGTATATACATACATGAAATGTGTCCTCTGCATTTAACCCATCCTTAATGTCTTAGGGAGCAGTGGGCTGCCCTGTGAGGCGCCCGACGTGTGAACTATGGGGGGACTGGGGATCGAACCGGCTACCTTGTGGTTGCGGGACGACCACTCATTCCCCTGAGCTACAGCCGCCCGTCATATTTACAGCAGGGGTATGGCAAATGTGATATATGTTAAATACCTTCACCTTCTCACTGTAGACTGGATTGCCAAATGCTTGACTGTTGTCAGCCCAGTCCCTTCATGTATATGGCCCCCAAGTCATGATCACTCAATCTCAAGAACCCCAACAACATCAGTACTGGGCTGACAGCTCTCTGACAGTGTCAGGAACAACAGAAACGTATAGACGAATCTTCTCTAAAGCAGTACACGTGACCTGTAACTTACCTGTCCATTGGGCTGAACGTGATTGTAACGTTTCTAGAACGTGTGTGTCACCTGGTTGGTGAGGCTGCATGGAGGCCATTAGCTACTCAGCTGTGACCTTTCACACAGTTTGAAGGTAACTCTGTCGTCACGGTCTGGGTGTCTTCTTTTACTCGTTTAAAACCCGTGTAACGTTAACTTACTAAATGTAACACAAGCACAAACCTAATTACGTTGAAAATTGAGACTGACACATTCAGCTGAAATCGATTACGTTACGCGAGCGGTAAATACGATCAGCGCAAGCTAGCCTTTGTGAAGGTCCAAACCCCAAAACGTCACGTAGCTAACGCTAACGTAAGCTTACGTAAGCTAACGTATCTCATGTCAGTCAAATAACCACCAGTCTGTGTTCTTGTGTGGACGTTAAAAGGCAGTAACTTCAATTCCCCTGACTGCATTGCAACACATTTGAAGTGGGGACGATCCTGGTTGACTTACAAGCGAACTAGCTTAGCCTGCCAGGGAAGTCCATTTCGAATAGCAGCTAACGTTAGCTAGTGTAACGTTACTTCAGCAGCCCGGCGAACAGACGGCCAACTGTTTGGGTCGGGTCTTACCGTGGATGGGGTCGTTCCTCACAAATAATCCTCTTGCATCCTGGCCCCTCGGCTTTTGGAATATCTACCAGCTAACTAGCTGCTAATGTTACTGTGCCACAAGCGTTAGCTTCAGCTAGCTTACCTATGCTAGGTTAAAGGGACGTCGCGCTGGATAACAAGCTGTTCTGCAGCACTGCACAGCGTCAGCTTGACTGCTAAATAATATATGGAAATAAATGTATTCCAAACTCGTTGTTTCCCAACGCAGACTGCTCGACAGTGCCAATGTTGCCAGATCAGAGTGACAGTTTCTTCTTCTTTGAGGTTCATCGGCGGTTGGCAAACAACTAGCTAATTGGTGCATTGCCGCCACCAACTGGTATGGAGTAACTGTATGTATGTATGTATGTATTTTATTGAGAGCCCTATTTTGTTTGTTAATAACTTATGTTACGTGATTATTAACAAACAAAATAGGGCTCTCAATAAGATACATACATACATACATACATACATACATACATACTGTATTCATCCCCAGGGTAAATATACAAATATTAAGTCTGACTGATTTACATATTTCACATACTCTGCATGCTTTTATGTTCTGTGTCTCTGACATGGATGTTTTTTAGTGTCTAACAATGCAGCATAATTTTGTCTTTAGTCTGTCAATACTTGACAATATCTAAGAGTCTCCTGAATGATGATACTATGTATGTTAATATTCTCACTCTATTCATTGTTTGTGCACGCATTGTATAACCTTGTATATTTAATCTTATTTCCTTTTCTTTTTTTTAAGATCTGCCTCTCGGGACTACAGATACAAAATCCCTGTCCTTGTGTCTTCTATCCACACTAGTGATAACATTATTGCCAGCCCCTGTTTACACTGATAATCCCTGCGTGATCATTTGACCTATTTTGATATTCAATTCTGGAACAATAAATGCTATTACCTTGTTCACTAAACTCTTTGATGCATCTGTAAAAACCTGGACATAACTGTGGTACCTGACAATATGTGTCTGTACTGTATGCAAATAAAAAGAAAACTTGAATACCCTGGTGGGAAGAGGAGAGGAGGAATTCCTCTCCTCTTCCTAAACATTTAAAGTGTTTTACTCTCTCCAATTTATGATTATATAGTTTTAGTTATACATCAATGTGTTTCATTGTAAAGAACATTGACTTTACCTTATCTACAAATTATCTACCTTCAAAATGGCTCTCTGCAGTTTCTTTATGGTGAATTCCATATTTCCTCCCCTCTTCCAAATTGACCCATCATCTGCAAAAAGTGACAATCCCATTTATCATTATGGAGAATAGTAAAGGACTGACTTTACCCTGAGGTGTTCCATGTTCAATAACAAACTTTCCCAAATAGCTCTCTCCAACTCTGACCTTGATGAATCTTTTTAATAAAACATATTTTATCCATCTACAAATTCAACCCTTAATACCCAACTTGCAAAGTCTTATAAATAACCCTTCTCTCCACATCAGATAATATGCCTTCTCTATGTCAAAGAAGACTGCTACCACACGTTCTTTGTTTGTGTGCTTATTTCATCTTCCAAACTTAAAGCTGCATCTGTTGTACTTCTCACTTTCCTGAAACCACTCTGATATTTGGATAAATACCCTTTACTTACATGATATGTTAATCTTCCATTTATCATTTTCTCCATTATTTTGCAGATACTTGATGTTAACGCTATTGGTCTACAGTTCCTTGGGTTTGTGCAAACTTTACCGGGTTTACTTATTCTGGTTTTCTTGAGAAATCGGCCAAGTTCTGTCGGCTTGTTTAGCAGATCATTAGTATCTTCCTCTGGATGTAATACATATTAATTCTCCACTATTGTAGCTTCCCCTTTTGCCCTCTTCACTAATATTGTCTGAACTATTCAATTCAATTCAATGAATTTTATTTTGTACAGCCCAAAATCACAAATTACAAATTATCCTCAGAGCTTTACAATCTGTACACATTACGACATCCCTGTCCCAGGACCTCACATCGGATCAGGAAAAACTCCTCAAAAAACATTTCACAGGGAGAAAAGGAAGAAATGTAGAGGAGGATCCCTCTCCCCGGATGGACAGAAGCAATAGATGTCATGTGTACAGAATGAACAACGTACTATGAATGTTAAACAGTTGTTGCCAACATCTCTGCTTTCTCCTCATCTCTCACTGCTGTTGTTTCACCATCTTTTAGGACTTGATACCCAAACTCTCTTTTAATCCCGTTCATTCATTTTATCATGTTCCATACAACATTTGTGTCTCCCTTCCTATTGAGTCACAACATTTCCTCCAAAAATTCTTCTTTGTATTTAGTATTATCCTCCTAACATTTGCTTGTAACTTTTTATACTCAATACTATTCTGAAAACTGTGATTCTTCTATTTTAAAAGCTTTATTTCGAGATTGAATTGCTTCATCCCATTATTCTGTCCACCAGGGTACGATCTTCTTTTTGTGCTTCCCTCCCTTCTTCTGCATGGACTGCTTTGCAGCCTCTAATAGCTTGACAAACATAATCATTTGACTCTTTAACATCTTCACTAATATACACTCTTCATTTCTTGATCACTGACCCTTCTGAAGTTCTCACAGTCAGCGATGCTGAAAGACCATTTCTGTATTCCTTCTGTCTCATATACTTCTAGACTCCGCCCTATTGCAAGCCTTATTGGATAGGTCACTTCCTACAGTTGTTGCTCTTATTAGCTCCCAGGAGCTAACACCTGCCAATGATTCAGATAATAAGGTCTATAGCAGACTCTGTGCCTGTTCTGATGTTGTATCTCCATTATCTCTTCTATCACCGTTCCATTGTAATCATACCACTACCCCATAATGTGCTATGAGCATTACAATCACTTTCCCTTCTAACTGTCCAGCTAATTCATCCAGTAAATCAATTGAAAGTTTCTTACATGGGTTATAAAAGTTTGCTATTCTGATCGTTCCTTCTCTTGTCTAAACTTCAATTATCACATATTCCAGCTGTGTTCCTTTCCCCAAAAACGTTATACTGTATTCCTTGTTTTACAAATATTATGCAGCCTCCTCCTCCTCCATTACCCCCACTCTATCCCTGAGAATACCATCATATCCTTGAATTTCAAATTATAATGCTGGTTTAAGCCAAGTTTCCTCAACACATGTGATTTCTGGTTTCTTTTTAAGGTTTTTAATGAATCCTTCAAACTCTTGGCCGTTTGATAACAAGCTTCTTGCGTTCCATTGTAGTACCATCAGGCGGTCCTATCCCTGGCCTGCTGGCTTCCCATCTTCTCTGAGTCTTTTATTAATATGCTCCCAGGATGCATCTTTTATCCCAAAAGATTTCTCAGCTCCCCTCACTATTCTTTAGTTTTCTCTGCTTTGTGTTTGACTTGATCGGTACAATCGATCACATATGCCATAAACAGAATCAACTTCTCCACTGTCAGTGCTGTATCGGTTTCCTCGGACGAACCGGCTTCTGCTCTCAAAACTTGGTTGAGTGTTTTTATTCATTTCCCTTTGTCCTCACACCCTCTTCACAGCTTATAATGTTTCCTGCTTTTAACCTACTGGATTTCCACAGCCCTCTTCCTGAATTCACATCCACCACATGGAATAGGAATAATCCCTTATTAGTCCAACAGTGGGGAAATGTATTCTCTGCATTTGACCCATCCTTAGTATTTCAAGGAGCAGTGGACTGCCCCTAGTGAAGCGCCCAGGGAGCAACTGGGGGTTCAGTGTCTTGCTCAGGGACACTTCAACATGCAAACTGTGGGGAGACTGGGGATCGAACCGGTGACCTTGTGGTTGCAAGACACTCATATGCCACCCTGTGCTGGTCCCCACAATTACAACATTTATCCTGCACATTATCCTTACAATCCTCAACTCTGTGATCCGCTCCACATTGGGGACACCTCTGTTTCCCTTTGCAGACTGCTGCTATATGTCCAGACCTCTGTTTCCTCTACAGACTGCTGCTATATGTCCAGACCTCTGTTTCCCTTTGCAGACTGCTGCTATATGTCCAGACCTCTGTTTCCTCTACAGACTGCTGCTATATGTCCAGACCTCTGTTTCCTCTACAGACTGCTGCTATATGTCCAGACCTCTGTTTCCTTTGTAGACTGCTGCTATATGTCCAGACCTCTGTTTCCTTTGTAGACTGCTGCTATATGTCCAGACCTCTGTTTCCTCTACAGACTGCTGCTATATGTCCAGACCTCTGTTTCCCTTTGCAGACTGCTGCTATATGTCCAGACCTCTGTTTCCTTTGCAGACTGCTGCTATATGTCCAGACCTCTGTTTCCTTTGCAGACTGCTGCTATATGTCCAGACCTCTGTTTCCCTACAGACTGCTGCTATATGTCCAGACCTCTGTTTCCTCTACAGACTGCTGCTATATGTCCAGACCTCTGTTTCCTCTACAGACTGCTGCTATATGTCCAGACCTCTGTTTCCCTACAGACTGCTGCTATATGTCCAGACCTCTGTTTCCTCTACAGACTGCTGCTATATGTCCAGACCTCTGTTTCCTCTACAGACTGCTGCTATATGTCCAGACCTCTGTTTCCTCTACAGACTGCTGCTATATGTCCAGACCTCTGTTTCCTCTACAGACTGCTGCTATATGTCCAGACCTCTGTTTCCTCTACAGACTGCTGCTATATGTCCAGACCTCTGTTTCCCTACAGACTGCTGCTATATGTCCAGACCTCTGTTTCCTCTACAGACTGCTGCTATATGTCCAGACCTCTGTTTCCTCTACATACTGCTGCTATATGTCCAGACCTCTGTTTCCCTACAGACTGCTGCTATATGTCCAGACCTCTGTTTCCTCTACAGACTGCTGCTATATGTCCAGACCTCTGTTTCCTCTACAGACTGCTGCTATATGTCCAGACCTCTGTTTCCTCTACAGACTGCTGCTATATGTCCAGACCTCTGTTTCCTCTACAGACTGCTGCTATATGTCCAGACCTCTGTTTCCTCTACAGACTGCTGCTATATGTCCAGACCTCTGTTTCCCTACAGACTGCTGCTATATGTCCAGACCTCTGTTTCCTCTACAGACTGCTGCTATATGTCCAGACCTCTGTTTCCCTACAGACTGCTGCTATATGTCCAGACCTCTGTTTCCTCTACAGACTGCTGCTATATGTCCAGACCTCTGTTTCCTCTACAGACTGCTGCTATATGTCCAGACCTCTGTTTCCTCTACAGACTGCTGCTATATGTCCAGACCTCTGTTTCCTCTACAGACTGCTGCTATATGTCCAGACCTCTGTTTCCCTACAGACTGCTGCTATATGTCCAGACCTCTGTTTCCTCTACAGACTGCTGCTATATGTCCAGACCTCTGTTTCCTCTACAGACTGCTGCTATATGTCCAGACCTCTGTTTCCTCTACAGACTGCTGCTATATGTCCAGACCTCTGTTTCCTCTACAGACTGCTGCTATATGTCCAGACCTCTGTTTCCTCTACAGACTGCTGCTATATGTCCAGACCTCTGTTTCCTCTACAGACTGCTGCTATATGTCCAGACCTCTGTTTCCTTTGCAGACTGCTGATATATGTCCAGACCTCTGTTTCCTCTACATACTGCTGCTATATGTCCAGACCTCTGTTTCCCTACAGACTGCTGCTATATGTCCAGACCTCTGTTTCCCTACAGACTGCTGCTATATGTCCAGACCTCTGTTTCCTCTACAGACTGCTGCTATATGTCCAGACCTCTGTTTCCTCTACAGACTGCTGCTATATGTCCAGACCTCTGTTTCCTCTACAGACTGCTGCTATATGTCCAGACCTCTGTTTCCTTTGTAGACTGCTGCTATATGTCCAGACCTCTGTTTCCTTTGTAGACTGCTGCTATATGTCCAGACCTCTGTTTCCTCTACAGACTGCTGCTATATGTCCAGACCTCTGTTTCCCTTTGCAGACTGCTGCTATATGTCCAGACCTCTGTTTCCTTTGCAGACTGCTGCTATATGTCCAGACCTCTGTTTCCCTACAGACTGCTGCTATATGTCCAGACCTCTGTTTCCTCTACAGACTGCTGCTATATGTCCAGACCTCTGTTTCCTCTACAGACTGCTGCTATATGTCCAGACCTCTGTTTCCCTACAGACTGCTGCTATATGTCCAGACCTCTGTTTCCTCTACAGACTGCTGCTATATGTCCAGACCTCTGTTTCCTCTACAGACTGCTGCTATATGTCCAGACCTCTGTTTCCTCTACAGACTGCTGCTATATGTCCAGACCTCTGTTTCCTCTACAGACTGCTGCTATATGTCCAGACCTCTGTTTCCTCTACAGACTGCTGCTATATGTCCAGACCTCTGTTTCCCTACAGACTGCTGCTATATGTCCAGACCTCTGTTTCCTCTACAGACTGCTGCTATATGTCCAGACCTCTGTTTCCTCTACATACTGCTGCTATATGTCCAGACCTCTGTTTCCCTACAGACTGCTGCTATATGTCCAGACCTCTGTTTCCTCTACAGACTGCTGCTATATGTCCAGACCTCTGTTTCCTCTACAGACTGCTGCTATATGTCCATACCTCTGTTTCCTCTACAGACTGCTGCTATATGTCCAGACCTCTGTTTCCTCTACAGACTGCTGCTATATGTCCAGACCTCTGTTTCCTCTACAGACTGCTGCTATATGTCCAGACCTCTGTTTCCCTACAGACTGCTGCTATATGTCCAGACCTCTGTTTCCTCTACAGACTGCTGCTATATGTCCAGACCTCTGTTTCCCTACAGACTGCTGCTATATGTCCAGACCTCTGTTTCCTCTACAGACTGCTGCTATATGTCCAGACCTCTGTTTCCTCTACAGACTGCTGCTATATGTCCAGACCTCTGTTTCCTCTACAGACTGCTGCTATATGTCCAGACCTCTGTTTCCTCTACAGACTGCTGCTATATGTCCAGACCTCTGTTTCCCTACAGACTGCTGCTATATGTCCAGACCTCTGTTTCCTCTACAGACTGCTGCTATATGTCCAGACCTCTGTTTCCTCTACAGACTGCTGCTATATGTCCAGACCTCTGTTTCCTCTACAGACTGCTGCTATATGTCCAGACCTCTGTTTCCTCTACAGACTGCTGCTATATGTCCAGACCTCTGTTTCCTCTACAGACTGCTGCTATATGTCCAGACCTCTGTTTCCCTACAGACTGCTGCTATATGTCCAGACCTCTGTTTCCTCTACAGACTGCTGCTATATGTCCAGACCTCTGTTTCCCTACAGACTGCTGCTATATGTCCAGACCTCTGTTTCCTCTACAGACTGCTGCTATATGTCCAGACCTCTGTTTCCTCTACAGACTGCTGCTATATGTCCAGACCTCTGTTTCCCTACAGACTGCTGCTATATGTCCAGACCTCTGTTTCCTCTACATACTGCTGCTATATGTCCAGACCTCTGTTTCCTCTACAGACTGCTGCTATATGTCCAGACCTCTGTTTCCTCTACAGACTGCTGCTATATGTCCAGACCTCTGTTTCCCTACAGACTGCTGCTATATGTCCAGACCTCTGTTTCCTCTACAGACTGCTGCTATATGTCCAGACCTCTGTTTCCTCTACAGACTGCTGCTATATGTCCAGACCTCTGTTTCCCTACAGACTGCTGCTATATGTCCAGACCTCTGTTTCCTCTACAGACTGCTGCTATATGTCCAGACCTCTGTTTCCTCTACAGACTGCTGCTATATGTCCAGACCTCTGTTTCCTCTACAGACTGCTGCTATATGTCCAGACCTCTGTTTCCTCTACAGACTGCTGCTATATGTCCAGACCTCTGTTTCCTCTACATACTGCTGCTATATGTCCAGACCTCTGTTTCCTCTACAGACTGCTGCTATATGTCCAGACCTCTGTTTCCTCTACAGACTGCTGCTATATGTCCAGACCTCTGTTTCCTCTACAGACTGCTGCTATATGTCCAGACCTCTGTTTCCTCTACATACTGCTGCTATATGTCCAGACCTCTGTTTCCTCTACAGACTGCTGCTATATGTCCAGACCTCTGTTTCCCTACAGACTGCTACTATATGTCCAGACCTCTGTTTCCTCTACAGACTGCTGCTATATGTCCAGACCTCTGTTTCCCTACAGACTGCTGCTATATGTCCAGACCTCTGTTTCCTCTACAGACTGCTGCTATATGTCCAGACCTCTGTTTCTTTTGTAGACTGCTGCTATATGTCCAGACCTCTGTTTCCTTTGTAGACTGCTGCTATATGTCCAGACCTCTGTTTCCTCTACAGACTGCTGCTATATGTCCAGACCTCTGTTTCCCTTTGCAGACTGCTGCTATATGTCCAGACCTCTGTTTCCTTTGCAGACTGCTGCTATATGTCCAGACCTCTGTTTCCCTACAGACTGCTGCTATATGTCCAGACCTCTGTTTCCTCTACAGACTGCTGCTATATGTCCAGACCTCTGTTTCCTCTACAGACTGCTGCTATATGTCCAGACCTCTGTTTCCCTACAGACTGCTGCTATATGTCCAGACCTCTGTTTCCTCTACAGACTGCTGCTATATGTCCAGACCTCTGTTTCCTCTACAGACTGCTGCTATATGTCCAGACCTCTGTTTCCTCTACAGACTGCTGCTATATGTCCAGACCTCTGTTTCCTCTACAGACTGCTGCTATATGTCCAGACCTCTGTTTCCTCTACAGACTGCTGCTATATGTCCAGACCTCTGTTTCCCTACAGACTGCTGCTATATGTCCAGACCTCTGTTTCCTCTACAGACTGCTGATATATGTCCAGACCTCTGTTTCCTCTACATACTGCTGCTATATGTCCAGACCTCTGTTTCCCTACAGACTGCTGCTATATGTCCAGACCTCTGTTTCCTCTACAGACTGCTGCTATATGTCCAGACCTCTGTTTCCTCTACAGACTGCTGCTATATGTCCAGACCTCTGTTTCCTCTACAGACTGCTGCTATATGTCCAGACCTCTGTTTCCTCTACAGACTGCTGCTATATGTCCAGACCTCTGTTTCCTCTACAGACTGCTGCTATATGTCCAGACCTCTGTTTCCCTACAGACTGCTGATATATGTCCAGACCTCTGTTTCCTCTACAGACTGCTGCTATATGTCCAGACCTCTGTTTCCCTACAGACTGCTGCTATATGTCCAGACCTCTGTTTCCTCTACAGACTGCTGCTATATGTCCAGACCTCTGTTTCCTCTACAGACTGCTGCTATATGTCCAGACCTCTGTTTCCTCTACAGACTGCTGCTATATGTCCAGACCTCTGTTTCCTCTACAGACTGCTGCTATATGTCCAGACCTCTGTTTCCCTACAGACTGCTGCTATATGTCCAGACCTCTGTTTCCTCTACAGACTGCTGCTATATGTCCAGACCTCTGTTTCCTCTACAGACTGCTGCTATATGTCCAGACCTCTGTTTCCTCTACAGACTGCTGCTATATGTCCAGACCTCTGTTTCCTTTGTAGACTGCTGCTATATGTCCAGACCTCTGTTTCCTTTGTAGACTGCTGCTATATGTCCAGACCTCTGTTTCCTCTACAGACTGCTGCTATATGTCCAGACCTCTGTTTCCCTTTGCAGACTGCTGCTATATGTCCAGACCTCTGTTTCCTTTGCAGACTGCTGCTATATGTCCAGACCTCTGTTTCCCTACAGACTGCTGCTATATGTCCAGACCTCTGTTTCCTCTACAGACTGCTGCTATATGTCCAGACCTCTGTTTCCTCTACAGACTGCTGCTATATGTCCAGACCTCTGTTTCCCTACAGACTGCTGCTATATGTCCAGACCTCTGTTTCCTCTACAGACTGCTGCTATATGTCCAGACCTCTGTTTCCCTACAGACTGCTGCTATATGTCCAGACCTCTGTTTCCTCTACAGACTGCTGCTATATGTCCAGACCTCTGTTTCCTCTACATACTGCTGCTATATGTCCAGACCTCTGTTTCCCTACAGACTGCTGCTATATGTCCAGACCTCTGTTTCCTCTACAGACTGCTGCTATATGTCCAGACCTCTGTTTCCTCTACAGACTGCTGCTATATGTCCAGACCTCTGTTTCCTCTACAGACTGCTGCTATATGTCCAGACCTCTGTTTCCTCTACAGACTGCTGCTATATGTCCAGACCTCTGTTTCCTCTACAGACTGCTGCTATATGTCCAGACCTCTGTTTCCCTACAGACTGCTGATATATGTCCAGACCTCTGTTTCCTCTACAGACTGCTGCTATATGTCCAGACCTCTGTTTCCCTACAGACTGCTGCTATATGTCCAGACCTCTGTTTCCTCTACAGACTGCTGCTATATGTCCAGACCTCTGTTTCCTCTACAGACTGCTGCTATATGTCCAGACCTCTGTTTCCTCTACAGACTGCTGCTATATGTCCAGACCTCTGTTTCCTCTACAGACTGCTGCTATATGTCCAGACCTCTGTTTCCCTACAGACTGCTGCTATATGTCCAGACCTCTGTTTCCTCTACAGACTGCTGCTATATGTCCAGACCTCTGTTTCCTCTACAGACTGCTGCTATATGTCCAGACCTCTGTTTCCCTACAGACTGCTACTATATGTCCAGACCTCTGTTTCCCTACAGACTGCTGCTATATGTCCAGACCTCTGTTTCCCTACAGACTGCTGCTATATGTCCAGACCTCTGTTTCCCTACATACTGCTGCTATATGTCCAGACCTCTGTTTCCTTTGCAGACTGCTGCTATATGTCCAGACCTCTTGCATTTGTGGCAGCGAAGTGGGGGAGGGATGTAGGGCCTCTCCTGGAAAGGGCCTACATCCTATTTGGACTCTTTCTGGAATTATGGACTCCTGAAACTCAATAAGAACAGATAAGCTGTCAACCCTTTCTCCATTAACTGTTCTTAGTAATCTTTTCATTCTGCTCACTTCTCCCCCATACATACTCCGTTTGAGTTTTTCGAGATCTTCGTCTCACTTGTATACCTGTTATCACTCCACGTGTCCCAAAGATCTTTTCTCACTTGTCTTTTTCTTAGATACTTTCTAGAAGCATAGCTTTGTTTTTCTGTTTTATCAACAAGCTTCCATCCCTCAGGACTTTAGCCATTTCCACGTCTCCGATCTTCTTTTTCACTTCCCTAGTTAGGGCTATCGGGCTAAGACCGACATGCTCATCTCCCTTTCTGAATTTAAGGATAGATGTGAACCCTTCTATTTCCTTCATCAGAACTGTTTGCCTCCAAACTTCTCTTCTTATTTTGACTCCCACTCAAACTCCCCTCCCCTTGCCTGTTCTCTACCTTCTTTCATCCTCCTCTCCCGCTAGAAAATGGGATACAGCCATCAAATACCCCATCATCACCCTAATCCATTTCCTGATTTGCCACCCTAACCAGTCACAAACCAGTTTATGCCAACCGCCAAATCTGAATCCAAAAAAGGTGTCGCCGTGCAGTGACGTCCGCTCCCAGAAAGCGAACTCTCTCCAGCCGCCCTGGAGAGAAACCGCCCCAGATTCAAAATCCCCCCAATTCATTACAAAACAGCAGAAATCATAACCTTGACAGAAACATGTGTGAAATTGTAAAACCATTATGTATATATAATATTGCTATTGTGGATTATTGTTCTTCTTTACTGTTATTTGTGTTTCTTGTGTGCACTGCTGCTGTAATCCTGCAATCCTTATCTTATTATAAACGTATCTGCACAAAATATCCAAAGATAAAATGTCAGCTAAATAGGCTTTGGCAACCCAAAACAAGGCAACCAAATACACAAATCACCCGGTCAATGAGAATGACTAACCCTAACCCTTAAATGAAATGAGTCAATATTATAAGTGGACACAGCGAAGTTTAAATAATCTTGTATCTGTGTATTTGACCATCCAATGGCAGCTTGTTTGGTAATATTGTTTTAACAATATTTTCAAAACCCTGCCAAATGTTGACAGAAGCAACACACATTTGATCGACCTAGTTCCCCCACCCCACTGAACCAAAAGCATCCCAACAGCCGATGTTTGCATACTGTATAATTTGTTACATTTTAATATATTCTCATTATTACTTTTGGCTCAAATGAACAACTTCAAACAAACACAATTAGATTTAAAGCCACGAGCAGCCTTGAACGGGTCCTTGCTCCTTTGCCGCCGTGCGAACTATATTACATTACATACATGTACTATGTGTACTGTTGGGAGGTTAAGTGTGTACTATATGTACTATGTGTGCTGTTGGGAGGTTAAGTGTGTACTATATGTACTATGTGTGCTGTTGGGAGGTTAAGTGTGTACTATATGTACTATGTGTACTGTTGGGAGGTTAAGTGTGTACTATATGTACTATGTGTGCTGTTGGGAGGTTAAGTGTGTACTATATGTACTATGTGTGCTGTTGGGAGGTTAAGTGTGTACTATATGTACTATGTGTGCTGTTGGGAGGTTAAGTGTGTACTATATGTACTATGTGTGCTGTTGGGAGGTTAAGTGTGTACTATATGTACTATGTGTGCTGTTGGGAGGTTAAGTGTGTACTATATGTACTATGTGTGCTGTTGGGAGGTTAAGTGTGTACTATATGTACTATGTGTACTGTTGGGAGGTTAAGTGTGTACTATATGTACTATGTGTGCTGTTGGGAGGTTAAGTGTGTACTATATGTACTATGTGTACTGTTGGGAGGTTAAGTGTGTACTATATGTACTATGTGTGCTGTTGGGAGGTTAAGTGTGTACTATATGTACTATGTGTGCTGTTGGGAGGTTAAGTGTGTACTATATGTACTATGTGTGCTGTTGGGAGGTTAAGTGTGTACTATATGTACTATGTGTGCTGTTGGGAGGTTAAGTGTGTACTATATGTACTATGTGTGCTGTTGGGAGGTTAAGTGTGTACTATATGTACTATGTGTGCTGTTGGGAGGTTAAGGTTTCCTCTTCATTTTACTGCTCCTATGGGTAATGGATCTCAAACCACCTTCAAAAGATTTTAATAAAACACAGGGACACAGTGGAAATCAAAAGATTAATTTATTTTGTATTACTTTATGTTCAGACAATCAGAAAATGACAACTTCTTTTCACTGTCTTCTAAAATCTATCAAGTGATAATACAAACACCTAATTCAAAATATATCTACGTTAAAAGGTGTCAAAACCTGCATTATAGTGGTTCTCAGAGCCGACCTAAATGCAAGCAACACAACAGTACTGGGTGATCATTTGGTGAAATGAATCCTGGTATCCTCTGCACCGCTTCTCCACCCTCAGTCTGGAATGCTTCAATGTGCTAAGTGTTGTTGTGCAGACAAGCTGCCACCGCTTCAACATGTCCTAGCTGTACAGCAACAGCAGACATGTAGCCCATAAGGGAACATGTTCACGACTCATCGTAAATGCACTGACTTGCTCAAGCCACAAGGGGTCCTTTCAGTGAAATGTAAACCTGGGTCATTTCAAGGATCTCGGCATGCTTCAGAATAAGTGCTTGTTGGACCACCTAAGCGCATCTGAAAACCCTTCTACTTCAGAGCTAGAGCAGGGAATGGGGGAGTCAGTCAATATTGGTTATTTTCAAAATTATTCAATTCAACAATCACAGCAACTTTACGCAGTGATTGGCCAGCTGTGTGGAGGCATACAAGTAAGCCGGGTCAGAGCTTCTCTCCCAAGCTTCACACAGCTACTTCTGTCCCTTTCAGGTGAACAGAGCAGCAGAACCTATGAATGCTGAGCGTCTGAAAGCGTGAGCCGTTACCTCCATCCATCCAGTATTTAAGTTGTTAGGGATCAGAGGGGCAGTGGGATGCCGGCATTCAAACAGATAGGTATTCTATTGACGACACATGGCATTGTTCACGATACATCTGCATCACCTGAAAGAAGACGGGGCATGCCGGTGAGTTGTAACATCTCACAGCTGAAACTACTGCAGGGTGCGGCGCCATGCACACACACGCGTTAGTACCAGGGTAAAACATCATTGTTAAAGGCAAGACAATAGTCATAAACTAGTTCTTTGTAATTTCATGACGATTAGAAAACGATGACCCCTGCTTAGTGCTCCGAGTGAATAAACAGAGAGCAATGATGTTGTCTGTACATTCCAACATGCAACTGTGGAATTCCTTCAGACTGAGGCCAGGATTCATAAACAGAGTAAACATTCCAGACTGAAGAGGCAGAACACTGGAAACAGGACTGGTGCAGTGGGACCTGCCAGGCAATGTGGTACTTGTTGCACTAGACATCATTCTGCTGTGAGCTAACCTCAGTAAAAAACTATGGAGCTACAAAGTACATGTGCTTGTTCTGACAAAAATAAAACTCTACACAGACATTTTCTCTGCAGTTAGATGGACAGTCGCCTGTCTCTTCTCTGAGGTAGTAAATAAGTAGAAATATCATTAAAGGCAAGTATAGAGAACAATGTTTGACTCTGTAATACACCACTCGGACTTGTGTGTACCGTCCTTCAAAGTTGAATTTGGAGCATACAGCCGTCTTCAACAGTGGTCAAATATGCCTAACTGTTACAGGTTAAAACTATAACTAATGATTTTTGCAAAAAACATATACGACAAGGTAGAGGTAGAAAATTTGACCGAATTATAGTGTCAATGTCTGTCTCTAGATAAAATCTACCTTTATAGTTTCAATCTAATGGCACAGGTAAGAGCCAAAATAACTAGAAGCAAATACAAATAAAAACAGAAACCCACAGTTCTGTGTGTTTGAGGTACAGATCAAATTCATCTGTTTTTAGAAATGTTATTAAGTGCTTAAACCCAGTCAGGAGATTAGACACTCTTAGAGAGGCACAACAGTAGTATTTTAAGACATTGGTGCAACACTTGGGAGGCTGGTTGAAAGAAGTCCTTCAACATACAGTTCTTGGAATTAAGACAGAAAGGAGAGAATCATCTGAATCTCTCAAAGACATTCTTTCCAATATCACATCCATCACTCACAACTTCCAGCTGGAGGACTCTTCCATCTCCACTAGACCAATTTCACGAGTGGAGCATCCATTATTGGAAGGCTGCTGGTTTAGATGAATTATTCTCGCCATGCTGCACTGTGCCTGACAAAAGGAAGCTTGATCTCAACAGACCAACACCTCCTCAACGGCTTCCCTTCTCTGGCTTCTCTGAGCCTCTCCAGCAAAGAGGAGGACGGGGGGGGGAGGTCACCTTTTAGTCCTAATTACACCCGCTACTCTTGAGATCCAAGACCACAACCTTATGGAGAAATGAGTGTCAATACCAATAGTGATAGTAACAGCTAGGAAATGGGAACAAGTGCTCTTGAAGGCCTTTTAGAATCTATGCTGCATTCTATTCAAGAATAAAGTCTGAAATTCACAGCAAGCAGGTCACAGTTACAAGCTGCTCCGGTCCAGTCTGTACAGAACAAAGCGGGTCCCAGGGAGAGATGTGAGACTTCTTGTTGCCCAATGACCATGCTGTTCAAGTGCTCCAGGTCACATTGTGCAGGGGTGCCACCTTCCATTATGGAAAATATGGAAATGAGGGAGAGGTCTGAAAAACAGCTCAATCAACATATCGCAAAGCAAGGTGTGAGCAAACCGGTGTACTAGAATATGACAATGACTGTGACAAACATTTTATATTTTCTGGGTCCCATAGGTTCAAATGAGTGTGTTTTTATGTATTTGATGGGACAGTCAGCCATTCTGAGATCAGTGACCTGGTTAGCACAGTGAATGCTCATTTCAGAGATCACTGTCTGACCTTTTAGGATTCAAGGGATTTAAGGAAACTACAACACTGCTCTCTGAGGCCACGTTCAGACGGAGAGGCACGAGGCCCTGAGCATGCTGGGAGCACCGCCGAGGAGCCTTCAAAAAGTCTGAAGGAATGTCAGTGGTACCAGGGCTGCAAGGTATTCTTTTTCTGCGATATATACTGTGATATGAAAAAATACAGGAATATTTACCCTAAATTTTATACATTTTAATGTTTAATGCATCAATTTGGTGCATTTTAAAGAGGCTAGATAAACAATGTTGTGCTCTTGTAAACAATGTTGTGCTCTAGTAGCCTAAACAATGTAATCATAAAACATTGGTTGTTGTATGAATGTGATGACACAGCAAAAAAGTCACACCTCTAATGTATTGATAACGAGATGGGCTTCATGTTTCAAGACAGCGACGCAGACCCGCAGGAGGACAGTCTCACCGGGCGCTCGCCAGGGGAGAGGGCACAGCCGGCACTAAGTCCACGACCCCGGGGAGCGGCGCCGTAAAGCTCACAGCTGAAGCCGCCAGGCGCCTTCATCCGGGGCCATTCAAAGCAGACCTATAGAGCCCGACGCGGCGGTGCGCCGCCATGGAAGGAGGGCCACTGGGAAGAGGATCCTCGCACACCGAACGGCCAACTCTGACCCGCTGAGTTGAATCCCCCCAGGCAAACGCGGACCCAACTCTTTAAGAATAGGGAGGTAAGGCAATTCTCCAAATCCACGTATGGATTAGACTTTTTTTGACAGGGGAGTTGAGGCAACCAGACTGGTTGCTGCAGTCCCTAAATCTTCTGCAGCCTACAAACACGTTTATTCTTTACCCTTCTGTTGCTTTTCTGTCCTCTCTGACTCCATGAGCGGCATTGGCGTCTCAAAGTGCAGCTGCAGGGCTACGCCGCGTCGTCTATGTAGTGTCTTACTGATGTGTTTTTGTTTTTCTTTGGACGCGCCAAGTAGGCGGGGATGGAAGCTAAAAATACTGGGAAAATCTGCTTTTCACTTCGAAAAGGTCGAAAATAAAATCGATATTTGATTTCGAATCAAAATCGTGACACCCCTAGTTAAGTGTAAAGATATATGCATTTCATTATGAAACTGTGGCGGGCCTACGTGAACTGTAGCTATTTAATGGGAAACACTGAATTAGTCCTTAAAATGAGAACCGTGGGTAGTTTCCTTTTGTATCGAGCAGCAAAAAGGTTGTAGCGTGACGTGTTGCAAACATCGCAATGTTGATGCTGAACTAGATCGCGCAGCCCTAAATCGTCACACCCGTTGTCACCATGAAGTGTCACAAAAACTGCAGTGTATTAAATAATACAGTCAAAACATTATTACGAACAGTTCTATGCAACCAAACTCTGTGACTCAAAGGCTTTTGCGGTTCATTTTCAGTAACATTGTGTGACACTTGATTTACTCGTTCTAATAATAGTAAGTGCAGTCAAGCTTTACAGTTATTTACTGTAACTGCTATTGACTGCAGTTACGGACACTTACAAATAGGCCAAAGTCTAACAAGGTCTAATTCTGACAGACAAAGGTTAGATTTACTTCAAACAATGGTTGATGATAACATTTGGTTATTTCATCAATGGTCATTTCCCGTCTGCTGATATGCTCGGACACATCAGTGGATGTAATGCTCGGTGGAAAGCTCTTTACTGCCTATTTTAGAGAGTTAACCGCAAGATATGAAATACAGACAGTGCTGTTTGCATTCTCAATAGTTTTTTGCACTAACTCGCTAAATGAAGCAGAGTACATCTTACACCAACTTTTCTCTTCAACTGTAAGGCTGCTCATGATCCAATATTCTAAAATGAGAACGTCTCATTCCTTAAAACAGTAGCATCTTCCACGAGGACCTCAAACCGGATAACTCTCAGCATGGTGCAGCACCTGTGACGAGCGTGTTAAGTGCATCCACTGTTGGTAACAGGTCTGACAAAAAGTAGTTCTCCACTTTGGTTGAAGTGAGACCACCTACATTTCCTCAAATGTTCAAGCTTCCTTTTTAAATAATGAGGTAATACTGATGAGGTGATTTGTTGTGTTAAAAAAAACAAACAAAAAACTAAGATTAGCATAATTAGCAGTGACAGGCTAAAGTCACACATTTGCTTTACAATAAAAGATGCCGTTCTCATGTTTTACCCTTTTTCGTGAAAAAGCATGATCACGTGTGAAGGCAACATTTGTGGGGACAGAGCTGCTTACTGCTGAAAGGCCTGGTAGTAGTGAGGTAGGGAGCTAGAAGTGCTCATAGCAGGACTGCTGTACGCCTGAGGTAGCTGGCTGTGGTTATGGGCTCCAGGGCCTTGTGGTACATGAGCCTGTGGAGGCTGGAAGAAGGTGAAAGGCCCTGGCGCCTGGGAGGACAGCCCAGAGGAAGAGGATGAAGGTGAAGTGGTGGTGGTGGCCGGTGGATAGCTCATCACTAACCCTCCCATCCCCATGTGAGGGCTGTAGGGCGGCAGGCTGAAGGGCAGGAAGCCCAGCAGAGGCCCGAGGTCCATGTTAGTGGTGCAGGACAGCTCGGTTGAGGAAATAGCGGGGCTCCTGGACAGCAGGTGCGGGTCACCGCCAGCACCCACGCCGTCACCCAGCACCTCCCTCTGAGGGGAGGCCGAAGTAGAGGTAGAGGAGTTGACCGCACTCAGGTGAGGCGGGGGGGGCACTCTGCAGGTCCAGCAGGAAACTGTCCACGTCGGCGCGAGGGTATGAGGTAGATCCGTGCTGGTACCTGGCCATGTTGCTGTAGGGCTGCTGCTGCGGAGCCACCGGGGACTGCAGGTGATGGTGGTGGGGGTGAGACGACTGGGGCGGCATGTGGCGAGCCACGCCCATACTCGAGGACAAGGAGCCCTGCATGAGGCCGTGAGGGTGGCCCATCCCAGGAACAGCATTTGCCATGGGGTAGGAGTTGTACATGTCCCTGGAGAAAGTCTCCATGGGCTCCTTGGAGGCCGAGCCGACATCAGACGCCACGGGGCTCAGTTCGTCCTTCACGGGGCACTGGGTGGCAGGGGTCGGCGTAGCCACAGGAGTGCTGCTGGGTGTGCAGGGTGGCATCAACCCTGACTCCTGGGCGTGGCTCTTCTTCAAATGGCGAGTCAGGTGGTCTCTGCGGCCAAAGCGCTGTGCGCAGCGCGGGCACAAGAAGTCACGGCGCCCGGTGTGCACCACGGCGTGCCGCCGCACATCCTTACGGGTGTAAAACCGGCGGTCGCATCGCTCGCACGAGTACTTCCTCTCTCTCACTGGCACAGTGGCGTTAGAGTTGCCCTCTGATGGGGGAGGCCGGTCAATATGGCTGCCCAGGTGCTCCAGCAGGGAGGGAGACCCCTCTGGACAGGGCAGGCCCGACGCGGCGCTGTGGGCCGCCACCAGATGGCGTCGATAACCCAGCTGGGTGTTGTACTGCTTCCCACACTCCTGGCAGTGGAAGAGCTGCCTGCTGGCCGGGTGGCTCTCCTGCAGCTGGCTCTTCAGATGGTCCTGCTGGTGAAACATTGTCTAACAGAAGGAACAGTACTGACTCTGCTGTTGCACAGGGACTCTGGCCAAGAGCCGGAGCAGACACAGGCAAGACTCATGAGGATCCTCCAGAGAGCTGACCATCAGCCTACAGACCTCTTGTCGTTTTGTTAACTTAGAGTGCTCGAATTAATGCTAAGTGCTGTTTGTTGACTGTTTGATGGTCTCTTGTGGCAATGACTAGTGGTCTGTCCTGCCTCACTGGGGCAAGCCTGTGTCCAGCACTTGGTTTCTGTGACAGCAGCTGCCATAGCAACCCCAAAAGGGCTGTGGTGATGAGGAGCTGTGGAAGCTCTGACTGGGTCTGTGTGTTTCCCAAGAAGAGCGCTTGTGTTGGCCCACAGTCTATTTTAGTATTCAGCAGCCCTGAATGCCACAGTCACAGCGGCTGAATCACAGAGGCAGCTTGATATCTTTACAGACCTGCAAAACAGAGAAAAAGTGTCACTTTGTGCAAATGATAACATTCATCTTAAATGCTATGGCATAAGGAGATGCATGTGGATGAGCGGACTTTAAAGAACTAGAAAAAGAACATGGCATAATTCACCCATTTGACACATTTTACCTCCAAAACGTTACTCATGAGCCTTGTATACATGCTGCTATGACAGACAAAAAAATACATATCACTATCGTTTTATCAGCCAGGCTTAAGACATCATATGTGTAGCTTATTAGCAAGGCCTGTTCAATCATTACATGGTCGCCTCAGCACAATTATTTGACCACAATCATCTCCAATCGTTAGATTCTACAAGCAAGTGAAATTTAAGCCTTTTTAGAAATGTGAATTATGTGCATTTGCATCAGCTGGGTTGAGGCAAATAAATGGTCCGAGCACAAGAGTCCAATGTCAAGAAAAAAAAACAAGGTGGAAGAGCTTGGCGGTCTAGACATTACAGCTTTCCAAAGCAAGATGGTGCCAGACAGGATCCAGAGTGGGTCTCCTATTCAGGTGCAGCAGTGCGTTTGACTGTTGCTTAATTTCAATCAATTAAAAAACATATTAGAATTGTTGATCAATGTACTCGGACCAAACAGCTGAGCTACATCATCATTTATTTGACAGAAATGATTCCATCGCATACTTGTCACATAAATGTGCAGCTGTGGAAGGTTGGTCAAATGTTCTCCCTTGGATGGAAGCATGGCTTTTCATTTCCTTGTTGCATATTATCTTCATAAAATCAAGCTTCCTTCTATATAAATTAAATGTCTTGAATCACTTTTTCGTTACATTAGGTAGTCCTATGCAACACAAGCGCTTTAACATAAATCTATGTGCCGCAGAGCGAGCGCTGTATTTGAGGCAGTCTTTTACAGTCTATTCACTCTGGTACTGTATATTTGGTCCTATTTTAGTATGAAGCCTATTTCTGTTCTGATCTGCTCCAATTTGCGCCCTTACATGTTTGCACTGCATGATGTTAACGCTTCCTCTAAAGTTTCATCGGACATAATACCTTCATGTCCAACAAGAAGTTAATGGCAGAAAAACGCTACTTCAAATGGAGCTATTGCAATCTTGTGATGGATGTGTGCGTTACAAAAAAGGCAGGATTACTTTGGAATGTATTCAATTAAAGTGATGGAAGTGTACATTCTATGAGAGATGCATGAAACTGTTGATTCACAACTAAAACAAGAAGAGAAATGTGTACAGGCATCCTTTTCAATTTATAGACCCCTTTGATGTTCTCATCGAGACCAACGTGTTAGTTAGAGGCAAAACTAAAGAACGACTGCAATCCCCTCAGAGTAGTGGGCTAAGGTTAGACTTGTTGTTGGGAGTATGGCTCCAACTTGAAATTTTGCTGCATACTTCTGAGAGGACGACCTGTGATTTGAGGCGAGCTACAATATCAGCGAGATGGAGAATCCATGTTGATAATATTTAGCTCAGCCTTCTCAGACCTCACTGCTCATACAGAAAGCTAAAGTATCAGAGAGATGGAGTGAACATTTTGCTACCAAAATAGTTACGGAAATAGTTTTTCTTTGCCACAGACAAAGAGACGCCATGGGTGCATCCCAAGTCTCTAAATTGTCGTTTCCTCGCTCCTCGATTGAACCGGAAGTGGTTCTGCGTCGCCATCTTGACGGCCGTCCCAAAGCTCTTAGGCTGCGGTCGAATAGTCCAATAATTACCTCCCAACGTCTAACCCTAACCACTTCTCCTTGACCTCTGTGGAAAACGTCACGGGGTTAAGGAAAGATGGGAAGGAGAATTCATGAGGAGTTAGGAGAAGACAACCGCGGTGTTTGGCAAATCCGACTCCACTTTCACTAAGCGACGTAGTTATGACGCGACGGCAGGCGATGTTAGTGACGTCAGTCTGCAGCGGTGAAACTACAATGTTCTGAAGAAGGACTACAAAAAGCGCAGCTTATATACTTCGTCCGTCTTCTTACAGTGTTGTCATAACGATATAAACAACCCGGTTCAAAGTATTACTTTATTAACGAGGTTGGAATAGAAATGAACGAAGGAATATGAAAGTGAAACCAACGTACAAAGCTACTAAAACTGTCTCTTTGTTCAGTTTCAAACATGCTGAATTAAATACGTTATCCACAAACGATGTGTGTCATATGTGTTTGTCTCATATCCCTTTATGTTGTTATGGTTTATTTACATGCAGATTATAATCTGATCATAAAAATATGCATACAACAGTTTATGAAACATCACACAACTCGTGTTGACTTGATATGTTTTATTGTAATGTGACAAAATAGTTGATTAAAAAGATGATAATCAGAAACTTGACTGAAGAGCTCGTCCAGTTTAACTCTTTCATTAAAGCTTCTGTAACTGAAGTCAAATAAAAGAGTGAGGCTGAAGCTGCAGTTCAACACCAGAGAGAATATAAAATACATCAGTTTGATCACTTTACAGCACTTTTCAGCAACGTAACGTCCGTAGTTTGCCAGCCGGTTTAACAGATTATTGAAAGTGTTTCCAAGTTATAGCAACAGTTATTTACGTGATCTGCGTGTGTCGGTCATGATCGTCTGTTCTCGTGAACGGCCGAATGATACGTCACTTTAAATGTTGCCGCCGCAAGGAATTGTGGGTCGGCATTATCTCCTTTCCTTTCGTAAGGAAGGTCCAGTGGTTCCTGTGCTAAAGGAGCTAAGTTAGGAAGCATTGAAGCTCCTTTCCTTTGCGTTTGGACAATTCGACCGGCACTTATCATGGCGGCCACTGAGGTACTTCCGGGTCATTTCACTCAGTGAGGAAGGTTCCTAACCAAAAGGACTATTCGACTGCAGCCTTATTCTGCTCTGAGCAGCGAGGAGCCCCGAGAGCAGGCTTCCAGGAAGTGTTTAAAGGCTGGACACGCCTCCTCACTGCTCATCTGTTATGTGATTGGACGCTGCAGCTGAGCGGACTGATCGCTGGAGTTTCATACCAGAGACGATCACAGATTAAACTCAAATTATATATTAGATTTGTTTTCTAAATCACCATCTGGTTAAAACTCTTTTTACAACATATAACGTCCTCCATTCAGTCACGTGAGGCGGATCCTTCCTGACTGTCGGTTTGAGGAGTTATTTCATTTAAAGTTAACCTGAAACATTGAGCCTAAAAAAATAAATGCAGTGTTGAAGAGAAACCATAATCATATTGTGGTCTCTTTTATAATGATGTCACAATAAGAATTTCATAACATACAGACGTAAATAATTTATAAATAGGACAAACACATTCCGCCGGTAGAAATCGGCACTGCCACTCAATGCAGTTTGTTTAACAGGTAACAAACTACAGAGAAAACATCTCCACTCTGACAGTGATGAGAACTGTGTCTTCATTAATATAAGTAGTAGTTTAACACCATTAAATCAACTGAAAACAATATACGATCATTTTTAATCAATAATTTAAGTGAATTTTTATTGGAATGTTCGCTAAAAACTGTCTGACCAGAAAACAACTCTGTTAAACTGATCATGTGTACAGACACAAACTCTGTCATAAGTCTCTCCAGCTGTTAAAGATGACTGATCAGCTGTGATCAGTGGCCGCAGTCATCAGAAACTGACGTCGCTTCACGTGACGCTTCAGAGGAAAGGACGTCTCATGTCTGTTAAAACATATTTTCCTTGTGTCTGACTTTTGTAGCCAAACCAGGTCCAAACGACAGAAGTAGCTCCCGTTTAGGAATGTGCGCAGAGCCCCGCCCCCACTCCATTATTTAATATACAGTGGGTACGGAAAGTATTCAGACCCCTTTAAATGTTTCACTCTTTGTTTCATTGCAGTCATTTGCTAAAATCAAAAAAGTTCATTTTATTTCTCATTAATGTACACTCAGCACCCCATCTTGACAGAAAGAAACGGAAATGTAGAATCTTTTGCAAATTTATTAAAAAAGAAAAAGTGAAATATCACATGGTCATAAGTATTCAGACCCTTTGCTGTGACACTCATATTTAACTCACATGCTGTCCATTTCTTCTGATCCTCCTTGAGATGGTTCTACTCCTTCATTGGAGTCCAGCTGTGTTTAATTAAACTGATTGGACTTGATTAGGAAAGGCACACACCTGTCTCTATAAGACCTTACAGCTCACAGTGCATGTCAGAGCAAATGAGAATCATGAGGTCGAAGGAACTGCCCAAGGAGCTCAGAGACAGAATTATGGCAAGGCACAGATCTGGCCAAGGTTACAAAAGAATTTCTGCAGCACTCGAGGTTCCTAAGAGCACAGTGGCCTCCACAATCCTTAAATGGAAGAAGTTTGGGACGACCAGAACTCTTCCTAGACCTGGCCGTCCAGCCAAACTGAGCAATCGTGGGAGAAGAGCCTTGGTGAGAGAGGTAAAGAAGAACCCAAAGATCACTGTGGCTGAGCTCCAGAGATGCACTAGGGAGATGGGAGAAAGTTCCACAAAGTCAACTATCACTGCAGCCCTCCACCAGTCAGGCTTTATGGCAGAGTGGCCCGACGGAAGCCTCTCCTCAGTGCAAGACATATGAAAGCCCGCATAGAGTTTGCCAAAAAACACATGAAGGACTCCCAGACTATGAGAAATAAGATTCTCTGGTCTGATGAGACCAAGATTGAACTTTTTGGCATTAATTCTAAGCGGTATGTGTGGAGAAAACCAGGCACTGCTCATCACCTGCCCAATACCATCCCAACAGTGAAACGTGGTGGTGGCAGCATCATGCTATGGGGTGTTGTTCAGCTGCAGGACAGGACGACTGGTTGCAATTGAAGGAAAGATGAATGCGGCAAAGTACAGAGATATCCTGGAAGAAAACCTCTTCCAGAGTGCTCTGGACCTCAGACTGGGCCGACGGTTCACCTTCCAACAAGACAATGACCCTAAGCACACAGCTAAAATAACAAAGGAGTGGCTTGGGAACAACTCTGTGGCCTTTCTTGACCGGTCCAGCCAGAGCCCTGACCTAAACCCAATGAGCATCTCTGGAGAGACCTGAAACTGGCTGTCCACCAACGTTCACCATCCAACCTGATGGAACTGGAGAGGATCTGCAAGGAAGAATAGCAGAGGATCCCCAAATCCAGGTGTGAAAAACTTGTTGCATCATTCCCAAGAAGACTCATGGCTGTACTAGCTCAAAAGGCTTCTACTCAATACTGAGCAAAGGGTCTGAATACTTATGACCATGTGATATTTCAGTTTTTCTTTTTTAATACATTTGCAAAGATTTCTACATTTGTTTTTCCTGTCAAGATGGGGTGCTGAGTGTACATTAATGAGAAATAAAATGAACTTTTTTGATTTTAGCAAATGGCTGCAATGAAACAGTGAAAAATGTAAAGGGGTCTGAATATTTTCCGTACCCACTGTAAAATAATGAACCGCCCTCGTCTTCAAATTGCACAAAATTGACACTGCACGGTTCTATAACAGCCTTTATTTTTTGTGGTTAATACATTGATATGAGAGATTTGACAGATGTCAAAGAATATAATTTTAATTCTTAGACAAAATTATCTTTAAAAGCTAAAGTATGTTTGTGAATTTTCTTTATGTACCAATAATATATATTTTTTTAAATCAACATTTTAAGAGCCAGAACGGTTCTTTGTATTTGTTGTGATACTAGGGAAGTCAGTTAGATTTGGTTTAGTATGCAGTGATTCCCACAGGACTCTGAAACTGTAGTGATTGGACTCGGGACCCGAGTGGTTCTGAGTCCAGCACCAGAAGAACATGTTGTACCTTCTAAGTTAACCGTATCAATCTGGTGCTATTGGAGAGCAAACTTAAGAGGCTATATCTATTAAGAGCTTTGTGCTCTTGGAAACATAATTGGGATCTAGCAGTACATTTAGGCTACTCGAGTACAATCAATTTAGAGGTACTTGTACTTTCCATTTTACATACCTTTTCACTTCTCAAGATAGAAACATTGTTATTTTAACTTCTACATATATTTGACATATTAGTTACCAACTACTTTTCTGATTCTGTTTCTTAGTACAAAAAATATAAAATCAAGGAATGAACTATGATGTATTATCAAGCGGTATAATAAATAAAATAAAAATCAGCTTCATCTTTACCAGCTGCAATATTAAAATGAACACATTAATGTATCAATTATAATCCAATGATATACCCTTATATATTATTCTGAAATGAACCAGTCTGCATAATGAGTACTTTATGCCAATACTTTTACTAAAGTAAGTTTTTAAATGCAGGACTTTTACTTGTAACAAAGTGTTTTTACACTGTGATAGTACTACTTTTACTCTAGTAAAAGCTCAGAGTTCTTGTCAGGAGTGAGGCATACAGCTTATCAAACACTGGAATCTGATTGGTTCTCAGTATGGGCCGATAAGCAAAGTCCAGGTATCGATGTAGGGACTGAAAAAGTTGGATCGGTGCCTAATCATTGCTCACTACATCTTAACATTTCTTACACTCAGATTAGGACAGTTTTAAAAACACAAATGCTAAATTATCAGTTATCTTATCAAAATTGGCCATAAGAAGCAGGCAAGTATCTGTTATCGTATCTGCTTCTCTCTTTTTTTTTATATACACATTGTTGATCCCTAAAATGTATTTAGTCTTATTACAGTCCAAGCCCGTCAAAATAAATAACTTAAAATGAGTTCAATGAAGAAGCGGTCTAAAAAATTAAAAGGCTGCTTGGTCAAAATCCAGCATTTATTCAATTCAAAATACTATATATTGAAGGGTTGTCCGGAATGCCATTTGCTGTGCTCCAGGGCTTTGGTAGTAATCAACGGTGAACAACCTGCGCTTCCAATGGGGCGTGTGCGGATGGGCAGCTCGACCAGGAGCCCCGCAGCCTCTCCGTTAGGCTGCAGGGACTCGGGTCGTTAAGGCAGCACGTGGCAGCTCTGTCACGCACTAGGACATGTTTTTGCTAACAACATGTGTCACGATGAGAGTCCATGACTGACGTTTTTCCCGTCACGAATATCCTAATTCCAAAATGTCGTCATAAACTCATTAGTTGTATGAAATATTCATACCCACAACGCTTGGTAAATGAGACCGGCTCCATGTTTCAGGTCGGGTCAGGTGGGATGCAGACGTCGCCACGCGGCAAAGCCAGCATGAACTACTCGGTGAAGCTCGGGGTCGGAGCCGCAAGCAACCTTCACCGGGACGCTATTGAACAGTCTTCAATGCACAACTGTTTTAATATGTACATAAATATCAGTCATTATAAATCCTGAACACTTATAGTATATAGATTTTTACAATATTTCATTGAACTATTTACAACTTACACAACCCGTAACTTGTATATAGACAATTTAATTATTATGTTATCGTTGGTGCTTTTTATATGTATATATTTAATACTTGTGTAAACACCTATTTTTCACTACTTTTGTAGATAGAATTCCTGTCTAGCTTTTACTTTATTCTTTGTCCCTAGCTGTTATTCATATTTTGTCTCAGTACATCAAGAGAAATGCAAAAGAAAACAGCATTAAATTCCACACACACACACACACACACACACACACACACACACACACACACACACACACACACACACACAGCTGTCTATTACTAAATATATGCGGTTCATTATATAGCCTACCCAGACTGATTGGTCATGGAAAAGCATGGTGTGTTGAGTTAATTTGCCGACGCTGCACATGGACGCATCGTCTATGCTGAAAATATATATTGTACAGCCCTGTCAAGGATGTGCCACCGACAAATCTACAGCTACTGTGACTACTGATGACGTCAATATGGACCAAACTCTCAGGAACTGTTCCAGCCCCTTGTTGAATCTATGTCACCAAGAATTAAAAAGGCAGTTCTGAGTGGAAAAGAGGGTCCAAACCAAAACTAGCATGGCGGACCTAATAAAGTGCCTGGTGAAAGTATGCACATGTGCTTTTTCAAAATACCTCACAATATAGAATGCCATCTTTAGAAAAAGGCTCAGTAGTTTCCTATGCAGCGAGTCACTGTAGTTTGTAATCGTTATTCAAGCAGAAGGAAATAGTGAATTTGTTGGAAACTATTTACAGCAACAGATTAATCCACTTTTGGCACTCTGAGTATTTGAGGCTGCTGGACAGTGCAGTGTGGCTCTCTGGCACAGAGGAATAATATATATATATATATATATATATATATATATATATATATATATATATACACACATACACATATATACATACACATATATATGACTTTGATACACCCCACTATACTTGTTAGTCGACAGATTGTTGGTTCACATGGCATTTGTTGTCTAGAAGAAAGATAGTGAATATTAACAGACTAATCCTACAACCTCTTTCACAAAAGGTAGCCTACCTGACAACTGCACTTGCTCAGTCGAGTACTGTAATTCCCTTTGTGACAAACTTGTGATTTGGGGCTATAGATATGAAATTAATTTGACTAACAATATCAAATCTAAGTTCAAACATGTAATATGTAGTATGTATGCAAACTACTCAAAGAGTGTACATCCAGTATTTAGACCTGCCAGGAGCTGGCATCACTAATGTGACCATACCTTTACTTGTAATAGTTGTTGTAAATACTTTAGTTTTTTCATGCAAGACATATCTGCATACAGGACTTTCACTTTAAAATGGCCCAGTCTTCCATCACAGTTAAACCAGTGTCACTGGAGTGGAGTGTGACCCAGTAGACGTTCTCCAGCTCGTTACAGGAGAAGCACACCAGACGTCTTGCTACAATGTCTAATGACGACTGTTACAGAGTTCGGTGATGGGGCTGGTAGTGCCATCTTGTGGGTCCTCACATGGCGCTGCAAGGCTTTAAAGCCCACACCGTTTCTGCTCTAACCCCATCCCCTGGGGTTAAACTCTAAGAACATTATTGTCCCGTTGGAACCGAATGAAGTGGAGAAATGAGCGCCACTGAAATGATGAAGTCTCCGCTGGTCGCGCGAGTGAGTGCCGGGACGGGTCACTACCAGAGCGGGGCTACATTTACCTGCTAGCCCGGCTCCGCTCACTCATTTCGGCGGCGGAGGCGAAATTAGATTTAATGCTCGGATGTTTGCGTGTATATAACGCGAGTTGCATGTGCAGAGAACCCACATACTCGCGACAGTGTGTCTGTGGGTGAAGTTCGAGAGTTCGCTGAACCAGCATGCTGGTTAAAAAACAAAAGATGAGCGGTTCACTAAGTTGTATCGGAGTTCGTCTTGCGGGAGCTAACTCCTGTATGTGTTACCGAGCAGGGTGGAAGTCCAGCTCCGGTCACCGGACACGGACACAACGCTACTCACCGATAGAACCTCCGTCCGGCTCTCCGTCCAGCCTCCATTCCGTATTGATATCGACATTTTGTAACAAGTTTTAAAGATGTTTCTTAGAGTCCGGGCCTGGACTGCTGGGCGCCGCGCTGGAAGCCATGCATTCTGGGAGAGTGACGTCACACCCGATCCATCCATCCACGCACGCACATACACACATCCATACGTACGTACACACACTTTTGATTATACAATGAAGAATAACTTGCTTGAAAAGTCAATTAAAATTGTAAATATATGGTTCCTTTTTTTCTTTTCTTTTTCTGCGACACATTTTTCCATCCAACCATATAACACCTCCACATATATGCAAGTCCAAATGAGCTTGCTAATTGCCTACAAGTATTAGCCGAATACACGTATTCTATAAAACACAGAATAAATTAACCTTAGCATGTTATTCTAAAATAAAACAATGATAAAGTATTAGATGTTTAAAGAGGCAATGAGGTCCACAGATCTGTGAAATCCCCTATAGGCCGATGGAGTATTTGCATGTCTCCTTCTTAATTAAGTTTGACTCATTTCCCAGCATAATATTATTAGCTATTGAAACAGCTGTGTGGCAAAAGTATTTGCTCTGTCTTTGAAAGGTGTTGCAAAAAAGTCATTTCTAATGTTGACTCTTCAAACAGTTCCTTCAGATTATATACAAACTTAACTGAGCAATGGACATTTAAAAACAGATTGATTTCCCAACATTAGAAGGATTTTCTTAAATTATTGACGTGTAATACACACACAAAGTCCATGATATATCTTTTTTTTTTACAATAATTATTTACTTTATTGTATATACTACATAGCATCTTCAAAAAGTACAAAGTTATTCACAAAAACATAAAATACAAAAAAAAACACACAAAACAATCAAGTCTATACAATGAAAAATGTAAATCTTAAAACTCTAAACTGAAAGGATTGTGGCGATATTTCTGAGGTGGTGGAGGCAAGATTTGATTACTTTGCTAATATGAAATTAAAATATTGATGCTGGAATCAAACACCATGCCTAGGTGTCTGACAGAACGCTGTACATGTTCTCATGTTGGGTATTGGAGATTTAGACACAGCCAAGAATATAACAGGGGTCACTTTTACTCATGTACCGGGACGTATCTTGCTAGCGGGCACATCAAGGTCTGGATGGGATGGGATATTACACCTATTTTACCACACTGTCACAGTTCTGCAAAAATATATTTTAATAAGGATAATATTGAACATAAATCTATGTAAATGAATAGGTATCCACATGTGAGCCGATCCCAGCAGACATAAGATGAAGGTCAGGGGACATATTTTTTACCCATATCAATTTCCCCAAAGCAACTTGTATAGCGCTTTTCTAGTCTTCCGACCACTCAAAGCGCTTTAACGCTACATGACATCATTCACCCATTCATGAGAGGAGCTAGCATGCAAGGAGCCACATCAGATTGTCAACCATTCATACACTGTAGGCGCAGCTACGGGAGACATTTAGGGTTAAGTGTCTTGCTCAAGGACACATCGTCTTGGGCTAGCGAAGCCGGGGATCGAACCGCCGATTCTCTGATTGAAGCACGACCCTGCTCACCACTGAGCCACAGTTGCCCTAATCCCCTTGTCGGTGATGTCATCAAATTGCACAATTGTTGCAGAACTGACTTAATGTGAACTGGCTCCATCTTGTGTGTGGATGGATTCCCTTAAAGGATCAGTTGACCTCAGATACAACAAGTAATGTATTTCTTATTGAGTATGAAGGTGAATTTTTGATGGAAATAGATATTCAAACACATCAAGTAAGGAACATCCTTCAGCCAGAGGACTGTGTACATACATGACGTGCAACTTCCTGATGTTAAACTCAGACAAAACTGAAGTTATTCTACTCGTCCCAGAACACCTCAGAAATCAATTATCAGATATGGTTTCTCTTGATGGCATTTCCATGACATGCAGCACCACCGTAAAGAATCTCTGAGTTATCTTTGATCAGGACTTGTCCTTTAACTCCCACGTAAAACTAATCTCAAGGACTGCCTTTTTTCACCTACGTAACATTAAAAAAATCCGGCACATCTTGTCTCAAAGCGATGCAGAAAAATTGGTTCACGCATGTGTTACTTCTAGACTGGATTACTGTAACTCCTTATATTCAGGCTGCTCTAATAAGTCTCTTAAAGCTCTCCAGTTGATCCAGAATGCTGCAGCTCGTGTACTAACGAAAACTAAGAAAAGAGATCACATTACTCCTGTACTAGCTGCTCTGCACTGGCTTCCTGTAAGATCAAGAATCACATTTAAAATCCTTCTCCTCACCTACAAAGCCTCAACTGGTGATGCACCATCATATCTTAAGGAGCTTATAGTACCATATTACCCCACTAGAGAGCTGCGCTCACTGAATGCAGGGTTACTTGTGGTTCCCAGAGTCTTAAAAAGTAGGTTGGGAGCAGAGCCTTCAGTTATCAAGCTCCTCTTCTGTGGAATCAGCTTTCAGTCCGGGGGGCAGACACAGTCACCTCATTTAAGAATAGACTTAAGACTTTCCTCTTTGATAGTGCTTATTATAGTTAGGGCTGTTTCAGGCTTATAGTTAGGCTGGCTCAGGTTTGCCCTGGTCCAGCCCCTAGATATGCTGCTATAGGCCTAGACTGCTGGGGGACATTTTAGGATACACTGAGCTCCTCTCTCCTCTTCTCTCTCTCCTTCTGGATGAATTCATGTCTCTTCAATGCACATTACTAACTTCTACTTCCATGGATCGTGACAGTCTGTAGCCGGTCCTTCCTCCTACCATGGCGGCCCTGCTGATGCCCCTCCTCTCTACCTCCTTCTGCTTCATGGATCGTGGTTATCTGGATTGTGGTTCATGCCTACTACTCATTATATGATTAATTTCTGTCATATTCATGTAATGTGCTGTAACTCTGTTACGTTGTTCATTCTGGTCACATGACATCTATTGATTCTGTCCATCTGGGGAGAGGGATGCTCCTCTGTTGCTCTCCTGAAGGTTTATCCCTTTTTTCCCCCCTGAAATGTTTTTATCTGTTTTTTTGGGGGAGTTTTTCCTGATCCGATGTGAGGTCCTGGGACAGGGATGCTGTATGTGTATAGAATGCAAATTTGTAATTTTGGGCTATACAAAATAACCTGAATTGAATTGAATACACTCCCCTGCTGAAAACTATAATGCAACATCCTTGTTGGAAATCTTTAACTTTGTCCTACTTGACAAAAAAGCCTCGGTGTTTGTTACATCATGTACTGACTTATAATGGCTATATTTCATTGTATTCACAGTGTTGTGGCTGCTACTAGGTGTGTTTATTTTTCACTTATCTAATTTAGCTGTTTTCCCATATCATCCTTTAGTAAAGTCAGTCAGCTTAAGCTCTGTATTAGTTTTAGGTTTTACATTATTACACATGAAATCACACAACATTGTGGTGTTCTAACAGATGGACTCTATTGTTATACAGTATGTGGTTAATATATAATATCTGTGTGGTGGATGATGGATGGCTCAATCTGAAACAATATAATATGATTATGTGGATGCAGCATCTGTTCAAGTGTACTATGTGCATGCGGAGGGCCGGACGTTGTTTTGTTGCATTCCTGCGTAGTGTTTGACCTTTGACCTGGTTGTTGCATTCCAAAGAGGCTTGTCCTGCAGCAGCACCAGCCCTGCACTCACACTGCTTCTGTGCTACAGAGAGACGATGCGTGTTGAGCTAGTTTAGACGAGGCACTGGACGCTGTAGCAAGAATTATCAGACACTAGCCGACACATAGCATCGTCTTGAGGTAAAAGAAACGCCTTGTTCTGTGTCTACACAGTTAACCTAGAACGTAGTTAGCCATTTTGCTAAGCAGCTAAACCGCCATCGCATTGAGGTTGCTTTGTAGACACACAGCAGGACAGCCGCAGACACCAGCGCAGAGGAAATGAAGGACAAACAAAAGAGAAAGAAGGAGCGGACCTGGGCTGAGGCAGCTCGCATGGTAAACACTCTTATTTTGAGCATTTAACTCGTTGCATGTAAATGATGTATGGAGTGATGTGACGTGATGGATCCAGGTGTGTTGTTGTGTTCATTCTTCTCAGGACCACTGCCGGTACGCTACTGTAATATCGGCTAGGTTAGCTAAGAGGTTATGTCTGGATTACATGTAATAGGGTACACAGACATGTGCTGCTTGTCTTTCTGTCTGCTGACATAAAGAGCTAGCGTTAGCGACGTAACGCAACATGCTAACGCTCGCTAGCACGCTAACGTCCACCTCTCCTGTTTTGAGCTCTTTGTTTGCTAGGAAGCAGGCTAGCTAGCCCGACGCTAATTACCATCTGAGCAACCTGAGTATCTCGAGATACGCGACGAGTTTACGCACGCCATGTGAACGACCCAGTCAACGAAACGTAGTCTTGTTACACTCCTAACATTACTGAAACGGCTAACATTGTCCAATAGTCGCTATATGCGTTAGTTAGATGATTATGCTGACCATAATGCACGCTAGCGTTAGCAAAGCTAGCAGCTAACGTTAAACACTAGTGTGAATACAGATTGGCACGGAATGGTGCAGGATCAAATAAGTCCCATCAACGTTAGTGAACGTTACATCAGCCAGGCTCTGTCGGAAGATCTGCAAGAAAGCAATTAGATAGATATTTAGGAAAGAGGTGCTGTCACATGAAACGGTTAAAGGCACACGCTAACCACTAGCAGACTGGTGGGGTTATTTTCAAAACTCAAATATACACTGAAGAGCTAATTAATTGAAAGCGCACGGACAATCTGGACAGTCCATGTAGAATTGTGTAACATGCTGGTCAGGTGTGGTCAGTGTTCATCCCCAGTGTGAGGGCAATGGGTTCACTAGCTATTTGGGTCTGTTTGCCTGGATAGGCCCTTGTTTTCTACTCGTGCAGCTGGTAGAGGAGAGAACCACATTCACTGTCTCTTAGCTGTGTACACTTGCATACATTGTAAATCATGAAGGCGCCGCATACAGTAAAAGGAGTTCTATTTACTCCTGTTTAGAAGGTCAATTAAAGGAGTAGTTGATTCTTTTTGAAAGCACATCCCTATTTTATACTGATGGATGAAGTGTATGATAAGGATTGGGTTTCATGGTCCGTGTTCATATTCCCCGCAGCAGCTGCTCACCACATACACTCCTGGCTACTTCATTACACCGATACAATCTTAAGTGCAATTACGTACAGAAGCTCAGCCACGTATTCTGCTTTTATGAAGCGTATAGTCACCAATGTTTGCTAAACCTTTCACTATATCTGTATTACTTAGCTTGCGGTTAGTGGTGTTGTTGTACTGGACTGCATTCAATTGAAATTAGTTTTGATATTTTTTGCCCATTTTCGCAAATAGGATGGGCAGAACATTAGTTCACCTCTCAATATAATGCAGGGGGGTGTTACCAGAGCCAATGTCCACTCTGTGCACTAGGGTCACATCAGAAACAAAAGAACACAGATGTTTTTTTTTAAATTACAAACATTGAAGTACAACAAACTACAAATACTGCATCCATCATGTGTAATTCATTGGAGGAAACATGACAAATTCCGTTTCGATCAAATGGCTCAACTGTCTTAAAAGTATGAATCCAATATGATGCTGCGGAACCATGGTTATCCTGTGCATAGTTACCTACAGCGCCGTGTCAGTGCTGGAGAATGGTTTGGATGCACCCTTTAACATTCTGCTCCGTCTTGGGCGAAGCCAAGCCCAGGGTGCAGGGAAGGTGCCCCGAGCAAAATAGATGGCGCAGATAGCGAAAGGGGAGGAGGGTGCCATGTGCCGACGCGGCCAATGGCAGACTTATACCCACAGTCTACATCCGGTGAGTTCAACTAGCCGTGCATAATGTTGAGCAATAGCATAATTTATGTTTTGCGTGCATATTGCAGTTTTGTGTTCAGATATGCAAATCTTTAAAGCGTGTTCAGTTTGTCCCACATAAACCGGAACACAGTGAGATTTCAGCATGTAGACGAGTGTCTCATGTATTGTCTAGGTGTATTTGTTAACAGTATGAGAATGTATAAAGTAGTCAGTTGGTGTCTGACTGCTTGGAACATTGTGCATATACTGTATGTGGCTGTAGGTTGTTTTTGAAAGTCAGGGCACAGTGTTAGGTGTTTTTTGTGTCAGAAGGACATGTCTGTCTCTCCGATAACATGATTAACAGAGCTGTTATTTATTTAGGGATGGATTATTTTTTAGGGCATGCCAATGTTTAATAATCTTAATGTTTTTGCCCTCTTATCTAACCAAGATTCCCTATCTGCTGTGGTGTATGTATGAAAATGCTCTTTCATTTAACGGCATTAAACTAGAGCTCTGCAATAGCACTGAAGTTTCTGTACTCAACAATTGGCCACTTGGTTCATTGCAGATTATCTGTTTTGGGTGATTACTCTTTGCTTTTAGAAGGGAGATTCTGCTCAAGGGTTTGCGACAGATTTTAGCCTCAATCATACTGTTGTTTCCCTTGTAGAAGCTAAGTCTAGAACGTGTATTTTGGTTTCCTGTTAGAAAATTTGTCCCCGCTCCTCTATTACCTCTCCATATCACCACAATTGCATCAATATATTTTCCACAAAGCAACCAAGGACGACAATGTGTTTTGGAGTGGGTTTAATATTAATTTGTCTTCCTCTAGAACTCAGGGCAAGCATAGGATGGGGCAAAGGCTCCACCAATAGCTGTGCCATCAGGTAGTAGTAATAGGAAAGTTCATGGTGAGAAGAATTTCAGTGTTGTTAGGAATTATTTATAAGGCAATATCCTATCTGGATGTTTGTTGAGGTAAATGGTGAGATCATCAAGACTTATTTCATGAGCTATGAATCTGTACAGGGCGCATTGTTACCAAGATATCTACTTTTTATATTTGAACTAGAGATGAAGCGATCTACTTTTTTATTTTCCAGTTCCAATATCTGAATTTGCCCATCAGTTACTGTATCAGTAACTGGTGGGCAAATTCAGATATTGGAATATCAATAGCATCGCTCTTTTTGCATAAAATATATATTGAAAATTTACATTACAATCCAAAGCAATTTATTTGAACTGTGGGTTAAGGAGGCATCACATAGGTGTAGCAGTGCTACGGCAACTCACATAAACAAACTTGAACAAATCAAGAGCAATGCATGATTAACCATTGGTAAGTAGGGGTGTCACGATTTCAATTTATAAATTGGAAATCTATTGAAATGTGCTTTTAATTACAACCCGCCAAGGCAAATGTAGAATCAGAGATTCTCCCTGTATTTTTTGTATTCACCTCAAAACAAGTTATTGTTGTTGCATATAAATAAAATAACTAATGGATTTAGTGTGCTACATAAAAAAATCCATCATGGTACCAAAACTCTTAAAAAATAGTTTTGAAACTGTAAATCACAGTGATGGGGAAAACAGTTTCAATCAAAAAAGCTCCCATTAGTACAAGTGACAACCTTTATACTTTCAAAGTCAATAGGCTATTTTAAATAAAAGTGCAACAACTGTGTAGAAAAATAAATATCTAAAGTTATGTACAACACTGTGCGTGGCTGCTTCTTAAATCTGCTTTGTTACACATTTGTGCTGCCTGATCTATTAGCAGAAGTGGAATATTATATTCATAACTATTTTTTTCACTCGTGTACAATCACTTGAAACTAAGAAGCATTGTGTTTTCCTAAGCTTAGAATGAGCCCATCATATCTACATAGGAAGCAGGTCCTCTACAGCAGAACAGGCGAACCCAACACTGACTCCAGGGAGCGTTTCACGTTGTTGTTGCCTGAAGGCCTCTTCAGTTCTCAGACGTGCTTGGAAAAGTTGGCGTGAGCAGAGGGGTGTGTAGCTAGATGCCACTAAATCCTACACACTGTCCCTTTTTAAACATGACATTACATGACATACAAATGCATTGCTGTCGCTGTGCTCGTAATGGCCGGGCGGATATTGTCAGGCGCTTATCTCTATCATTTGTTTGCTTGTGTGGCTCCCAAGCTGTAACGAGACATTTTAAATTTGGATTCAATCTGTTGACGTGGCTGATGGAAAAGGCTTTCCTTTTACTCTCAGGAAATGGGCAGAAACAAGAGTTCAAGTAAATTCTGGATAAATACAAAAAGATGAATCCTAGATGACATGTTGTTCTAACTTTGACAAATTCCTTTAATGTTTATGTGCTTGTATCATTTTCAGTCACGTTTATTTACTACTTAAACATGTACTTATAAATGTAGTTTATTAAAGTTTATTTTACTACTGTAAATGTCCCGCTCACTACAGTATGCTGCTCACAGCACTTTATTTGTAGAAATGTGTATATATCAAATATAAATTCAAATATCAATATGCATATCAGATGCTTTAATCAGAATGGTGAATCTTTGTGCATTTTGCTTCTCTTGCTCTTTCTCTCTGACTTTCACCTGCTTCTGATAAAGTTCTGAGCAAACTCTGCTGCAAAGCCGAGCCGAGGTGTTAGTCTGCTCTACCGTGTTTGAGCTCCTCAATTGTGTTAAATCTCAAGGAGACATGTAGAGGCCTCAGCAGAGGCACTTGCTAGATCCTGATTTATTATTTGTTCATGTTTTTGTGCAGAAGTATTCGTCAGTCTGTGGTAAAAACAATGTGGGTGTTTTCCAGGTTTTGGAGAACTTCTCGGATGCACCAATGACTCCCAAACAAATCCTCCACGTCATCCAGACCAAGGGGCTGAAGGAAATGCGGTCAGACACACACACTACACACTACACAGACTACGCACACACACACACGCACACACAGAGTAGTAGTGTCAGCTGCTAGTGTTGAAGTGGTTATCAACTGTTATGATACAAGCTGTTCTCTCGAACCTGAGTGCTGTAACTAATGTGAGGAGTCTTATGTGGCAGAGCTGTACCTTTTACAGTGTAGAACTACAAGCCCAGCACAGAGACTCTGCATCATTTGTCCATCATTCAATCCAGAGGGGATCATTGCATTTGATTTATCAAATTGTGCACAATGTGTGTTTGTCTAGCGTTTTAAGCAGTCAGTGACCTGATCTCACAGCACACGCATCAACTGAACTTATGTGTGGTTATAACCAATGTTTTTTATTTCCTCCCACATGGAACACCTATCCTGCTGCTGGCCTAAACAGGAGGTAGGTTGGAGGATCCGAGACCTTCATTACTTATATTAATAACTTATTTTCTGTGACCAAGCACTTGCCCTGTTTTTCATGCTCTCTTTTCCTCCAAGGCCTATGCTTGCACAGTGTGCTTTCATGGCAAAGGCAAACATGATGTGCCCAATACTGTAATTCTGGAAAATGTCATGGTCACCATTTCACCTCTTTAAAGCTGCCAGATCTGAGACTGGCTGCATTATGGCTGTCAACATGGCAGGCCTCTCACAGCTAACAATGCTAACAGCGCTAACTATGGCACAAGTGCTTAAAGAGTAAATGGTGTCTACCTGTGTATAACCCGAGGGTGGGTGCTACGCTCCTATGATGATGATGCTGTCTGTCTGCACAGCATTATCAGCTGTAAGCGCCGTATGAGAGCAGTGCAGAGCGACGGCCGTGCGTAACCAGTGGGGCACTCACATGCACTCATATGGAATAAAAGCATGCACGGCCTGGCAATGTAAATAATAAAATACACAATTAAATCATATCGGAAGTATACTTTTTGTCATATCAAACTGGTGCTTTATTCTATCATTCATGACTGTCAATCGACGTGTTCCCAATGACTTTATATGATACTTTTCTGTTTTAATTTATGCTTTTTAAAGAAAAAATTGAAATACCAATGTCTTGGGGGACTCGAGTTAAAAGCACCCAATTGCAGACATATGCCGTTTTAATAGATGAATAGATAGATAAAATGTTTGCCATGGGTCCTAATTTAAAGTTTCTCACAGTATTCGGGGGTAGGGCCACTCTGTCAGTCGTTTTGAGGGAACACATTTCCTCATGTGCTCAGCCTATATTCATTTTTACACAATATGCGAATATTTGTAACTTTCCCACCATAATAATCAGTTCTGATATCGGACAGAAAAACAAGTGATGCAATCAACCTTTATCTGAGCAAATGGCAAAACAATACAGAGAGGCATTTTTACTGTTAATCAAAGTACTATTTCAAGTGACATTGTTTGGGTTTTCAGGTGGTAAATGGAACATTGGTTAGCTACAGCTGGGGACATCTATAATCAAATCAATAGGTAATATTGTAAAATTAGAATAAATACAATGGCACATGTTTGACTGATAACACCACAGGGTAAAGCTGACAGTGTCATAAATACTCTACCATTTATTTTACTCGTATATATTTTATAACATCAGTCCCATGGCTATTTGTGAACAAAATGTATGTCCAGGGATCCCATATGAGCATTAACCTGACTGAATAAAATGTTCAGACACAGAACTGCTCGACTTGTTTGAGTGGATGCAACAGCTGTTTTCTCTAAACAAGTGTTCCAACATTGGTCACTTGGCCAAAAGGATAATGTTGATGTGTCTTTGGGGAAGACACTTAACCCTAAGGTGTGTAAATGTTGTATGAATGTTAGTTAGTCCTGATGGGCAGGCGGAACTTTGCATGGTAGCTCCTCCCATCAGTGTGTGAATGGGTGAATGATGACATGTAGTGTTAAAGAACTTTGAGTGATCAGAAGTCTAGAAAAGAGAAACACAAGCACAGTCCATTTATCACTTACCATGCCTGAATGTTTTTTTCTTTTTGACATTTCATCACGGTCCAATAATTCAATTCTGTGAATAAATGGATTGCACTTTTCTAGTCTTCTGACCACTCAAAGCTCTTTAACACTAACTACATGTCATCATTCACCCATTCACACCCTGATGGGAGGAGCTACGGTAGCCTGCTCATCAGGAGTGACTAACATTCACACACTGCGGGAACAGCTACGAGCAATTTTGGTCCAAAAGTTTCTCACCCAAGGACACATCGACATGGACTAGCGGAGTCGGGGATTGAACCGCCGATCCTCTGATTTGAAGGATGACCCTGCTCTACCACTGAGCCACAGTCACCCTGTGTAAATCCAATATTAAAAAGATATTCTGAAAAAGGAGCCTTATTCTACATCCCTCCACCAGCGTTATTAATAGTTTGACATTGTATAATATTATGGAAGATTTGAGTATTTACATTCAGTTTATTCGTAATAACTGTTTGGTGTTGTATCATTATGTTGTCCAAATATGGTTCTGTAGTTATATCAGGATATCAATATACATTGCATATATATTAAGGTTTAGAGGCTGTTGCTTAAAAGAAGCAGTGAGTGCCTGATTGGTCTACTGCAATACACAAAATCACATTAATACAAAAATCCATTATTGTCATCAAATAGTCCTTCAGGGATTTTGCAGAGAAGGATGGCAAGCTTTATTGTAATTAGGACGTGTGCACCAGGTAGAACTAGCACTTCTTTAGATCTGAATGTGGCTTTATGTTCCTTGTGTCCAGTCCATAAGTTGTAACTGAGTGTAACTGTGTGTGCAGTGGTACAGCACCCTTGGCCTGCCTGGTCACCATGCTGCACTCCCAGGTGAGGGGAGACCGAGTCAAGAACAGCATCTTCTTCAAGCTGCCTGGACGGATGAGCCTGTTCACTCTCAAGGTACACAAACATGGATCCTCTTCACTCTCTACGCGTTGATGTCACTTTACATTATCAACATCGTTGGTGGCAGTACTAGATTTATCCAAAACGTTGCATTTAAAAGATCACAAGTTCCAAACTGAATATCTTTGTTGGGAGCGGCCCATCTGCTAGTCAGCTTGTTTTTTGTGGGGTTGGTTCACAGTGGCATATCATCCAGTAACGGTATGGACACCACAGAAAGCCAGTACTGATGCATGGCTGTAAGGACTTCTGGGGATAAATACACCATGAACCAATCTGTTTAATCGCATATTGTTTTGCATACTTGATGCACGGCCACAACAATCAATTGATAGAAAACCTTCTGATGTGCATCACACATGCAGAGAACATTGTTTTATTCTTCACACGCTGTAGAAAAACGCCCTCCAGTGGACAAAGACAACCTCAGAGTCGGAGACGGCAGCGGAGCCGGCCAGCGGCACCTCGGCGTCCAGCAGCAGCTCGGCTGCAGCCGGCGCGGCGGCGGCCTCGGTCGGCCCTACCGAGGCCGAGCAGGAAAGCTGCGACTCCACGGAGACCACCGCTGCTGCCAGTGGAGACAACGACGGTAATACTACACCACACACAGGATGCCTCTCCAATGGGGGTCTTCCCTTACGGTGGGGTAGTCGCACCAAGCCATGCAATTAAACACTCAACTCTTCTTCTTTTTTTTGCCATTACAAAAACATTTATTTTTTTCTGAATATTTTTTGGGAGCCCAGGGTTCTTACGGTCATGGAAAACCTGGAAAATTAAAAAAAATTAAATGGCCAAAGTTTTGTAGAAGTCATGTAAATGTGTTATATTCATGTGTTCATGACGTTCATTTACGCTGCGTTTGAAATAATTAATATGCTTTAAAAAGAAAGACGCTCAAAATATAAGCAGGCATACATACAGGCATCTATATAAATGTTTATTCTTTTAATCAAACTATTGTCTCATTCATTTGTGTCATTTAAGGTTTACTGTATGCTTTGTATTCTCATTGTTAGTTTAAATACTACATTTACTCACTTTCATGTATACGCCGAGATTTCACTAAATGTTTGGTCATGGACACTTGGTTTAAAGTCATGGAGAAGTCCTGAAATCCACTGGTCAGAATGTGTCTGAACCCTGGGAGCCAGTCTTTGCACCGTCTTACTCCTTCTGTTCGTGATCGTAGCTGAGGGTTGCAACGTAAATTGACTCGAGGGGAGGCTCAGCCTGATGTTTTCAACAGTTCAGTTTGACATTCTTTCACTGAATGTCTTGGCTATTTAAATTAGTTCTAGCTTCTACTAATTTTGGCCTCAATGAATGAATAAATGTGCAGAAGCACCTTTTTATAATTGTGTGTGCAAAAACTTCGTAAAAATAGCCTTTCATTAACTCATCTATTCTAGAAATATTGAGTGAAATCATTTCTTAAATTCGAGGGGTCTCTGTTAGACTGATGCAAACAGACCGTGCCAAGTTCCATGCATTCACATCACAAATAGCCTATAATGTTATACAATGTAGAGTTGTAAATGTGTTTCTCTCTGACCTGAAGCCTCGGTGGATGAGAGCTCGTCCAGCGCATCCTGCTCCACAGAACTGCCGACTCGCAGCAACCAGCCCCAGACCCGCCTCAGCAGGGCAGCAGGGCAGCAAGCACGCACCGACACGCAGCAGACCCAGCATGCCCAACACGCCCAGACCAGGCTGAGCCGCTCACGACAGGTCAGCACCGTGTAGGAGGCCACTGGCTGCTGCATGTTTACAGTGCAAATTATACCATGTTGTTCAGTAGTAAGGGTTTGAGGGCAAGTCTACAGTGTCATCATGTTTGTTTACAAGTTGTATCTGAATAGTGTAGCTCCTGACAAGTTTAAGCTATTGTCCATGTCATGCCATGCGTTTGGACTTGATCTGTAGAAGGAGCTGCTTTACCTTCTGTCAGGGTTCTTACGGTCATGGAAAACCTGGACGCTCAAAATATAAGCAGGCATACATACAGGCATCTATATAAATGTTTATTCTTTTAATCAAACTATTGTCTCATTCATTTGTGTCATTTAAGGTTTACTGTATGCTTTGTATTCTCATTGTTAGTTTAAATACTACATTTACTCACTTTTTCATATTTACACCCAGATTTCACTAAATGTTTGGTCATGGACATTTGGTTTAAAGTCATGGAAAAGTCATGGAAATCCATTGGTCAGAATGTGTGTGAGCCCTGTACTGTGTCCACTGTGTTACCTACTGTTTCCACCTGTCCATCCCACTGTTTGTGTTGCTACAGTCAGGGAGGCAGAGGAAGAAAGCAGTCATGATGCCTCGTGTTGTCCTTACCCCTCTTAAAGTGAATGGAGAGCATGTCCCTTCAGGTAAGAACCATTCTCTTGTCTTGTGAACACCTGCATTAACAATACAAGTAATGAAAGAAAGAATTCAGAATGCTGGTGAGAAGTTGAAGGCACTATCTGAAGGCAGAATATCCTGATAAAATGCAAAACCTGGGTCAGAAAAATGTCCCTTTGTTGTCTTTTGTGCTCAGCTGGCTAGACCTGCAGATAGTGTTAGCATCTGGCTGAGAGGCGAAGTTAAACGTTTGGTTTTGCTGTGTCAGGGCCCATGAAGAGGAGTCGGGGAGGGGTGGATGTAGACTTTGAAACGCCAGGCTCCATCCTGGTCAACACCAACATCAGAGCCCTCATCAACGTGCGGACCTTCTCCGCCTTCCCCGCACACTCGCAGCAGCAGCTGCTGCAGCTGCTGCCAGAGGTGGACCGTCAGGTATTATTTGGCAATGACTATTACAATAGAAACATGCATTTTGGCAGATATTGTTACAGGTTGCAGTATGCTAGCCTGGTTGTTTGTATTTTAGAATTTTGTGAGCTCTAGCACGGACTGTTTTTTTGTTGTCATTTTATGGGTCATGTGAGTTATAGGCCACTTTATTCTTCTGGATATGGTTTTATTGCCATTTGCACATCATGTCCACTCTCTTGCAGATTGGACCAGATGGTATGGCTAGACTGAGTAACTCAGCTCTCAACAATGAGTTCTTCACCCATGCCTCCCAGAGCTGGAAAGAGAGGCTGGCGGAGGGTACGTGATTGGTCAATCGTGGACAAGCTGCAACATTTAACTGAGAATTCTGCCAGGCTTTAATATTCAGAAGATGAAACTGTGGGGACAGAGGCAGTGATCACAGAAGCAAAACGTAATCTAAAGGTTGTTATGAAGCAGGAGAAGAACTCATAAATGCAAGCAGAGAAATTCATGCTAAATGGCAGCAATTCAGTTTATTTTGTATAGCCCAGAATCACAAATTACACATTTGCCTCAGAGGGCTTTACAATCTGTACACATACGAATGTGCTCCAGCATTCTTTACGTGTTGTGAATGAGAATTAGGCAATACATTGTAGAAGTACACAATATCAAACACATCTGCATGATCTTGGTAATTCAGTCCATTCAGGGAATGTCTGGTCTATATACCGCTGCTGGTAGCACTGTCCTGGAACATTACTGCAACTGAAAATCAGCTCCTTATTTTAACAGCTGAAGGGTGGCGAAGTCGGGTTTCTACCAAAAACTTTACTGGTTTATACACTTCAAATGGTTCAGTTTTGGAGCTACTTTTTTTTTTTTTTAAACCTTCACATGTGTTTGACACATTTAGGTGAGTTCACCCACGAGATGCAGGTGCGTTTCCGGCAGGAAATGGAGAAAGAAAAGAAGGTAGAGGCGTGGAAGGAAAAGTTTTTTGAAGAGTACCATGGGCAAAAGTAAGAGACAAGGCATTTCATCCGACTCTGAATCCACTATTCACACAACAGCCATATTAGTTTGTCATATTTGGGTCGGTTCCTTAAAAGGTAACCTTTTGTATTAGTTGACTGCTACAATCAATAGTATTACTTAGAAAAGCTGTGATGTAGATATTCATTTTAACCGCATGTTTTAGGCTTTTTTTTTTTTGCTGTTCTCCATTTAATTTAGACAACTGTGGTATGACCTACATCAGATAAGGGTACTGCGATATGAAGAGAAATGTCAGTGTTTCTTCAATGCACTAAACATAGTTTGTGTACCTGTAGGTCTGGCCTGACACAAGAAGAGTCCCTAAAGCTTACCGTGAGTGAAGCCAGCGAAGTAGCAGCCAGTGTGCTGGACGGTGATGTGGCTGTGGTGGCAACTGGTGCGCCCAAGAGACGCAGCGTGGGGCGGCGGAGGAGAGACGGCCGGATGAGGAGGCGCACACGGGCTGACCTGCGTCGGCGGGCCCGCCGGACCCTCTGCAAGGCCACTCCTGCGGCCCTGCAGTCTCCAGAAGCTGCCGAGGGCAGCGCTGCGCCGGACAGCCCGGAAGTTTCTATCGGCTCTCCCATGTCCGACCACACGGTTGTTCAAGGGGAGGTGGTGCTGCAGGCAGAGTGTGCCGCGGAGCTTGCAGCTGAGAGTGCCTCCATAGAGCCAAAGCCCTCTCCCACTCCAGAGCCAGTCACGTTGCCAGCCTCCACTCCTACTCCCACTCCCACTGCTACTCCTACTCCTACTCCCACTCCTACTGCCACTCCTACTCCTACTCCTACTCCTACTCCCACTCCCACTCCTACTCCTACTCCTACTCCTACTCCCACTCCTACTCCTACTTCCAGCCCCAGCCCAAGCCCAAGCCCCAGCCCAGCCTCCACCAGTGCAAACGAAGAGCCTGAAGCAGCGGCCCGCCTGCTCCCAGAGGAGGCTCCACCTGTACTGGCATCCACCTCCTCACCATCTTCTTCCTCTTCCTCCTCCTCTTCTTCTTCGTCTGCTTCCTCGTCTGTTTCCTCGCCCTCCTCACCTTCTGATAGACAGGGAGCGTTTGCCGCAGGCCTGGACTCCTCTTCGTCCTCCTCAGCGTCCTCCAGTGCCGCAGTCACTGCCGATCCACTGGATGACACCGCCTCTGTGGTCACCTCTATTACAGGAGGTACCGCCACCAGTAGCCGTGAGAGTAGCCCCTCAGCCAGCCCAGCCACCACCCCTCTGCCCAGCGCTCAGCTCAAGGAGCAGAAGAGGAGGCCAGATGAGACTCAGGCCTTCTCCAGCTTCCCCGAAAAGAGGCCGCGGCTTGACGACCGTCAGTCCTTTCGTACCACAATTGACAGTGTCCGTCCAGAAAAGCCGCAGCCGACTACCGAGGAGCCCAAGGTGCCGCCTATCCGGGTAAGATTGTGCATAAAAATACTTTGCCTGTTTAGCAATGAGTTGTTGTCCGGATAAAGTTTGACTCGCTGTCCTTGTGTCTCTGTCCCAGATTCAACTGTCCAGAATCAAACCTCCCTGGGTCAAAGGTCACCCCACCTACCAAATCTGCCCCCGGATCGTGCCCCCCGGCGAGGGCTCGCGGCGGTCGGGGACGGGGGGCGCGCGCACCTTGGCGGACATCAAAGCCCGGGCCCAGCAAGCCCGGGCCCAGCGCGAGGCCGCTGCTGCTGTTGCAGCCACTGGCGAAGGGCCAGGGCCGGCCGGCGTCAGGATGCGGCCTGCTTCTGGGCTACCGGATAGCAGCAATGGACGAAGAGCGAGAGAGCATCCAGGACCCATCGAGCCCGGAGGAGGAGGAGGGGGAGGGGGGGGAGGAGGAGGAGGAGGAGGTGGAAGAAGGGGAGGTGGTGGGATGGAGGAGCAGGGATCGTCTTCAGACACTAATTCGTCTGGAACACAACTACAGCTTCTCAATGTAGAGCCGACACCCCAGCCATCCCCTTCCTTGTCCTCTACCTCAACATCCATGTCTTTGGAGACCCCGCAAACCCCAAGCCCTCCTCGAGAGGAAGCAGCCGGGGGGTCAGAGGCTCTAGAGGAAGTAGAAACAACTTCAGCCAGTGTTCAGAGTTCCTCCAATGAGCTCACAGACAAGGCGGCCGACTCGCCCTCTCCAAAGCCCGAGGTGCCTGAGTCTGCTGCTGCCTCAGCAGAGATGCCCGACCAAGGGTCTGAGAAACCCTCACTGGCCCCGACCTCCATCCCAGATTCCCTTCCCAGGTTCGGGGCTCAGGGTGTGGATGTTATTCAGACGCTGGCAAGCTCCTGTCAGTCCAAAGAGCAGCTACACGGGAAGGAGGCTGGGCTGGGCGGCGTCATCCAGCACGGTTCCTACCATGTGGAACCCCAGGAGGTATTCTCTCACTCGGCTGCAGAGAGACGGCAAACGGACGTATCCTCTCCCCAACATGCAGACTCTGGTGGAGAGAAAGATGACGAGGCCGGGACACATAGCGACTCCACGGAAACGGCTTCAGACTGTGAGAATGACATCCAAGAGGATGAGCAGCAGCAGCCGGACAAGGACTGGTCCCCCCAAGTGAGCGTCAAGAGAAACGGCCAGCTGGTCATCTGCAGCCCTTCTTCTCAGAACCAGCAGCCGGTCATCCAGGCCTACATCTCCAGCCGTCACGGTCAGACTGTCATCCAACCTTGCTTCCCCAATGGCCTGCCTCACCCTCAGCACAGTGGCCCTCATTACCAGGACCACCAGTCTCTCTCCACAGCCCACCCACAGGGCCTCGGGGACACCAACATTGTGGTCAAAATGGAGCCTGGAGAGGATTGTAACATCTCTAGAGAGAGCTCTACTGAAGAGGAGTGTCGTGGAAGTTTAAAGCCTTCTGTCACTCACCCAACTGCTGCAGGTGCCTCCAAGAGACTGGCTAGCTCAGTCAGACCAGTATCCAGTGTTGAGGCCAACAACCCTTTGGTCACTCAGCTACTACAGGGCAGCCTGCCCCTGGAGAAAGTTCTACCCTCACACTCTGCCAACAGGCTGGAAATCAGCCGATTGCCAGGACCCCAAGCCAGACCGCCAGTGGCAAGGACCCCAGGGCCTCGCAACAGGCCTGAGGTCTCAGCCCAGTCTCCTAGCCCAGAACTGGGTGCAGCCTCTCGGATCCACAACCAGTCTCCAACAGGTTGCCCAGTGTCCTGTTTGAAGGAAGCCCCAGCTGCAGCGCAGTATAAGTCCCAGCAGGCTCCCGGGGCTGTCCCGGTCATCACCTCTCTGCCACCCTCCTCATCCTCCTCGTCCTTCAGAAGTAAGTCAGACCTTAGTTCTCAGGCTTCAGTGGAGTCGGTAGTTATAAAAAACTCACATGGTCCTCAGCCCTCCCAGGGGGTCGCTCCAGACAGGCCGCACCTGGCCCACCGAACCATGCCTAATGGCCCCTCTCCTCCCCAAGCAGACCCCTGTCCCACAGAGGTGGTGCCTACTATTAAGATCAACTGGCGGCCCTCACATACTCAGCCCCACCCCTCACATCAACTGCAGCTGTCTCCTGCACCCACAGTAAAGAATGAAGTAGGTGTGCGGCCCCCTTGCCAGGCACTTGCCAAATCGTCCCCCATTAAACCCATGAGTGTTACCAAAAAGGAGCCGGGGGGCTCTGTGGACGGCTACCTGAGCGGAGGGGCGATGGAGGGACTCCTCAACATGGAGATGACTTTAGCCAGGATGGCAAAGAAGGAGCACAGCAAAGCTTCCTACTCCTCCGGCTCTCCCTCCTCCTCCCCCTCGGCCCTTCCCTTCCAGCTGTATGGGAAGTTCCCCAAGCATGGGGGTGTTGGAGGAGTAAGCTACACAGCCAATGTGTCAGTGATGGACAATGGCGGTTTCTCCCGGAGCATGGCGGACAGTGTGCTCCAGCTGCGCCCCCGCCTGGCCTCCAGCCAGACCACCCTCAGCATCCAGGCCTTTACTGACAGTACGGCTGAAGAGATGGCGCTCAAGTGCTCGTGCCGCCTCAAAGCCATGATCATGTGCCAAGGCTGCGGTGCCTTCTGCCATGACGATTGCATCGGGCCCTCCAAACTTTGCGTGTCATGTCTGGTGGTGAGATAGTATGTCACTTCACTGCTAACTGTACAGCATCAGCAGTGGGACTGGGAGGCTCCAGTTTGTACAGAAGCCTGATTAGGGTCGAGCACACAGGAGGAGCCTGACAGGCAAGATTTGCCTTGTATAATATAAGTGGTCTGTATTTTTGTTGTTGCAGATTTTCAGATTTTTTTTTTTTTAGCTGTACTTATATATTATTATTAATATTATTATCATTATTATTATTATTATTGTGAATTTGGGGCATGGTTGATTGTAAATTGTGCCTTTTTTTGTTTTGTTTCCTCAAAAACATTTACCTCATCTTATCTCGCTCCAGCGGTCATCATTTGGTGGGTATCATTGTTTTGGTTCCTCGTTTCCTCAGCAAACTGGGACTTATTGTTGTCTCTTTGCGCAAAGAAGTATTTTTTTAACCATTAAAATGAGTAAATGACAAGGTTTCACTGGTTTGTGTTTTAACTTATTTCATAGTTCCCTTAACTCCTGTCTGCCTAGTGCCATGACCAAATACACCATTTGGTCACGGCACTGGGATGGTGATGGGATCCTTGAAGCCTTTGATGATCGTAGATACTGACCCAGACCTTTACTGCCTGTATGAAGTCTATCCCGTCAAAGATGGCGGTGGTCCATGCAATACAAGGGCAAAATCGCCAATAAGTTGTTATTTTCGAATGCACAACTCGAAGGGGATAATGCATGATTGATGCTTAATATCCCAAACATCTAGTTTGTCTTGTTATAAATGTTAATTACTTTATCACATGCAAGGCAGAGTTTTTTTTTTTTTTTTTGTCAAATCGAACAGTCCTACATCTCAAAAATATTAGAATGTAAAAGTTTGAGTCGATACAGAAAGACAGTCCAGTCCACATATACTGTGGGTTAACCTTTATTTCAAGAGCAACTTAAAGACTAATCCATACACAGCCATCATTAACACACAGACGATACAAAATAAATATTCACCATCACTTTGTTCTTCATCAACAAATAAATACCAAATATGTGTAGCTCAATATTCCCAGTGTATTGCAATGTACTCAAAATAGTTTGTGAAAATAAAAAGGGAAATAATATAAACCGAAGCACCAAAAAAAAAAAAGAAATCTTTAGAAAATGATTAAAAAACTTTCAGTTACAAAATATTTGCACTTAAAAAGATCCCAGTATTTTAAATAAATAATAAGATATATAAAACAATTCATAGTTGATATCTTAAAATATTTCCTCTTTGTTCAACAATGCAGAGGAAATGATTCCCTTCTCTTGATTTAACGTTTAAAATATTCTCAGGTAGCATTTTTAAATAATAAATAATAAATATATAATTAATAATAAATAGGCATACATAAAAAATAATACAGCAGACATGAATGAATAAGTTATTAAACCAACATTTGCAAAGGATTTAAATAGTTACACAGCAATAGTAAGAATGAATCTACAAACTAGTCCTGGAGGTGCAACATCACTATGCTCATATAGAATACTATCAACATTATTAAGTGGAGATGGGTTCACTAACTAAGAGTCTGCTCTGCTCAGGCTGTATACTGCACTCCTGACTTTGTTCTGCGCTCCTGCCGCTCTGGTATACCTTGAGATGCCCTTGCTTACAGTAACAGTTTCATTCCAGTGTGCTACCACCACGCTTAAGTCCACACCCTAATCTGTTCACGCTCATACCATCATAAAGCAACATGCAAACAGCAAACTAATGCAAAGAACAGATGACAAAGTTCCAAATGAGAAGAATTAATTACATACAGTATTTAAAGGGTTTGGAAAGAAAAATGGGTGTAGTCACTGTGATGCCGCGGCCCCTGTCCTCCTGTCCGTCACACCTCGATGCCCTTCACCGCCTGGTTGATGGACTCGAGCAGAGCTCGGTTCTCAGGGTTCTGGTAGCAGTCTTTATTGGTAAACATGTGGGTCAGGGTGTCCACATAGCTGTCAAAGTTCTGCTCTGACAGCGGCTCCTGCTGAACACACAAGTTCAGAAGTTAGAACGTTTGAGTCTTTTAGTATGGAGCCTGTCGCCGGCGACAGAAAGTAACATGCAAAACCAAGATCGCCGTAACTCCACGAGTATGTACGCAATCGACGTAATTCCAACGGATTCTGAACGCGGTAATGGTATAGAACAACGGCGGCAAGTTTTTCTGTGGGGGAGGGGTGGAAGTGAGCCGAGGCAGCTGCAGCTGCAGAGGATCAGGGGAGAGGGTTTGACTGGCTTTTCACTGCTTTTCACTGAACTTTAAGTGGCGTTTTCTTTGGAAATAATATGTTGTGGTTGTAAATAATAGTATTAGTATAGTTTATGAGAGTTCTGCCACTTGCTGGCCCACCTAATCCCCCACTAAAGGCCACTTTTCTGTCCCCACAAACACAAAGAAGGACTCTGGGAAAAGGACAGATAGAAGGCCATTTTGGTGAGGAAACAGTGTACTATCTGCCTGTAAAAGCCTGTCTGGGTGTGTGAGGAGGGCAATAATGGGTTCTGTCTTCAGCTGGACAGGAACTGCTTCAGGGAGATAAACAAATCTCTAAAACGCCTGGACATGGACACTGAATGCTTTGGGAAGATGTAAAATAGGTCAAATGTAATCTCAAAAGCTTTGCTCATGTTCATTTTCAATTGTTTAGAAGAGAAATATGATGAAAATTAAAATATGTTTATTTACTTTTTATTTTTTACAGTGTTTTAAGCCTTTATAACATATAATTATGACAAATACTTGCCAAATTTTGAAAGTTACATTTCTCCTGAAAAAATTAGCAAAAGAATTTTGCCAAAAGAATTTTTTTTGACATATTTATTGATAAATAAGACAAAAAGGACCAGGCGGACTGTCAACATTACAGATCTAAAAGGGTTAAGAGTAAGCATTTGAGTGGTAAACTTCTATGTATTACTGACTCGGAGAATACAAAAATAATAATAATAATGCATTTAATTTTTATCGCACTCTTCCTTCAAAAGAATCTCAGAGTGCCACACATATAGTAAAAACAGATAAAACCGATTAAAACATAGTTTTAATCAAAAAATGACAATCATCAGTGGAGCACATAATGTGCAGTTGGACATTTCCACCTCAACATGAAGCTGAAGGCGGTGTATCTGAGATGAGAATATAGCTGCCAGAAGACCTGCTCTGGGAAAGAAGGTTACACGATGAAGGACAGCCTGTCGTCGTTTCCAGGGCGTCAAAACAAGAGCTTGGTCACGCCCCTCGTCTGATAGGACACACAAGACCTCCTTTAGTGTTCGTATGAGACCTCAGAGCGTTCAAATGACTACATTGTAATCCCATCTGCGTCATTATTGGACAAAGAAACGCACCCAGAGGTGGTTGGGGTGAGTTTATGGGTCAAACAAACGAGACAAGATCATGATCCACTCTCATTTTTCAATTATAAACTGAGATTTTGAGGAGAAGGGTTTATCTACATGAGTTACTTTAGTGCTTTCCATTCATTATGATTCAGTTTTAAGAGGCTTTTGTACTGTCGCTCTGACCTGTGTTTGCAGAGCTCTGGTTCTAAGCTGACTTAGTTTGGCTCGCTAGCAGTTACTGGGAACGTTGGTAGGCCTTCACTGATGATGCCAGTGGAAAGAGGCTGTTGTTTGTTTGCTCAGTTACAACACATGCCCACATAGTCACTCCAAAAGGGGCCTGAATGTGCTGCTTTTGAAAAGCCTCTGTGTCTTCCCAAAGACCCCACCAGTCCCCAGCCACCCTCTATGCTAGTTACACTAAGTGGTTACGGTCAGCCGGGTCCCACGGGTCCCACTCCTCATTGAGAAGATCATTGGTATGCAGGTCACATGTAAACTAAAGTCATGACACCAACATCCCAGGTCAAGACAGGAACGTCTCAAGTTACCTCTCTCTCTCTCTCTCTCTCTCTCGTTTGATTGAAAGGTTGCCGTAGGAACAACACATCAGTTCATCAATACCAGACAGCTGATAGACCTGCCAACTGTTTATTGGATGAGCAAAACATTTCCTGAGGGTGATCTACATTCTCATATAGACCCTGCTACCTGGTCACTGATTTCATCTAGTAGAGTTATAGAGCAATGGTTTCAGTCCTGCCACTGGTTTCCTGCTGTTGCACTGATTGACAGTTGGTGGTCGCAATGCGCCTCCAAAGGCAGTGAAGAAGAAGACCACGAGATAGTAAAACACGCTTGAACAAGACTACGGTCAAAATCCAAACCCCCTACATTCTCTGCCTACCCACTTCCACTCAGTTTGCACGTTTGAGTGAAGGGTCCTCTGTATTAAGCGATTTCCCAAATAAATTAGCGGGAAGTGGAAGTGTGTTATAAAACCCTCCAACAGGGAGTCCACATCAATGCTGACTCAGCTGCTCTTACTGACGCCGGTGTGTGTTCAGACCCACACAAACATTCAGATGTTAACAACCTTAAGGTTACATTGTCTTTAGGATCAAACACACCCTCATCTAGAAAACGGCAGATGTGTTCATTTGATTGCTTACTGTTGTATATTATATATTTGTGTTTGTTCTTATACTGCAATCAGCAGTTATAGTCCAATAGCTTCCTCAACTGAGCAATATTGACACAACATTAAGGTAATTTAGTGCAATAATTCAACTGTTTAATATTCAGTTTGACTCTAAACTACTCTGGTTTACATTAAGACTGTTTTTTTATACTGTTCATTTAAACTACATTTATTCTAGTATTGCATTTCTACACACTGAATCATAGATCTCATTTTCAGCATTATTTGTTATATGTTGTTTTATACACACTTTACATATTTCTTATTTATACTTTTCCATATGTATGTTGTTATACTGTAGTATAATGTACACACATACTTAGTATTATATATATATATTTATAATTTCTCTATGTTATATATTTCTATCCTAGAATGGGAGCAACTGTAACGTAACGCTTGGTTACATTGTAACCTTGGTTCTCTGAGTGAAGAGACCCTTCAGAGGCCGCTCAGAAGCCGCTCCAATCAATGTTATCAGTGTTTGCACCTGGGCTTCATACGTCCAATCATAGGCAACGTAGTGGTGTGTTTTAAAGAAATATCCACGTCAACTGCCCCAGTGGGGTCCGTCCCCATGTGGAATATGTAACTGTGTAGAGAGGTTGTGTTGATACAATAGAGAAAACAATGTCCTCTTTTAAGCAAACCAAAAGACCGTGTGTATTCTCACCATGGCGGGCAGGCGGATGTTGGCCAGGCTGCGGATCAAGGCCTGACTCAGGCCGGATAGCTCCAGGAATAAGGCCTCATTCCTCTCCTCGATATGTTTGTTCTCCTCCTCCATGCTCTTCAGGTTCTTCTCCATTGAAGAGATCTGAAGCAGAGACAGACACAGAACTCAGTCCTGAAGCAGCAACACAAAGAGCTTGATAATAGAGCCATGATTTTCAGTTTTAGTATCACTGACAAACTGGTAGAGAGAATTACTGGCTGCACCATATCCAGCTATACTAATGCATCAATGAAGCGGGTCAGTGAAGCATCCACCCCTCTCTACAGTCAGTTATTGCCTCTGATCAATGACAAACCAACAGCCAACAGCCTCCCATCACATGGCAGTGTCTCCTTGATGTACTTCAACAGGTATTGGGTGTCTCATCTGCTGCTGGCTGCGCTCACCTGAGTGTGCAGGCTCATCATGTCCGTCTCCATCTCTGAGTTGGACTCGCTCAGGTCGTTGATCTCCTTGTTGAGCTGCTTGATGTCCTCATCGTTGTCCAGAACTGAGCGAGGGCAACAAACGCACAGTTAGCAAACAGAGCATCAAGACAACCGTCACACGTGTTTCATGACAGAAATCATTTATATAATATTTGCAGGCCCAGAGCGGCGGTACACATCTGTCTCTGAGTCTGTTGTCCCTGACAAACCCGAGGGACCTTTTATGTCTTCATGCATCTGTGTCTTGTTATTAATAGTAGTTTGGGGGACTCTTACCATCACTGGCTCTGAACTTTGCAGTGATATACTCGTCTCCGGGGAATTTGGCTCTCTTCTTGTTGGCCGTCGCTCTGGGACAACCTGACAGACTGAGAGGAGCAGCAAATCAGGATCAAGAGCTCGAACATTCTAACAAGGCGGAGATTATTCGGCTGAATGAAACTCTCAGCTGGGTTTGGAATAACACTGTTCTGTGTGTGCTGCGACCCTCAGATATTAAGGATACCTGCGGTGTGTCAGGAAGCTGCCGTTAGCGTGGCCAGAGCCGTCGCAGCCTGGCGTCGGGCAGGTCGGACCCTCGGTCTTGAAGGCCTTCCAGGAGAAGGGGGTGCCGTTCAGGAGACCCTCCTTCTGCCGGCGGGCAGCCAGCGGACAGCCGTAGGCGCTGCGGTGGGTGGCGTACTTCCCACTGATGTGACCCAGACTGTCACAGCCAGGAACTGGACACCTGGAGACAGGAGGAGAGCACTGTGTGACTGTCAGGCCAGCACAAGACTGACCCATCAGCCCAAATGTGGGGTTTTAGTTTTAGAAGCAGCGATGAAGAAAAATTCACCAGGAATGAATTAGGGGGGTCACTTTCCCATAAATAAAAGAGTTAATTAAATATCTTGGAAAGTTAATACACATTTACACCCCTCAGTTAATTCATGTTAATACGCTTATTTGACTCTCCCGTTTACTTTTGAATTACCTAACATTTTCCATTTTCTCATTAGTACAAATCATTGTTTTTTTTCTCCATTTTTACAGATAGAATAATAAAATAGAACAGATAACTGAACTAGAAAATTAAAAATAAATGTGCTCAATATACTTGACGGTAATCTGCCTTTGTTCTGAGGGTGGTAAAGGTTTCAGTAAATGTCATGACAACCTGCCTGAGTACCCACTTTGTCCTGATGGGGGCGTTGACTAAAAGGTCAGGGCGTCACCCAGAGCACGAGGATCCCTCCTCCAGAGTGTATGAATATCCACAGTAGGTTTCAGGAAATGTGAGCAACTGTTAAGCACTTAATTATTTATATCCCCCATCTCCTCTGTGACAGTCTCACGTGAGATACGCCTTGCTTGGTCGTAGGAGCCAATGAGCTTCTGTTGCTCACCTCAAGAGCTCAGAGTCTTCCTTGTCATCCTTGGTGGGGGTTGTTTTGACCCCTCCTTTCTTGGCTCGAGGGCATCCAGAAAGACTAGCAGGGAGGAACAGAGAGGACCAATCACATTACCCGTCTGCACAGAGTGATGGCACAGCAGACAGAACGGGAGGGGAGCTCCTACCTTCTATGTGAGGAATAGTTTCCTGTGATGTGGCCTGATCCGTCACAACCTGGAGTGGGACACCTGAGACACACACAGACTATCTTTCACTCCACAGGCTTACATTATCAGCAGACTGCAGGCAGACACCAGCTTTTCTCACTAAATCATTAGGGCTCATTGTTTTGGGTTTGGATTTTGTAATATTGGACTTAATTATGATTGATTCTGACTATTTTATATTAGTGTTAAAAGGAGAGCAGGGACAGAGCTGTAGCTGCAGACTGAGTGCTCAGTGAACATGTTGGAGGTGAGAGACAGGAGAAAGCAGACATACTTTAGTTCAGCTGTGTGGGCAGCCATGAGGGTCCGAAGTGATTTATCAGCAAGAGGACAGCCTGACAGACTGGAAGATAGGTTAGAGAGAGAGCGTCAGAAAACCAGACTGAGAACAGGATGTCTGAGTATGAGTGAAGGAAAGAGCCAGAACCTGAACTGGACTACAGAACCAGGACAGGACTGGGCAGCACACACACAGGGAGGACAGGAGTTATTTAATTATCTGATCTCTACAGTGGTGGAGTGGATAGGAAAAATAATGAGCGATGGACGTGTGTGTGTGTGTGTGTGTGTGTGTGTGTGTGTGTGTGTGTGTGTGTGTGTGTGTGTGTGTGAGAGTCATCTCAGTCATCCAGGCAGAATGATATTGGGTGTAAATAAAACAATCCACTGATGATGTGTTGCTGATTTAAAAGGCCTCTTTAGTTGTAATGACAGCCTTTCTGCAGGTCAGATGGTTCTGGCTCACGTCCCTTCTCCAGCAGAACACCAGCCTTCTCCTCAGAACTGAAGAGGCCATTTGAATGTTGAAACATCATCAACTTCATTTCAGTAGATTATTTTACTTGGACCCATTTCATCTGAACACCAGTCATATCAAATAATGTGAAAATAGTTTGGCTTTTTTTAAAGGGCTTATTTGTTGCAGATCATCAAATCTAGAAATAACTTGTGCCAAAATATATTTTGAATGAATGTTCCTGATGTATTCTTAAAGGGGTTAAATACAAGACAGCAGCCTGTCATGCCAGTGCTTAAACTGCACTCGACTCACGGCCTACAAATCATGTACATGCAAAATTTGGAGGCATGAGCATGTGCAAGAATTATGAATTTGACGGATTAATTTGTGATATGCAAGTAGAAATTAATGTGCATAAATGATATCAAAACATATCTCTGCTACCTGCCAGCCTCTGTTCAGGCCATGATGTATGGAGAGAGGCTTTTACAGGCTCAAGCAGAAGTCTATGCTCTTATCCACCAGCTTTCCAACTTCCAACATATTGTACTTAACACAGCTGCACATTGGGCCTCCTTGTGGCTTGGGTTAGCAGAAAAGGGATCTATTTTGATCCCACACTTACAGTCACTATATTAGTACACTAGTATATTCATTAGAAAGTGGCCGTACTCATTCAAGCTCTGCGTCATGCTTATCTACATTTCCACAGGCTGGTAACAGATTTGTTGAGTCTTTCCAGGAAGTAAGATGAAGTAGAACTTGTAATTTTGCCGATTTCTTCCAGTGTTTCCACAAACAACTGGAAAAAATGTGATCAAATTTACCAGCCACTCCCCTTTTCCTTCTAAAATGATTCCGGTCAGAATCATCAAATCTGTGCAAAGCACCATAGATTTGTAAAGCAATCATACTTCGCTTATGATTTCCAAGCAGAGTGCAGGTCTTACCTTCGGTGGGATGCGTAGTTGCCAGTGATGTGTCCACTGCCATCACAGCCTGGGGTGGGACATCTATGGCCAAGACACACACTCACACATCAGTCCATTGGCTTTGACGAGGATGTTTATACTGACACGCCAGAAGAAAACACTATACTATACTATAGACTTGTTTTTGTTCCACAAGAATATCATTAGTCAATATTGAATATCACTGTCTCCTATACGGCTATCATGGCGACTCTGAACCTGATGCTGTGTTTAGGTCACATGGGTTGGATGGTAGAGTGGGAAAGATTTGAGAGTTTACGTCACCTAACAACTTAAATCGTCTGTATGACTGTTGAAAAATATATTGTGAAAACAACGGTGCATTGTGTTCATCACATTTAGGTTTAATTATCTAGGATAATAGACTTTGTCAGAAGTCCATATTTTGGACTCTTGACATGAATATATTATAAAGTGGCTCATGGAATGTCACAGAGTATTTCCCCTTAATTATTACCCAGACTGTGGAGGCCCCTATGCACAGTTTTACAATAAATCAAAAATATTTGTACATTTCCCAACTGTGTAGTCTGCTCGGGGGACTTGGTGTGATGGTTTAATGGACTGATTAACAGGTGTCTCAGCCAATCACAATCACTGTGGTGGTTGGCGCTTGTCCCACATGAACTGTAACCAGGCTTCAGATCCTTTGACCACATCTGGGTCTGGAGGTCATTTTAAGTGGTGTTAATGTTTCTATATTCCTTTATATTGTATTTATATTCTTCTTCTATAGGGATACAGTGGTCAGCAACCATTTTTTTAATTGTATTTTTTGATGATCTCGTAATCAATGTGTAATATCAACATTACGGTTAACATTACATTTAATGATGGCACCACATTAGAATTAAAATCTCCAACTGGATGCAATGCATAGCAACATTTTCCTTACATAATCAGGATGTTGTCATCATACATGAGAGCACTAAACTGTACAAGAAGGCTGCTATCCTCAGGAAAACATCCACATCTGAGTTCAAATCATTCACGTACCAACCTTCCACCAGTGGTTTTCATCAGCTATAAACTTAACAAATGGTGTGGAGAAGGAAACAAGTACTAGCCCATCAGAGGGGTGGGTCTTCTTGGAATGTGGGTGGGGGAGAAATCTATCAAATTATACTGTAAATAGTTTAACTGCCAATAGCTGTTCATTTGTCCAACAGATGATAGTGCACTTCAACATTTACAAAACTCTGATGCACACTTACTGCTAGTGTGCCAATGGTTAAGCTATCTACCGTGTGCCAATGGTTAAGCTACCTACCGTGTGCCAATGGCTAAGCTACATACCGTGTGCCAATGGTTAAGCTATCTACCGTGTGCCAATGGTTAAACTACCGTGTGCCAATGGTTAAGCTACCTACCGTGTGCCAATGGGTAAGCTACCTACCGTGTGCCAATGGTTAAACTACCGTGTGCCAATGGTTAAGCTACCTACCGTGTGCCAATGGTTAAGCTATCTACCGTGTGCCAATGGTTAAACTACTGTGTGTCAATGGCTAAGCTACCGTGTGCCAATGGTTAAACTACCTACCGTGTGACAATGGTTAAACTACCGTGTGCCAATGGTTAAACTACCTACCGTGTGCCAATGGTTAAACTACCGTGTGCCAATGGTTAAACTACCTACCGTGTGCCAATGGTTAAACTACCGTGTGCCAATGGTTAAACTACTGTGTGCCAATGGTTAAACTACTGTGTGCCAATGGTTAAGCTACTGTGTGCCAATGGTTAAACTACCGTGTGCCAATGGTTAAACTACCGTGTGCCAATGGTTAAGCTACTGTGTGCCAATGGTGGCAAGCAATGTGCTGATTGGACGTGTGGTAAGAGTTGTGACTTACATAAGAATCTCCTTCTTGCTGTCTTTGGGCGGAAACTTGACCTTGAAGCTGCCGGTGGTGACCTCACCGGGGTACTTCCTGTCCTCCAGGTTTTCCTGGTCCTCTTCCTCACCATCAGAAGAGGTGTATGAAGGAGCTGTATATTCCACCTGGAGAAAGATAAAACACCGGTAACATGGGGGAAAACAAACGTTGTCATTCGGTCTACTTATATGTGTCTGTTTTTTCTTACAGTGGTGGGATTTCTGCAAGCGTGTACCTCTTCATGGTCTTCTTCTTTGACTCCACTTGACTTGGTGAAGTCCAGCGGCTCCTCCCACTCTGGCTGAGTGTGGCTCTGAGACAGTGTGGCTCCGACGTGTTGAGAGGATGACGAGGAGGATGACGAAGGCTCTGGAGGTTGCACGCCCTCCTTCTTGGTCTTCTTCATGCTGAGGTCCAAGGTGCCATTCTCATCCACTTCAATGTCAGACTCCTATAGGGTTCAGGATGGCAGAAAGTGCAAAGAAAGTGAGCCAAATATCCAAGCGCATGGGAGTGCCCTGCACTGTTTAGCTAGTCTACATGTGTACCTTGGAGCAAGGTTCCCTGGGCTTGGTGCTGATGGTCTCTGGTCTCTCCCAGCAGCGGGTAGACAGGTTGAGGATGGCTGTTGCTGCCATGTGGGCTGCCTCTGCATCCTGACTGTAGTCATAACTACTGGAGGACGAGGCGCTCATAGAAAAGCCTCCTGACACACTGTGACTGGGAGAGGAGGCCTTAGGGAATGATTTAGCTGTGGGGGGATAGAGCAGAATGAATACGCTGGAAGAAAAACAGGAGAGCAGACCACCATATATATATATACAGTTGTAGCTAAACGTGGCTAACAGAGCTGCTGCTGGTAGTTACAGTAATATCAGATTTATTTTCATCCAGTGATGGGTGGCAGCAAAGGAGTCATGCATTATGGTGTAAACAAACAGTAATGTACGGAGAAAAACAAGAAACTCATTTGTAAGCACAAATATAACTCATTCACGCTCTGAAGTGACAGCAATGTGTAAATGCCATTTGAAACACATTTAAGGTGCAATGTTGTGTAGTGGGCAGAATCTGAAGAATATCCACTTATTTCTTCGAAAATCAAAACACACCTGCATAAGATCCAATGGGATCATTTTGATCATCCTAGCTGTTGTCTTTTTAAGATGTCATGTTTTAATGTGTCTAGGATACCCTCTACCTTTTCTGCTTCTTCATTTGTCTATTTGTTATCATTCAGTTTTTTTTGTTCGACATTGTGTGAAAGCCTTTTTTCATCTTGATAAAGACTGTAGACAATAAAGAGGGAAAGAGGACGACAGAAAGATGTGGAGAGATACAGTTTTTCCTGCGGCCTGAGGAACAAAGTTGTGTTATCGAAATTAGATATTCAATGTATGTTCTTTTAATTTGTGCGCATAACTTCTTGATTTGAGCGCTGGAATTAAGCAGTTCGAGATCATGATTATTTAATTAAATAGAAAATATATTTTGCTGGATACATCGTTGTCAGTTTTTTCAACTCTCAAATATTGATCACCATATCAGCCTAAAAAACATCCAGTACTGTAATGTAATGACATCTCGTTCAGCTAACTATGTGTGAAAGAAGTAATACGCATCACAGACAGACCCAGCTTACAGGGCTTCTGTTCCAACCTAAAGAAAACACTGTGCTCGTCGTTACGCTTCATGTTGCATGTCAAATCAAATCTCAAAGTGGATCTTACATTTGAAGGCTTTGGGTGATGTTTCAGTGCTGCTGGGTGTCTTTGGAATGAGCATTCGCTTTCCAAACACCTGGACATCAAAGCTTGCATAGTCAAAAGACACCTTGGAGTATTTCTCCAGCTCCTTGGCCAGGTTCGCCCGAGGCGTGGTGGTCACGGTGTTGGGCCGGTAGCTGCCGTACTGAGGGATCTCCAGCTGTTTCACAAAGCACATGGGCCTGGAGGAGAAGGTATCAGTTATGATTATTGCTACGGGGACACAGGCGTAGCTGAAACTTCAAACTGCATTTCGTTGATGTCACCTTGTATGTATCTGTGCTTTAAAACACTGAATTGAAAAGATAAATCACCTGAGCACTCTGTCAGAGTTGGAGGAGGGTTCGCTGGGTGCAGCCTGTAAAATAACCTGCTTGTCCTGGCTCTTGTTCAGCTTAGACGCTGCTGCGATGGGACAGCCGGACAGACTGACAGGGGACATATCCAGATGTTTGCATTCAATGGGACAAAACGCTCATAAATAGGGAGACATTTGATATGCAGACAGGTGTTTGAATTATTAATAAGTCTTCTAAAGACCGTGTAAGTTTGTGTTAGTAGTATTAGGTGAGATTGAATGTTTCGTTAAATGTGCGCTATTCATTTTTTATCATTTCCATTCTAACCTACTACAGAATTTGACTCCAAAACCTACAGTTAGACCATGATTAAAAACTGAACCTCTGCCAGACCGTACACTGTTTATAACATTGATGTCTTTGACATTTGCATAGATTTCTGAATCCAAACTATGAGAAAAAATCTTCATAATAATCTCAAAACAAAAAACCTACCAACTTCAAAATGTCATGTCCCTAATTTTTGCCTTTGGAAGACACAGAAACATCTGCTACATGTTCTCTGGCCACATTTGTTGTGCTAGCCGAGCACATGTGTACGTGTTCTACTGTGTGTGTGTGTGTGTGTGTGTGTGTGTGTGTGTGTGTGTGTGTGTGTGTGTGTGTGTGTGTGTGTCCTTGTGTGCTTTATTAACCTGCGGTGTGTGTTGCGGTTACTGTTGACATGGCCTTGGCCTGTGCAGCCAGGAGTCGGACACTTCAAGACGTTCTCATGCATGGCCAGGACTACAGACACACAGCAGACACACACTCTTTAGCTCGCTGTACACGGTTTCACACACTAGCAGTAGGAAGAACAACATTTTTAAAAAAAGCAGTGGTTATAAAGGTATTAGTATAGTATTTTCTTCGAAAAAAGAAGGAAGTAGTAGTGGTAGTAGTAATACTAATGCTGGTATTAATAGCAAAACCAAGCTAGCTGTTAAATGTCACAACAATATATATATATAACAATGGTCTGTATGTCACATTAAACAGAGATCTAAGGACTATGTTTGAGCTGACTGACATCTCCTGTATCCCTGAAAGTGATACAAGATGCATCAGGAGCGTCACATTGCTGGTCCAGCGTTCTGAGATGGACCGTGTACTCACTCTCCGGAGGGATCCGGTCTTTGTGAGGACATCCAGAGAGACTGCGATGGTGCGGGTACAGCCCAGTCACATGACCAGTCCCGTCACACCCTGGGGTTGGACACTTCACCTCCTTTTTCTCTGAATAGAGGATGGCGTGATTTAGATGGCAGCAATAAGGAATTAGAGTAACAAGGGTGGAGGTCTAGCAGGCCCAGCGTCACACGGACTGCTAACCATAACGCCACCTTTATGCATCATTAATAGGCTTCTGAACGCATTTCCATTACCACTGAGGGATTTACCAAACAAGAGGCATTTATTTATCTACCGTGAGATGTGTCCATTGTAATGTCGTTGATCCTATTGATGAACCTATTTCTGCCCATTTCAATAGAGGGGTAAGGAGGAGTGTTCATGGGAAATGAAAAGGTCAACTTATTACGACACATATGCGTCATCTGAAAGCTGGGAACATGAAGATTCATTTGACATTAAGTTATTTTAGTCATACATAGAAATTAATTAATTAATTAAAATAAATTGTGAAAATTGTGGGCTTAGGACATTATAATGAAAGTAAATGACATTATATGATGGACATTCCCAACTCTAAGTTGTTGCAGCAATTTTTTAGTTGACACTATTTGTAAAAATGATCAATAATGCCTCCGAAGATATCGTATAAGGACTATGAGGCGCCTTGAGGAACACCATTAAAAAAATCCTGGTTATGAGATTTCTGCAAAAAATTGCATTTTTCAGGAATTGGCAAGGACCTAAAGAAGCCTTTATTGTCAATATACTTACAGCCAAACATCCTCCGAATGCCCTCGCGCTCTAGACTGTGGTGGCAACGTTTCCTGAGGCTGTGATTACACCATATAGTGGTGTTAAGATTCAAACAATGCTCTCCCTGTGTGAAATGGCTCCTACTTGACTAACATCATCACACATGAATGCAAAAGAGGCTCAGCTCTCGAGTCATACACAAGTTATGCAATTCCATGTCTGTCATTGTTCAAATCCCCCTTTTACTCCAGGTTGAACATAACACAGAAAACGTCTTAGTATTTCCTTGGGGGATATAATGGGGATATCATAAAGTGGGCGTGTCTGTAAAAGGGAGACTCGTGGTTACCCGTAGAACCCATTTTCATCAAGGTCAGGAGGCCGCTTCACAAAAGGGTTTATAGTATTGATACTTTAGGTCGAAGAAGAAGGCAAGTCAAGTCAATCAAGTCAACAATTCTACACAAAATGAATAGATTTGAGTGATGAATATAATATTTAAACCTAATGAAAGGTATTTATCAATCCACTGAACTGTTTGTGGTGTTTGGCAGTAGTAAGAGGAAGTACCTTTGCTGTAGTGCGCGGTGCGCCGGGCCCCAGCCGCCGGCTCGGAGCCCTTGCTGGAGGAGCTGAATGGTTGGTAGTCCGGGGAGCTGCGGGCCTCCTGCCCCCCCTTCACCTGCTCCGCCTTCAGGGCGATGGCCTGCTCCAGCAGCCCCAGGTTCCCCCGGGTCATATCCCAGTTCTCTGAGTCATCTGTGATTCCTGAGCCCTCTGAGACACGATCCTGCTCATCTCCTTCATACTCATCCTCCTCTTCCTCTTCCTCCTCCTCCTCCTCGTCATCATCCTCGTCGTCGTCCTCCTCTGAGCGGACTTCTATAACCACTGTCGTCGGAGAGGCTTTGCTGGAGTCTCGGTCCTCGTCTTCCTCCTCCACCACCTCGCCTACTTCCTTCCCCTGCCTCTCATCCTCCTCTTCCTCTCTTTCATCTTCATCCTCTTCGTCATCCTCAGTCAAAGGAGTGCTGACCTTTTCTTCCCTGAGTGACATCTCAGCCTCAGACACCTGAGTGTGTGGACTCAAAGTGTAAAGAGTCTCAATCTCTTGTTGGACCTCCCTCTCCTCTCCCTCCTCTTCCTCCTCCTCTTCCTCCTCTTCCTCCTGTTCCTCCCTCTCACTCTGGCCCTCTGTTGATTCTTTGGCCTGATGGTTGTAATCTCCACTGGAGTATTGGTGATCAGAATTTTCCTGACTTATCATATGTCTTTCTGTCGCCTTTTCTTCTACAATATTATCTTGCCTTTCCTGCTGCTCTTCCTCTTCTTTTTCTTCCTCTGCTTCTTCTTCTTCCTCCTCTTCTTTTGTCTCTTTAAGCTCTGTAACGGCCGTTTCTTCTTCAGGTTGCTCTGATGACTGGTCCTTTGTCACCAGCTGACCTTCCTCCTCCTGCTCCTCCTCCTCCTTGCTCTCTGTTTCCTCCAGCTGATGCTCATCAGTGTCTGTTACTGGCTTCACTTCCTCAGTCGTTGTCTCCGTTTCTGTTTCGTTGTCGCCAACTTCAGCCGGAGGACAAACCGCTGTTTCTGTGTCCTCTGTTGTCACCAGTGAGCATTCTGCTGTGGAGTCAAAGTATAGATACATGTTATTGTCACCACAGCGTTGTCCTAGTAGTTGACCTTGTAGTTGACGGTATCTGACTTGTTTAGCATGAATGAGGTGAAGACAGTGAGTCTGCTCCTACTCTCACATGCCATACGTTTCTTCCTGCAACATGCAGTGCATCCAAACCATCCTTTTCCCTGTGTGTGTACTCTTTTAAAACTCAACTTAAAACGTCTTTGTATCAACGATGAACTGGTAAAAACTAGTTTGTTCTCCCCTTCACTTTATTATTGCAACGAAAAGCACTCATGCCACAGGGTGCTGTACACTGATGATGATGTACCTCAGCTTTCTAAAGGTTCCTTTCCTATCACTAACCTAGTTTTTGTACAATGTTTTTTTTACCACCCCAGCAGTGACGAGCAACATTTTGGTTGTTGACCCAATGATGATCTTTTCCATCTTGCACCATCATCAAATTCGTATTTGCTTGAGGATTCCCATCTGACAAGCTGTGCTATTTAGTGCTAATTAGCATGTAGTCATGTTAGCATGCTAACAAGCTAAACTTGAATATCATGCTGAACATGCTGGCGTTAGCATTCAAGTCCAATCCCATTGTGACAGTACAGCCTCACACTGCAAGCACGACTGTGGAGCATTTAGTCGTCATCTGAGGTGTTAATTGGATAAGAGTCATAACAACCACAACAACATTGTTCTGCTAAACATTTCTAATCTTTGTTATTTTTAAGGTGAGTTAATAGATTTCAATTCAATTGGTTTCAATTCAATAGGTTTAGACTCACTGGAAAGGTATCTAACAGTGATGCGAATGAAACACTGTGAAAGAGCAGAGGAGGACATGTTGTCTCTACACTGACACTGTGCTTTCATGTTTCACCGTAACTTTTCTTGTTTGATTTCACTCACTTTTTGTTGACTCTGGGCTGCATTTTGTTTTGTTTTTCTTCTTCTCTTTGAGATCGTTGTCGTCTTCCTCCTCTTCCTCCTCTTTCGGTACTTCCTCCTCTTCTGCTGCATCCCTGTCTGCAGTGAAGCCTTCATCTCCTGCTTCTGTGGCTGGCTGGTTCCTCCTCTTGGGAGCAGACTGGTTCTCCTCCGCTTCAGCCTCCTCCAGCTTCCTTTTCTTCACTATTGGGCATCCCAGTATGCTGAGGAGAGCATGATGTTATGATGTTATACTGACATGAATACTAACAGCTAACAAGCTAACATAAAACAGCACAATCACCAGCTTCTTGTTGTTATTCTGGCCAAAGTGTTATTGTGAGATGTAATGAACAGTGGAGCTTCTAGCAGGGCTCTATGCCTGTTGTATGATAACATCAAATATAGCATGTTGTCAAAAATACAGCAGTTGCCTTGATCATCTCACTGAAATGAATTTGTATGTTGTACTATGACTTGCTTTTTCTCCATCTGAGCTTTGTATAGGTCACAGTTAGAACAATACAAAGCGCTGGCTGGCTGTGCAGAAGGTTTGACGATGGTTCCTACCTTCTATGTCGAGAATATCTTCCACTGACGTGGCCTTTGCCATCACATCCAGGGGTGGGACAGCTGCTACAGACACAGCAAGACAAAATACACACTTCATACACACAAGGCACACTTCATACATCATGATAGTGTTAAGTGAAGCATATAATCACTCACTTTAACTCCTGCTTCATCTCTTGTCCCACGAGGTCTGACGACACTGAGAGTAAAGTAACAGGAGAGTCAATAGAGGCAGAAATAAAAGTCAAATGAGAGCCTGAAGCTGAAAAGGGCAGTGATGCTTTTATTTTGTGGAGGATTCACTACAATATCTACAATTCATCCTTGTAGATACAGAGGTCATGACTCTTTCTGTCTTCATGAGGTGAGTAGAAAACTTGCAAACTGGATTACAAACCAGCAAAGAGGACAACTTCTCTATTCGACCACAGACCCCCAGGGACCCAGAAAGACGACTAGACATTTGCCAAAAGCACATTTGCTTGGTAGTGTTAGTCGGTAATAAGGATCTTTAGTCAATAATAATTGCTATCACTTTTAGCGTGGCCACGATTCAAAATATAGTTCATTTTCTCATTAGCTTTGGCTCAGCTCTTATTAGAATGTCAAAACAAGTTAATATCTCTGAAAAATGAGTTTGTTGTTCACAACAGATTATAATTTATCATTGAATCATGCACATTGCACTTGTTTTGGCACACATGTGTAAAAGAGTAAGTACAATTGTTTACAATTTGCATAATAACCATTTGCCCATGTCTTGCTGATCGAAACTGATTTGATTCTCAGTGGAATCGTCATGTTCATCAGAACTTCTTTCATCGTTAGAGCCAACACATGAAGACAGATCCATTTAATGATCAACATCTACACATACAGGCATATGCCATACATATATATGACATGATGTTATGGTCTGTGAAGAGGTACACTTTGTTGTTTTTCTACTGAACTACCGCAGGTTTTTATTTCATCAGGTTGTTTCACTGTCTATGACTTGACATGAGAGATCAAAGGTGAAAGTGATCCTACTGTAACAGAAAGTGTAACACATTTCTACACAAATGCATGTACTGTATGCACACAACTGTGCACATCCTGTTTCTGTGTTGTACAGTAAACATATATCTGTTGAAATCAGAATCTGAGGAGCTCAGTGTGATACACACATTCAGCTCAACAACCCTCATCTCTAGAACAGAAAGTCAACAAAGCAGAGATTGGTAAGACTTGACTGCCATGATGAAACAAACATGTAAACTTCTTGACCTGTACGGCTCACACAATGACAACACAACGTTTCATTTTGGAGGCATTGGTTAACTTACTGACACAACAACTAGGTTATAAAGCATGAATGATGAGGATGTTTTGTGCGTATTACTACCTTTTGCAGACATGCAATAGAGTTGTGAATTCCATGAAACAGTTGAGTCCTGTGTGTGTGTGTGTGTGTGTGTGTGTGTGTGTGTGTGTGTGTGTGTGTGTGTGTGTGTGTGTGTGTGTGTGTGTGTGTGTGTGTCTATACTGACCCCGGCTTCCTTTGGAGCGGGTTCGTGTTCGTGTCTCTGCAGTGTCTTGGCTCATCTGAATAACAGGGGGAGGCAAGGACCATTAATATTGACAGACAGACAGACAGACAGACAGACAGACAGACAGATAGATAGATAGATAGATAGATAGATAGATAGATAGATAGATAGATAGATAGATAGATAGATAGATAGATAGATAGATAGATAGATATAAAGATAGATAGATAGATAGATAGATAGATAGATAGATAGATAGATAGATAGATAGATAGATAGATAGATAGAAAGATAGATTGATAGATAGATAGATAGATAGACAGACAGACAGACAGACAGACAGACAGACAGACAGACAGACAGACAGACAGACAGATAGATAGATAGATAGATAGATAGATATACAGATAGATGGATAGATAGATAGATAGATAGATAGATAGATAGATAGATAGATAGATAGATGGATAGATAGATAGATAGATAGATAGATAGATAGATAGATAGATAGATAGATAGATAGATAGATAGATATAAAGATAGATAGATAGATAGATAGATAGATAGATAGATAGATATAAAGATAAATAGATAGATAGATAGATAGATAGATAGATAGATAGATAGATAGATAGATAGATAGATAGATAGATAGATATAAAGATAGATAGATAGATAGATAGATAGATAGATAGATAGATAGATAGATATAAAGATAGATAGATAGATATAAAGATAGATAGATAGATAGATAGATAGATAGATAGATAGATAGATAGATATAAAGATAAATAGATAGATAGATAGATAGATAGATAGATAGATAGATAGATAGATAGATAGATAGATAGATAGATAGATAGATAGATAGATAGATAGATAGATAGATAGATAGATAGATAGATAGATACTTTGATGCTGGTTGATTGGCTCTCCCTTCGTCCACCACTGGCTCAGTGTCTGATCTTTGAACTCATTTCCTGTTGGATGAAACACAACAAAACAACGCTTTACTGTGAGATGGTGATGAAAAGGGATTATTTCATTTATTAGAGGAAACATTTTTATCATAATGGTCAGTTTACTCATTCTGGCCTGAAGTATACAGTATATATGATGACAAACCCTGTGGAGAGTGTTTTGGTTTAATTTGATACATTTACGGGTCTAATTAAGAGTTCAGTTTGATACAAAATCACATAATTAAATATATATATATATATATATATATATATATATATATATATATATATATATATATATATATATATATATATATATATATATATCCTAGAAACATTTATTGAAAGGTAATCAAAAAAGAAATAGTAATAATAGAACATGAATGAACTTTAAGATACATCATCGCACATGACTCCATGTGAAGATTCCTCTGCTCTTATAGTCACGTGATGGACGTCCGTCTGACAGCCGCGGGGGTCGCGGGGTTTAGGGCTCAGGTGACGGCTCGCCTGCTGCAGGCTGCGGCCCCGTTAACACTCAGCATGGCGTCCGGGTCAATGTGGATCGGCTGCGACTACATTTCGCGTGACAGAACATTTCTCACGCAAACCAAAACGCGGAGTGGAAGTATAGTTTGCGGGCTCCCAGGCTCCTTGTGCAGTGACAGCGCAGATGGAGGCCGGGCTGCGGACCGGGACGAGGCCTCGCTCCTCTCCTCAACTGGCACACTTACTAAACACAACACATACAAAGGCCACCGGCGGTCCGCGGTTTAGACTATTAAATGAAATGACTGCATCGACACCGGGCCGCCATTGTAGGGGCCGGGAATTATCCCCGACATTATAATCTGTTATAAAGGCCGACCGTGCGCGCACTCGGATCGGCAGAAATTCTCCTCCGCGAAAGGAAAGCAGGCAGAAAGCAGGCAGACATCCGCGGTGGGCTCGCCTTCATCCCGCTTCATCACGTCCTCCCTGCTCGGTGCGGGATCCACCGTGAGGCCCAAGGCCCCAGAAAAGACCGACAAATACGTGCGCTTCACGCTCTTTGTCAGAGGGACATAAAGCCTTACCTCACGCTCCCCTCCCCCTCCGCGTCCACATCTCCGGACCGACTGATAGACTTTCTTCAGGGACTGCAGCTGCAGCGCACCACCAGAACACTGCGGCGGGGGGATGGATCCGTGTGACAGCAGCCTCAGACTGAGCCCAGCAGCCCCGAGCTGTTCAGCACCCCGGACAGAGACAGCAGAATCTTCAGCACCATGGACAGAAACCCCCGCTGCACTGCCCCCTGCAGGAGCACCGCGGAGCTGCAGCCGGCCGCAGCGCACAGGGCCCGGTCCGGGCTGATGGAGCTGGAGATGGAGTCACTACCACACCCAGTAACCTCCAACCAGATGAGTAGTATAGTTGCACAGAGCCACAATAATTGCACTTTAATTGCATTCACCTGGTGCAATATAAATACATTTAAGTACTTTTATATACTCTTATTCCGTCTGTATATTTAATTTTAAATTGCTACTGTATTCTTCTCTTACTGTTTTTACTACTGTTTTACTACCATTATTTATATTACTTGATTGTTTTACTATGTGTCTCTATTGTGTGCAAGGCTGCTGTAATCCTGCAATGTCCCCACTGCGGGACTAGTAAAGGATTATTTATCTGATTTGATCTAATCCACTACTACCGCTAGTGGCAGCAGATAAACAATAGTAGGATGTAGAGACTAAATAGCAAAGGTGAGCTCAATGAACCGCCGACTGTGTACAGTATTGGCTCATCTTCAGCCACATCTCTGGAAGCAACTCTCCAGCCAGTTACAGCGCTGTTCAGTGCTGCTCTCGATGTCGGCCAATCAGAGAGCAGATCTTTTTTTCACCTTCTCAAAGATCAGCCAATAAGAACAAGAGCCAGCTGTTCATAAAAATAATAAAGTCTACCAACCTTCATCATTAAAATACATGCATTTGATTGTTTTTGTTGTAGTATTGTCTATATTCCTGTAACTGTACAACTTTTAAAATTACACACATTTTGTTGAAAAAGTGATGTAAACAATAACAAGGGCTGACAGTTGAATAAATACATACATGAGTGTGAATTAGTTCCTCCCATATCTCCGCTCTGTCTAACATTTTTAACATTGATCTCTACAGTTTTTTTAGTAGTCATGATGACGTATACATCTTTCTGTACGATGTTGACAGTAACTGGTACCGTGCACTTCATGCTTTTCACTCAGGTGGAGGTTTTGTTCTACTGAATCCAGCTACACACACACACACACACACACACACACACAGCCATGAATCCAATGTATCTGTCTTAGCTAGTTAGGAAACGTTAGCACAGTGCTCTCTTCTGAGGCAGCCCTTGGTCTGGGGAAGTACTATTACTCTTCATAACTACAGATACAGTAATACTATTACTCTTCATAACTACAGAGTACTACTACTCTTCATAACTACAGAGTACTACTACTCTTCATAACTACAGATACAGTAATACTATTACTCTTCATAACTACAGATACTCTTAGAAGAGACAACCTAGAGGAAACCCAGCCCAAGAGGATAACTTTGAAGCTCCAGTTAGGAAGGGTCAGGGTTTAAACCCAGGACCCATGAGTTGAGAACACTAACCACCACTACCTCAAGTATAAGCACAATAAGTACAATAGTTCTAACAATAGTTAATGCAGCATTACGAGCAGTACAATACATTCACATCTCTTTATTTAATCAGGACATTACATCCCATCACATATCCTCAGGACGTCTCATTAACATGACATGAAATGAGAATGACATACGAATGCCATCACAGTAAAATAATACTATATAGTAGGATACTTCACTGTGTACACTGAACTGCTCAAGCACAGCCTATAAATACACTGGAGCATGATATGTCTCATCGTGTTGGACAGAGATCAGTCAGCTCCTCGTGCTGCTAAACACCACCAGCAGGTGGCGGTAATGCGCCAATAAGCGGCTTTTCAACCAACAGTGAAGAAGAAGAGCGAGGCCTGAACAAGAAGAAGACGTAGAAGAAGAAGAAGAAGAAGAAGAGGACGAGTTAACAGAAGGTAGCGTTATGTGGATGTGACTCCGCCGCATCCAGGCTTTTATCAAGTGTGGCCATGTCGCGTCCCTCCTCTACAGACTAGTAGTGATACAGAACTGGAGCTAGCTAACGGTAGCCTCGGATAACTACACTTCTTCCCGCCGCTTTTCACTGAAATGCGCTGATTTGTTTTGCTGAACTATCGCGATCTAAGTTCAAGTAAATGTAACCACCAATCAGTCAACGCGTTAACGGTGACGTTAGCAAGCGACATTCCTGAAAGCATCTAGCTAGCTACCGTTACGTGGTTAAACGCGGCGCAAGTTCTGTGTTTGCGTGTACGACTTCAGACAAGTTAGCGTACCGAGCTAACGCTGGATAAAGTAACGTTACGTTAGTAACGTTAGAGCGATAAAGGAACTGGAAAGTAACGTTAGTAACGTTAGAGAGGTAAAGTAACGTTAGAGCGGTAAAGTAACGTTAGTAACGTTAGAGGGGCAAAGTAACTTTAGAGCGGTAAAGTAACGTTAGACGGGTAAAGTTACATTAGAGCTGGAAAGTAACGTTAGAGCGGTAAAGTTACGTTAGTAACGTTAGAGGGGTAAAGTAACGTTAGAGCGGTAAAGTAACGTTAGAGCGGTAAAGTAACGTTAGAGGGGTAACGTTACGTTAGAGCGGTAAAGTAACGTTAGAGCGGTAACGTAACGTTAGAGCGGTAAAGTTACGTTAGTAACGTTAGAGGGGTAAAGTAACGTTAGAGCGGTAAAGTAACGTTAGAGCGGTAAAGTAACGTTAGAGCGGTAAAGTAACGTTAGAGCGGTAAAGTAACGTTAGAGGGGTAACGTTACGTTAGAGCGGTAAAGTAACGTTAGAGGGGTAACGTTACGTTAGAGCGGTAAAGTAACGTTAGAGCGGTAAAGTAACGTTAGAGCGGTAACGTAACGTTAGAGCGGTAACGTTACGTTAGAGCGGTAAAGTAACGTTAGAGCGGTAAAGTAACGTTAGAGCGGTAAAGTAACGTTAGAGCGGTAAAGTAACGTTAGAGCGGTAAAGTAACGTTAGAGGGGTAACGTTACGTTAGAGCGGTAAAGTAACGTTAGAGGGGTAACGTTACGTTAGAGCGGTAAAGTAACGTTAGAGCGGTAAAGTAACGTTAGAGCGGTAACGTAACGTTAGAGCGGTAAAGTTACGTTAGTAACGTTAGAGGGGTAAAGTAACGTTAGAGCGGTAAAGTAACGTTAGAGCGGTAAAGTAACGTTAGAGCGGTAAAGTAACGTTAGAGCGGTAAAGTAACGTTAGAGCGGTAAAGTAACGTTAGAGCGGTAAAGTAACGTTAGAGCGGTAAAGTTACGTTAGTAACGTTAGAGGGGTAAAGTAACGTTAGAGCGGTAAAGTAACGTTAGAGCGGTAAAGTAACGTTAGAGGGGTAACGTTACGTTAGAGCGGTAAAGTAACGTTAGAGCGGTAAAGTAAAGTAACGTTAGAGCGGTAACGTAACGTTAGAGCGGTAAAGTTACGTTAGTAACGTTAGAGGGGTAAAGTAACGTTAGAGCGGTAACGTAACGTTAGAGCGGTAAAGTAACGTTAGAGCGGTAAAGTAAAGTAACGTTAGAGCGGTAACGTAACGTTAGAGCGGTAAAGTAACGTTAGAGCGATAAAGGAACGTTAGAACTGGAAAGTAACGTTAGTAACGTTAGAGGGGTAACGTAACGTTAGAGCGGTAAAGTAACGTTAGAGCGGTAAAGTAAAGTAACGTTAGAGCGGTAACGTAACGTTAGAGCGGTAAAGTAACGTTAGAGCGATAAAGGAACGTTAGAACTGGAAAGTAACGTTAGTAACGTTAGAGGGGTAACGTAACGTTAGAGCGGTAAAGTAACGTTAGAGCGGTAAAGTAAAGTAACGTTAGAGCGGTAACGTTACGTTAGAGCAGTAAAGTAACGTTAGAGCGGTAAAGTAAAGTAACGTTAGAGCGGTAACGTAACGTTAGAGCGGTAACGTAACGTTAGAGCGGTAAAGTAAAGTAACGTTAGAGCGGTAAAGTAACGTTAGAGCGGTAAAGTAAAGTAACGTTAGAGCGGTAACGTTACGTTAGAGCAGTAAAGTAACGTTAGAGCGGTAAAGTAAAGTAGCGTTAGAGCGGTAAAGTAAAGTAACGTTAGGGCGGTAACGTTACGTAACGTTAGAGCGGTAACGTAACGTTAGAGCAGTAAAGTAACGTTAGAGGGCTAAAGTAACGTCAGAGCGGTAACGTTACGTTAGAGCAGTAAAGTAACGTTAGAGCGGTAACGTTACGTTAGAGCGGTAACGTAACGTTAGAGCAGTAAAGTAACGTTAGAGCGGTAAAGTAAAGTAACGTTAGAGCGGTAAAGTAAAGTAACGTTAGAGCGGTAAAGTAACATAACGTTACGTAACGTTAGAGCGGTAACGTTACGTAACGTTAGAGCGGTAACGTTACGTAACGTTAGAGCGGTAACGTTACGTAACGTTAGAGCGGTAACGTTACGTAACGTTAGAGCGGTAAAGTAAAGTAACGTTAGAGCGGTAAAGTAACATAACGTTACGTAACGTTAGAGCGGTAACGTTACGTAACGTTAGAGCGGTAACGTTACGTAACGTTAGAGTGGTAACGTAACTTTAGAGCGGTAAAGTTCTGTTAGAGCGGTAGCACTGTATGAGTCTGCGGCCATGTGGAGAAGACGCGCTCCCGTTGATTAGGGCCACATGCTTCATACAGGGCGCCCTGTATGAAGTCCTCCCTTTGGAGGTTCATGTTATAATGTTCAGCTAGCGTTGAGCCCGTCTCGGAGGCGTTAGTCGACTAGAGAGTTGCTATCTAATTTGTCTAAACCTGTTTGGATGTAATTACATTTGTCTAAGCGTCATTCAGTGACTATTTAGTTCTGTAATGGTTTGATGAAAGTTGTAATCCATAGTGTGTGTGTGTGTGTGTGTGTTTTCAGCTGCAGGATGGACATGTCCAGTAGACTGTTGGTGTTGCAGCAGCTGGCTGAGAGCTGTGGGGCCAGTACAGTCCAGCAGGGCTTCCAGCAGGTCTGGAGGCTGCTGCTGCTCTGCCTGCTCTGCAGACTCTGCTTCAGACTGGGTGAGCTGCACTAACTGCAAAGCAGCCAGTAGGAGCCTTCACAGGAAGTCTTGTCTTCTCTCTTTCTCTCATGTGGATATCGCTGGAAGCAGTTTTGGATATTGTCCGTACTGACATAATGAGATAATGTTCCTTGCTCAATGCCTCTCCTATTCTGGATTTTCCCGGGTCCAGACAATCCAAGATTGTACTGTGATATTCTGCTTTTCATAATAGTTGGTAGATTTACCATGTCATACATATTTATTACACCTGGACATGGATAGAATCGACACAAATTCAATTCATCACCATGCGATGCATTTCAGTCAGATGTAAGCCTCATTAGGGAAATGAGTTTAATTCCTATTGTCTTCCTGCTTGTGTTCCTTAGGAGGCGTGTCCACTGTGAAGCATGTGGTGTCAGCGCTGTCTGGGATCTACGGCCTCTTCCTGTTCTTTGAGCTGCACATGCTGTGGGTCCTGTTGCTCAGTGCGCTCTGTTACCTCGTTCTGCTCCTCAGCCGACGCTCCAGCAGCAGAGGCCTCTTCCTCTCGGTGGTCATCCTCATCTACCTCCTTGTTGGGTGAGAAAACACTGTTAGAAACAGACAGACACATAGAAACAGACAAAATCAGTTGTCCTGGATGTGCCCATTGAGACAGCATGCCACAGTGATGTAGTGCTGTAAACTGCAACGTCACTCTCGTACACCGTTTATAGTTCGATTGATCGTTAAACCCACATCCCAACAAATACATTGCATCGGTTTTGATGTTGAGCACACACCATTTTAGTCCAATAGACATGGATGTGTTGGTTTGTGAGTGAGGCTGTGTGTGCCAGCATTAGTGATGTTCTTTGTATTGGAGTTATACGAACGTCAACACTTCCTTTTGTAGTTTAACCATTTCCTCAGTAATTTTGTGTGTAGTTCTGCAAACCTACACATTTGTGGAGTAGAATAAAGACGCCTTGTAAAATGAGTTTTCTTCTTCATTTCAGAGAGTTGCATTTGATTGACATGGTGACCTGGCATAAAATAAGAGGTAAACATTCCATAAATTACTTTGAGAGTATCGTCACTGGAGTGTTTTTTCTTCTTGATTTTAATCTTAATTTCTACAATACCACAGTGTTCCCATAGCTACTACTCCGTGTCTTGGGTAAAGCTTCTCTGTTAGGTGGCGAAAAAGAAGTTGCAGTGTTTTGAAGAGGATATAATACAAATGAATTCATCTTAATGAATTCACTAAACATGTTGCCTATCAATATTAATATTCAGAAATGAACATCAGTGTAGAAGTTTGTTAGGATCAAACAGCCATGTGCTGTTTCAACTCAATAAAACAAGGACTTGTACTTTTTCAATAATCCTGGTAGATGCCCAGCGTGTTTCTGAAGTCTCTGTCTGTCTCAGGCTCTCAGATGGTGGTGGCCATGAAGGCCATCTCTCTGGCCTTTGACCTGGACCGGGGGACCGTGGGCAGCCTGCCCTCCCTGGCTGAGTTCCTGGGTTATGTTCTCTTTGTTGGCACTGTTGTCTTCGGCCCTTGGATCAGCTTCTCCACGTATACGAACGCCATTGAGGGCACAAAACTGGTGAGGAGTATATGTCTCCAGCTTCAGTGTGCATGCTATTCTTCACGTGTGCTACTGTGGTGGTGATGAGGTGATTTGTTCCTCAGAGCTGGCGGTGGCTGCGTAGCTCCTCCCTCAGCCTGCTGAAGAGTCAGCTCTGTCTGCTGGTCTCCACCTGCATCGCCCCTTACCTCTTCCCTTTGTTAATCCCCATCTATGGAAACGCAGTCACACAGAAGTAAGGGAAATCATCATTTAAATGGTCTTTCTCCTTCAACTAAGGTAGTTTTCCAATACAACAGCTGTTCCAATACTCTGGTTTATCAACATACTCTTTGTCTTTCTTTCCCTGCTTCCAAGATACATTTGAGAAAGGTAAGGCTTGTTCTCAGGGTTAGAGCTCCCATAAATCTACTGCAGTAAGTTAAGAATAACTCATTATTACTTATTTGTCATACTGCTAGAAAGCACAAGGGTCAGTTTAAAGGTACTGTTTTTGATTATAGCATCAGTATGATGTTACAGTAATCCACAATTAGGCAAATTGACAAAACACAAACTCAAGGTCCACTTACTAGCTTTTGCTGGAGCTTTCAGTTGAGTCTCAGTCTTCATCAATGAATGCAGATGGTGTCAACATGTGGCCTAAATTTGGAACTTAAAGGTGCTATATGCGAAAATTCAGAGCATTTCTACTGTCTCCGTATGGTTCTCAACATGGCGACGACTCACACTAACGGTGCTAAAAGCACTAATAGTGCTAACCATGGCAACAGTGTTTACATGAGGGTGGGTGCTACACTGAGACCGACTGCATCATCAGCTGTAGCTGCTCACGTGCACCGACATGCACATGACTCGTGTATCTTTACTCTGAACATAGGTGTTTGCTGCTGTATTGATGCTCTGAATATCACATAAAGAACCTTTTAAAGGACCATACTCGTGGGTTTGTACCATCATCCCATTAAATCCTGCGTGCTTATTACTTAAAACGTCAATCGTCACATACATGCTGTTTGACCTCTGCATTTGAGCAATAGTGTAAAGCAGCCGGAGAGCAACTTGGCCTTCAGTGTCTCGTTTGCGGATACTTGGACACAGACGGGAGGGAATCGGACCACATATCTAGTGATTTAAAGTTGATCCGCTCAAGCCCCTGAGCCACATCACTGAAAAATATTTCTTACTTTCTCCAGATAGCGTGGTCATTTTTAAATGTTTTCCTCCCCTCCAGAGGCCCTTTGGTTCCAGTTACTTTTAGTACACCATTAGCTAATGCTTCACAACACAACACACGTCTTAATACGTCACACGTTTTCATTACTTCATATCAGAGTTCTGATTATGTTAAGTCCAGAGTGATCTGGTGGTGCATTCAGGTGCAGAAGTCTGACTGCCACACAGCGTTGCATTCATAAGCTTTGATGTTTGGAGACTCGGCAGGGAATCTTAATAATGATCAGACATAGCATAAACATACATTTAACAGTAAGTTTACTTGAATGGTCTACAACTTTTTTTTGATGACTTTAGAGTGAAAGACCACATGAACACAGCCCATAAACACATCATACTGCTTTACCAAGACTAAAACCAAGGAGGACATGAGGTGAGCAGAGGGAATATCTTACCCAACCAATGCAAAAATATGCCGGCACACCTTCGGCAAATGACCTGCACTGACACAAGGTGTAAGCAGATAGTAGTTATTTGGCTTTTAAAGGGACAGTTCACCCCAAAATCCAAAATATGTATTGTTCCTAATTCCTGTTGTGCTATTACATTCAAGCTTGTTTTGGTGTGAGTGTTGGAGATATTGGGTCTTCCTTTATTCCTATTTAAGGGGACTAGATGGTCCTCATCTTGTGATGCTCGAAGCTCCAAAAAATACATTTAAAAAAACATGTTCCTTGACCTAGTTACTCAAGATAATCCATATTATTGTTGTGAGAAGTTTCATGTAGGAACTTGTATCACACCAAAACTATGTATATTGATAAATAGCACTACAGTGTACAGTCCTTTATGTGGGAATAATCAGATTTCTTAAATGCCTTTAAGTAATCTGTGCCAGAGGAGCTCACTACTCTTAAACTCTATGCGGGTTAAGATGTCCTCTTAGAAGTAGTTCTAGTGACCAAAGTGTTTGGGCTGGGAATCCAACCAAAGATCATGTGTGTGTTTGTCTTGTGTGGTGTATTGCACAGGTGGCTGCATGCTTATGAGAATGCAGTGTCCTTCCACTTCAGTAACTACTTTGTGGGTCACCTAAGTGAAGGCACCAGCATGCTGGCTGGTGCAGGCTTCACTGAAGAAAAGGACAACATCCAATGGTAAGTTCAGCTGGCGCTCTGAGTTCCCGATGCGCACAGACGCGTGCGTGCACACAGGTGAGCGCAGACAGGTGAGCACACGCCCACCGGCGGACAGAGCGTTGAAAAATATGTCACGTGAAAAGCAGACGGCTATATCTGCGATTCTTGGCGTCTTGCGGTGCACTGATTTGGCCAGGAGAACTTTACATGCATTCAGTTGATGATAAAAGAGTTTTGAACACTCGGCTGCGCTGTTCGCAAAGTTATCCTCTCTCACTGAACTATGGAGTATGTTAATGTTCTTTGGGCATTTTCTCCCGCTGGCTCTCAAAGAAGCTTTCTATACAATCTCAGGCAGCACACATTAATAGTTCATATGTTTTGCAGATGAAATGCGGTATAATTCCTTCATAAGACTCCTTAGGGTCGTACTTTGCACCCACATACAGCATCAGTTGTGTAGTCTGCTGGAGGTGCCCCATGTGACACATTGCTTATGGTAATATTTCTATTGGTAATATTAACACTTAAAATGATCATCAATACACTAAAAGAACAATGAAGGCACAGCAACTTTATGCCACTGTGGAAAATTGTTCCTCTTGACTTGTCTATTTAGTAAACCTGGTTAATAAAGACGGTTTGTAACCACGTTCGTGGTCCCCGTTATCTCTGACTTGGGATTTAGGTTTTGTAAAGCCAACTGATGTAAAGAAAGCCCGGCTCTGTCCAGCTTGCTTGGTAATGCGCTCCTCTCTCGCAGGCTGCTACTGCTCGACAACAGAACAAAGAAAGTCATCACATTTCTCTAAACAGAGCCGATGGAGGGCTGACTGAGTGAACACCATATTCCCCAATACTATGCATCTGTGCGTTATCATGCAGGGACATGAGTGTGGTGAAGCCTCTCGGTGTGGAGCTGCCTCGCTCCATGGTGATGGTGGTGACGTCCTGGAACATCCCCATGTCCCGATGGCTGAAAACCTGTACGTCCTAAACTGCACTTTGAAACATTCCAGAATGATTTAACACCGACTTGTCCATCACTCAGGGTTATTTACAAAAAAACATCCAATTAAATGAGACTTTTTAGCCGCCCAGTCAAATGCAAAGGATTTGATTTTAAATCCATCTTGTAACTGTTTTTCTTAGTCATATATGACGGTGATATATAATCAAACGTTTTAGACTGTTAAACAAAACAATCACATCACTGTGGCATTGAAAAGATTAATGCCATTTTACAAATGTCTTTTGTCCAGCAGATTGATACCAACATATTGTTAGTTGCAGCCCTCTTGGACGTCATTGTCACAATAAAAGACAATAGTCTTGTATTTACATGATTTTTATACAAAACTTGTAGTAATTATGTTGTATTTACTGTGTCGTGTTCCATGTTCATCAGATGCCTTTAAAAACGCCATGAAACTGGGGACCTTTCCAGCCATCCTGGTGACGTACACAGCCAGCGCCTTACTGCATGTTAGTAACATGATGCACACTCCTCTCCACAGTATTGGGGCCATTCTCAAATTCAATATGTTACAGTTATTATTTGGTTGGTAGAGCATCTGTAGTTCTCTCTGATCCCTGAATGAATTTGCCCAGAGAAATAGGAATGTGGGCTGTAGATGTTGAATGATGAACTGTCAATACTTGACCTTAATGTGCTGTTTGTTTTCTTCAGGGTCTGAGCTTTCACCTGGGAGCTGTTCTGCTCTCTTTGGGCTTCATCACATATGTTGAACATGGTACGAAAAACATATAAGCTTGTGGTTAACTGTTAATGTTGAATCATTTAATTGATCACTTTCTCCTACACAAACGACTGTACAAGATGCAGAAATAAAATGTTGACTTCCTCCAGGAATCAGGTTTCTCTATGCTCTAGTATGTGTGGTACTCTGCGACTACTGTGATGGTTAGCCAGTATGTTTCTCACACCTAAATGGTCATGGTTGATTTGTTTTTGTATCCTCAGTTCTGAGAAAGAAGCTGGCATCCATCTTCAGTGCCTGTATCCTGTCCAGGCCATGCACCTCTGACTGCAGCCATCAGCACAAGAAGGTAGAGCTTCAGCTGTGTGAGCGACGCTATGCAATGAACACACACACAGACCTTCATCAAGATATCAACCGAAACCTGTTAGTAATCTAGTTACAGGGTGCATGAAAGAACCCACCGCGTGGCATTCAGTGTCAGAAGGGTACCTACCTTCTGCTGAGCTATCTTAGTATTTTAAGTGTACATGTCACGGTAGGGAAGGGTAAAGTGAAACTTTTTTTCCATATCTATATGGATTTAAAGTTACAAAAACATCCCCAGTTTGTTCCGAGACCAGGATGATGACCGGGATTGTTTGAGTTAGGTGCAATACATTTAGGTACATACAGGTTGACACTGCTCACACAGAACAGTGTAGACATGTTTTATTTAATTTTTTTCATTTTAATAATTAAAAGTTATAGCTATTTTATAATGTAATTGTTTTTTTAACAAATACACTACATGTATTATAATTATTCTTCCCTATTAGCTTATTTTCTCATTGCACAGCTCCTGTCTTCATCTGTTCCTCTGCCTCTGGTATGGCTTGCTTGGGGGCTGGTTAACGGCATCTCTTATCCAATCACATTTCACCTCTCTTTCTCTGTGGAAGAGTAGCCTGGTTAAACTACACGAAACGGCTTTCTGGAGTGTCTGGACGTCTGATTCGTCACATGGCCCGCATGGCTATTAACGTGCGCTGTGATTGGTCAGTGGGGCACCTAGGGCTTCTACCTAGAACCTAGAATCTACCTTTGCACAGAGGGTTACGGGCATGTGGTGCGTCAACTGCTGGTTGTTGTGTATGTTTTTACATCTGCAGTCGTATTTAATCAAACAGCCACGGTGCTGTTGTTGGAGCCGGAGCTGGTCACGCTACCTTAGGTGGTTGTCGGGGAGCTAGCTGCTGCACCTAACGCTGACAACACTTTTTATATTTGTGCTGAATTTCCTGTGTTGTTTACTTCACACAGCCTCTCCCCTCACCACGGTGCAGCTGCTGCACCGGAGATGTCTTGTGTCTGCAGTGTTGCAGTTTTGTTGGATTGTTTTGTTATAACTAAATGTGACTGGTTCTTGATGATGTGGACCAGGGGTTGGCTGTTGTCAGGATGCACAACATCGCCACGGCGAGGTTGGAGGCATCCGACCGAGAAGCGCTGCGTAACGGCACATTGCTCCACGGAGTGTCCGCACCTTTTTCTCTCATCAAAGTGGTTAAAATAGCTCCGCAGGTCGGTCCACACTCCCGTGTGACCTCCCTCAATGCCCGTAATAGTGCAACAAAATTGGCCGTATAGCAGAGTGAGCGCCTGCTGTCCACACATGAGTCTGTATCATGAACGGGTCGGTCTGACAGTGTAACGTCTCTGCGTTAACCCCGTGAGTTTCTGGCGGCACAAAGGCAACACGCTGCGGATTTGCGGTTCGTAATAGACTTTATTGTTCCGATCAGCTGTGTGGTGCCGGTTGTCTGGTGTGTGCTCCCGGCCTTGCCCCTGAGCGCATCCGCCACACGCCATCTTCCATCCTTCCAGTCCAGGGATTGGTTGCCGATAATTGGACTTCCTTGCACCGCCTTGGTGTGTCACAATTTTGTTTGTTTTGTTTGCAGCTGACTATTAACGACTAACGACTATTGTGCTCTCTGCGTGCAGGACTTGATCACACACTGACTTGTTAAGTGGGATCTCTGCTGCACCGAGTGCTTTAGCTTTGGAGGTGTTGGTTTTCGCTGTAGACTGATAGTCGTCCTCTTCGGTGGTGTTGGGCACTACTTATTTTGGAGCGCTGTTGCCACCTATGTTTCTGTAATTAATTAATTGAGGTGTCGTTTCTATTCTTTTGGTCTTAAGCAACAATTTTGTCCACTCTTGAACTGGCAGAAGATCCGTAAGAAGCGGCAACTTGGCTGAGTGGGATCAGTTCTGTGATCCAAGGGTGGACCTAATGCAAAGACCGTTGGAGGATATGTCATCCATCGAATGCATGGTCGCAAATAGCGCCGTCTTTTGGACCGCCCTTGCCAGGCTCCTCCATTTAGGCCTTTGCATCCTAATGCCATGTCCCTTGCTGCCTCGGGCAATCTGGATAAGACCAACAGCTCCGCGCAGGTGGATATTTATGATAAGGACGTTGAGGTTGGCTCTGACTCCCAGATGGGATTTTGAGATTTGAATAAGGAAAGGTAAGGCCAGTGTCTGAGTTTGGGGAGAGAGTTCCAGAGGGACGGGGCCACTATGGACAAGGCTCCGTCACACCATGTCCGGTGCATGGTCCCAAGTGGAATGGACAGGAGGTTGGCCTCAGAGGAGCCGACGGGATGGAGTGTGGTGGTGGAGCAGGTCGGTGAGGTAAATTAAGGTAGATGAGTTCAGGCCGCGTCAGTCCATCCACCAGCCTGGACCGTCTAGACATGTGGCTGAGGACCTCCGGAGGGGCAGGGTGGTCTCCGGTGGCCTCGTTATGCAGAACAGTGCTCCTCTGGGATTGTGAGTCATGGTTTTCCCCCGCAGCACAGACACAAGGTGTGTCTTCCTGTACATCATGTTGTAAGAGCGAGACCGCTGCCCTTGTGGTATCGGTCCAACAGGGTTTACCTGAGGATCCTTTATCTTCCAGAGCCCCAGAATGTAGCAGCTGGTCTGCTGTTACAGGGAGGTCCTCACCCCTGTAGACTTTAGTGTGATATTTGTTGGTTTAATGAGATTTTTTCACAGCAATAAACAATAGATATTAAAGATGACCTACTTAACTTCCTAAGGGCCCGTTCACACCAGACGCGACTTTTAAAAGCGCAGTCGCCTCTAAAACGCCTTGGCAAAAACTCGCCGGGCAAAACAGCCCGGTGCGCCTGTGGAGCGCCTGCATGCGCAACCGGGCGATACACACTGACATTGATGAGCTGTGCGACTCCGCGCAAGGCGCTTAAAAGTTGAGAATATTTTAACTTTTAGGCGCGCCGAAAAAACGCGACGCGCGGCATTTAAAAGGCGCGCCTGAAAGACGCCGTACCATAGGGAAACAATGGTTTTGGTAGCGACGCGTTTTTGAGTCGCGTCTGGTGTGAACGGTCTGGTGTGAGCAGCTTATAATATATCATTACAACTATTAATGGCAAAAAAAAATATCAAAGCAAGTATCTGAATAAAAATAAATGACAAATAAAGGGATGTGCAGGGGAGTGACCGGTAGGGAATTGGGGACCCGAGCTCTGTTGATGAGCCCGACTGCCGACGGGAAGAAACTGTTCGAAGTCCACAAACAGGATCCTGCCGTAGGTTCCTAGGGAGTCCAGATGCTGGAGGATGTAGTGGAGCGCCATGTTGACAGCATCGTCTACAGACCTGTTGGCCCTGTAGGCGAAATGCAGGGGGTCCAGGAGTGGGTCAGTCAGGGTTTTGAGGTGGGACAGAACAAGGCGCTTTTCTAGTCTTCCAACCTCTCAAAGCTCTTCAACACTACTTGTCATCCATTCATACACTGATGGGAGGAGCTACCATGAAGGTACCACCTGACCATCAGGACTAGCTAACATTCACACTGATGGAGGAGCTACCATGAAGGTACCACCTGTCCATCAGGACTAACTAACATTCACACACTGATGGGAGGAGCTACCATGAAGGTACCACCTGTCCATCAGGACTAACTAACATTCACACTGATGGAGGAGCTACCATGAAGATACCACCTGTCCATCAGGACTAACTAACATTCACACACTGATGGAGGAGCTACCATGAAGGTACCACCTGTCCATCAGGACTAACTAACATTCACACACTGATGGAGGAGCTACCATGAAGGTACCACCTGTCCATCAGGACTAACTAACATTCACACACTGATGGAGGAGCTACCATGAAGGTACCACCTGTCCATCAGGACTAACTAACATTCATACACTGATGGGAGGAGCTACCATGAAGATACCACCTGTCCATCAGGACTAACTAACATTCACACACTGATGGAGGAGCTACCATGAAGGTACCACCTGTCCATCAGGACTAACTAACATTCACACACTGATGGAGGAGCTACCATGAAGGTACCACCTGTCCATCAGGACTAACTAACATTCATACACTGATGGGAGGAGCTACCATGAAGATACCACCTGTCCATCAGGACTAACTAACATTCACACTGATGGAGGAGCTACCATGAAGGTACCACCTGTCCATCAGGACTAACTAACATTCATACTGATGGGAGGAGCTACCATGAAGGTACCACCTGTCCATCAGGACTAACTAACATTCACACTGATGGGAGGAGCTACCATGAAGGTACCACCTGACCATCAGGACTAACTAACATTCACACACAATATGCACGGCTACGGGAGCAATTAACAGCAACTGTTGACATTTGTAAGAGCTCATGTCATGGCCACCAAGACCGTTAACACTAGGTAGTTACAGATTCATGACATTGAGTTTTCTGTTTGGTTAAAGTTTGTGGATTCCAATGTTTTCCAAAAGCCTAATGGTATGTGTCTTGTAGCTTTGAAGAATAACTTAACATCAAGTTGATAAACATCCAGCAGTGATGCTGAAAACTTCAACCAGAGCGGTTGAAGTTTTCAGCATCACTGCTGGTCGTGGTCATAAATGTGCGTTGTAACAGCACCTGTAACAGCACCCAGCAGTGATGTCACCTCCACATCACTGCATCAAGGTGACAAGTTAAACCACTGGAAGTCAGCACGGATGTCCAGGGCTCTTACGTTTAAAAGAACAAGAGGCACTATGAAGATGTTCTTGTTTCTTCTTCTGGTCTGTAGGAGTATTGGGTGATGTTGCTGAACCTGGTTTTCACCTTCCTGGCCATCTTCCACCTCACCTACCTGGGCTCCATGTTTGATCCTGGAGTGGATGAACAGGACGTAGAGGAGGTATGAGCAACTTGAGGACTGAGTCCAAGGAAACATGTATATTTCTTTGCCACATGCGTAAATCCCAAACAAGATATAGTGCAGGATACGGTGGCTCCACGGCAGGAAAGGGAGGGACTACGGCCTTTGGGTAGCTGGAAGGCTTTTGTGGAGTTTAATTGACTGAAGCTTAATACAAATAAAGTGAGCGATTGGTACTTGTGTTTTGAGAAGCAAAGAGAGAGCAGCAGAGTGGTGAGTATGACATGACTGATGTACTGATGGAGTTAATTTACAGACTGAAGTTCTCTCTGCAGTTGAGATGCATTTACTGTTCAATTTTGGATTTTAAAAGGTGTGTGTGTGTGCAGACACACACACCACATGCCTGCACACGAGACTGAGAAGGTCTAATGAGTTACATGTTCCATCCACCTGTGCTTGTCTGTGTGCAGGGTTACGCAGCCATCCACACCATCCAGAGGTGGTCTGAGCTCAACTGGGCAAGCCACTGGGTCGTGTTTGCCTGCTGGGTCTTCTACCGTTTAATTCAATGATGTCATGGGAGCAGATGGAAAGGCTGGCCGACACCAAATACTTCTTAATACAGTGATGTTATCTGATAGGACGAGGATCTGCTCAAGCAGAAAGGACTGTGGGACATGTGGAGGACAGCGCTTGTACTGAGGTGGTTTTCACAGACGTGTCCTGCTTTGGATGTGAAAATGGAGTTCCTTAACAAACCTCTTCAGACCTTGATGCAGAGTGAGAACACGCCTACATGTATGTAAGAGGCCTGCAGGAGAAGGAGCGGATGATTAGATTGCAATGACAATATGACTGGAAGAAAGCCAGAAAGGACACTGTGTACAAGCTCCTAATAGACCCAAAGCATCATGGACTTTTATTTGGAGTACTGTAGAATTAGTTGCATTATTATGGTTGTGTTGGACAATGTCCGTGTCCAAAGACATTTCAGCAGTTTAGTATGCTTATATGCATGTAGATTTTTAAAGGGTCCATAACTGTAACCGTTCTTCTGTTACAACAGAGTATTTTTGTTCGCTGCTATTGTGTTTTTTGTATTTTTTTTTTTCTCTTAAATGTTTCTGTAAATGTAAACGAACTCCTGGTCTGTGATTGTCTGCAAACAGCATAGTAACAGACTGACAGAGCCAGGATGTAACCCTGAGCTCTGGGTATTCTTATATTTTCAGTTAATCATAATCACCTACCTCAAACCCACTTAATAAAGTAAATAATCAATGTATTTCTATAGGTACAAGTATATATATCATGTGCCAGTGCTACATACCACTGCATACGGTCTAGTGTGTAGGATCTGGTGGCATCTAGTGGTGAGGGTGCAGATTTCAACCATATATTAGCAATTATTTGATTCCATTTCAGCCAATAAATCCTCATAAATTCTACACATATTTTTAAAGCCGTCTCCAGATGGGCCTTTATGTAAAGATACACAACTCCACAATAAAATACATACAGAATGCAGAAAACCATCAGGCCCAAATGAACCACCAGCACTACTGATCTTCTAACCCGAGTCTCCAGTGAGGCCCGTTGTGATCTGGTTTGAAAGATTTTATTTAGAGACAGACGGAGCAATACATGTTCTCAAGGTCTCTGAGCACCTGAGTCATCTAGGCATTAATGGTCAATAAACTCTACTTGTATAACTCTTTTCTCGTCTTCTGACCTGTCAAAGTTCTTAAACACCACATGTCATCATTCACACACTGATGGGAAGAGCTGCCATCAGGACTAACTAAGAGTCTATCCAAATGCAGTCGTTTAAAGATGTTTCCACAGCAATATGAACTAGATATTAAAGGGGTAATTATGAGCTGTTTAACTCCCTAAGACTTGCTCTAAGCAGCTTATAATACATCATTAACCCTCCTGTTGTCCTGACCCCAGATGAAATCTTTTGTTTTTTATTCATCAAATGGTCTGAAAAGAATGGGGGTTGTTTGATAATATGCTCTTCATGATGATACATTTGAAGTCATTTATTAACGTCTGTTGTCCTCTGGGGTCAAAAAGACCCCGCGGCACAAAGTGGTGCAATGGGGCAACTTGTGCCTTCCAAAACATCTTTGATGTTGGATGTTTGATGTGTGGGGTCACGCAAAGGTTATGACAACAGCTACACCAAAAAGCAGGTCTTTTCTCACAGGTGTTGGGCCTTTCAAAGTCAAAGTCAAAGTCAGTTTTATTTGTCACTTCTTCCATATTGTGCAAACATACAGAAGACCTGAAATTTTGTTTCTCTACTGTCTGAAAATAAAGTGAATAGTGCAACATTTAGAAAAAAAAAGTAAAAAATAGACAACATATAACATATAAACATATAAACTAGACAACATATAACATATAACCAACATATAAACTAGACAACATATAACATATAACCAACATATAAACTAGACAACATATAACATATAAACATATAAACTAGACAACATATAACATATAACCAACATATAAACATATAAACTAGACAACATAGCATAAACAGCATATAAACATAGTGCAGAAACATAAAGTGAATAATGCACCAGTTAAGAAAAAGTAAAAATAGACAACATATAACATATAAACAACGTATAAACAGTGCAGAAACATATAAACATAGTGCAAAGACATATAAACATAGTGTAAAAACAAATTAGACATATAACATATAGTGCAAAAACAGATTAGGAAACTCTTTAAGTGTGCGTTAGTAGCAGCGGTCAGACAGTTTAGCAGCAGAGTCTAGATGTGGGAGTGGTGAGGTAGAGAGTTCAGCTTCCTGACAGCTTGGTGGATGAAGCTGGTTGACAGCCTAGTGGTGGAGCCCGGAGGCTCCGGTATCTCCTCCCAGAGGGCAGGAGGCTGAAGAGACCGTGTGAGGGGTGGCAGGAGTCGCTCACAATCGAGGTCGCTTTGCGGGTGAGGCGGGTGTTGTATATGTCCTGCAGGGAGGGGAGGGGGGGAGTGAGGCACCAATGATTCTTCCAGCTTCTTTCCCATGATATATAGAGAGACAGGCAGCACCACGAGGAGGAGAAGCGCTTCACTGCACAGGAGGCTTGTGAGCTCATTGTTAACCATGCTGTGGAAAAGAATGAGCAGGAGGACAATGCTGAACATCATGAGGAGGATTCAGGGTCAGAAGAGAAGGGAACTAATGATGAGGTGATAGAACCAACATCCAGAGCACATGCTACTTCTTCCTCTGAAGAAGAAGCCCCACACCAAGACGGTATGAAGTGAAGGAACGTGGTGACGAGGTAGAACCTGAAGAAGTCTCAGAAGGGGAGGACTGCACTTATGATGACGAGGAAGAATCTACTGATGAGGAAGAATCGGAGGAAGAGGACCCAGCTAGCTAGCTGCGATAGAAGAATATTTCCAGTCAAAGGATGAAACATTGATCTGGTCTCCCATCCCTCCCAGTGACGCATGTTGACAGCAGAGAGCAGAGAGAGACAAGCCAGCATGGACCAACCGCATGTTCAAGGCCTCATATTGATGACATGAAGTCCACTCTTGACCCGTCCTGCCCACGCCTATTGAAGAGGCTGAACATGACAAACAAGGAGGGGCAACATGTGGTGAAAGATGGATCCAATGGACCTGCAGGCATATGTGTGTGTGTGTGTGTGTGTGTGTGTGTGTGTGTGTGTGTGTGTGTGTGTGTGTGTTGTTTCTCACTGGCGTGTACCGATCCAGTAAAGAAGCTGCAGCTAGTTTATGGCATGCAGAGTGCTACATGACACTCAAGATGTTTCAAGAGTGATTTGATGATAAAGACACAAGAGAAGGTCGCCGTGCACGAGACAAACGAGACAAACCATGCTCCCACTGGAGACGTTTGACAAGTGGGTGTCCGATCCAGCACTGATGTGACTGTGGATGAGCGCCTGGTCCCCTTCAGAGGTCGCTGTCCATTCAAACAGTACATCCCGAGTAAACCAGGGAAATATGGGATAAAAAATATGGGCAGCATGCGATGCCAGGTCCAGCTATGCATGGGACATGCAAGCATACACTGGCAAACCTGCTGGTGCACAGTCAGAAAACAATCAGGGCATCAAGTTGTCCTAGACAGAAGGTCTCCAGGGGAAAACTTCTTTACTTCACATGCCCTCGGCCTGCAGCTGCTGACAAGAAAGCTGTACATGTTGAGGACAGTACAGAGGACTGAGCTGAGCTTCCCCCTGCACTGGTGTCAACAAAGTGTTTTAAAAACAGCATCCTCACTAAACTTTGACATATACCAGTCTGTGATGATCTATCAACACATGGGACCCTGATTGTTAACTATAGTCCGAATAATTGCTAATTTAATTGATTTTGTACTCATAAACAAGGTCAAAGTTCATGTAAATGAGGTATTATTGGCCTCAAATTTAAAATGGAATAAATAAATTGTGTTTGAATGAAGTTGTTATTAAGGTGTAACCCAGAATTGTGGGAAGTTCACTTTATATTCTTTAAATAACAGTCAAACCAGACGGGGTCATTTTTGACCCCAACGGACAACAGGTGTGATTATTTGCTGCCATTAGAAAAATTGAAGTGTTTCCAAAACAGCATCCTCACTAAACTTTGACATGTACCACTCTGTAATAAGTGAAATAGTCAAAATAATATGAAGTCAAAATAATTAATTGTTTCATTTCATTTCCACTCAAAAACAGGGTCTATTGGCCCTAAATTAAACAAATGTGGTAATAGTGAATAGTGACTGAAGTGAGACTAAAGGTGCAAAACAGAATTGATTGACAATTTATACTTTATGCTTTAAATAACAGTCAAACCAGGTGGGGTCATTTTTGACCCCAGAGAACAAAAGGAGGACATTCTTAGAGTTAAAACTACACATTACATGGTGTTTAAATAATATTTAAATAAAAATACAATAAATGATTTACTAATCGTTTGAATTGTGTGTTTTACACTGACTTCAGGACAGTGGTATAAAAGGTTCATCTGGAGCCTTGCCGTCAATTATAGAACTTTCTGAGAAAGAAAATCAGAATTAGCATGTCAGATTAAAAAAAATCTGATTCAGCCAAGAAAATTGCAATCGATGTATCTCATGTGGAAGGATCTAATACAGCCAACACAACAAGGAGATCATCAGGTTAACACTTGCATATCTTAACAGTCTATTTGCACATCCAGCAGTACAGAGCAACATTATCATTCATTTAGATGTCCACCTGATAAAGGAAGCTCTGTGTTCAGCCCGCCTGGTCTCTACCAACTCCTTAGTGCCTTCAGCTGCTGGATGCTCCTCTGTGGTGACCAGCTGCTCTCATGGTGTACAGTGACTCTGACAGCTGCAGGCAATGTGCTGATAATCCAAAATAGTTATTAATATGCTAAATCAGACATACTTCTGATATACACACACAGTGGATTGAATATATATATATATTGGATTGAATATATATATATATTCTCGAATGGTTATATATATATTGTTCTTCATAATTCAGTTTAGTTTTTCTGTAAACCATTCGAGATGTTTTAGTTGAGTAATAGATGTGTGTATTTCTGGCAAACAAACGATCTAAAAGTGAACAAGTTAATTCATATATATATATATATATATATATATATATATATATATATATATATGTATATATCGATTAGTGGAGCTTTAAATGACCTAGACAGGTTTTTAATGTCTTCTTAGATGAACATCAAGCCTTCCTACCATATTGGACTTGGATCCCCCACCTGTCCATACCTGTATCTAGTCAATCATTAATGTCTCCAGCTAGACTGGAATAGTTCAGGAAACACGGAAATCCAACCGCCTCTCATCCCTGACCCAGGTTAGCGTGGTGCTGTGTCATTCAGTAATAGTTTTAGTAGCTGATCGTGATCCATTGGCCTGTGTGTGTGTGTGTGTGTGTGTGTGTGTGTGTGTGTGTGTGTGTGTGTGTGTGCCAGGTGGACATATTGTAGAGGAGCATTATATAGAGAATGGGAAGAGGGGCCAACTGTAGCTGGATTGGGCCTGAGATCCCTCTGTCATCACAGATCTTCAGTGGTAAGTAAAGGTCTCTACTTCTAACTTCATTACACTCGTTTACAATCGCTAACATCCGTCTGTCGACACCTTTTCAAAACTCTAAACACGAGTAGCACCACACCCATCTGTGTGGACATGCCATTAACACAACGCATGTGGTTTTAGCAGAATGTGTAGAACATGAACACATATCTGAAATAACTTTGTTTGCCAGAAATACACACATCCATCACTCAACTAAAACATCTCCAATGGTTTACACAAAAACTAAACTGAATTATGAAGAACAATGGATGTCATATTGTCTGCTGTATGAAGCTCAAACTAAAACATGTAAAGTAAAGCAGTTTTTGTGAGTCCATCAACTGTTAGTATTTTGAAAGCCGTCATGCTATGATTGAAGATGTTCCTCTTGGATAGAAAACACTATCGTGTTTGAAAGAATTGTTGATAGTGAGTCGGCTACAATAAATAACTTTTGTATGCTTTTTTATTTTACTTATTTGTGCACTAACATCATATGTTGAACTTCTGCACTGAGTTGTGATTACATACATGCTGCATGCTGCTGCTCTACCAAGTGCCATCTTCCTTGTGGTGAACTTTGACCTTTTCTCAGCCATTAAAGATGAGCTTTGGCTCTTCCTCATCCCAGCCGGCCTGGCTGTTATTTCACTGGGGGTGTTTCTGGAAGAGGTGGGCTTCTTCCTGCGCCACATTGCTGCTTCCAAACGAAAACGGCTCTACCTGTGGATCCTTGGAATGTACCCGGTAACATTAACCCCTTCATTCCCACACATAGCTCCTCCTCTGATGGGGGCGGGGCCAGGCATTCAGTGCTCAGCCCAAACCTAGCATCCTCCCCTGGGGAGATTATTTACCAAACTAGCAGCTATATACACTATAGTTCTATTTTGTATCTAATTATTCTCCGACTACCTTCATCTTTCTGAAACCATAACACAACAAATGTTGCGGTTGAATAGTTTTCCCTCCTGCCACCTAAAAAGAGGCAAAGCTTGCCTGATGCTGTTACTATTTGAAGACAGCCTTCTGCCTGCAGCATCACTCATCTTGAAACCTGTTGTTGTTACTCTGCTGGAGTTGAGCTCACAATAATCTGGACTTCTCTCAGGGCAAACATGTATCTTGATGTGTTTGAGTCCAGTGCAGCTGCTTTGCATCTCAACCTGTGCATGTTCTTTATATCTCAGGTGTTTGCCTCGACCTCCCTCATCGCGCTGTATGTGCCGCGCTCGTCTTCGCTGTGTAATTTCATTGCCTCGCTGTGAGTTTGCAAGTCTTCGAAGATTCAATTGCAAGATTTTATTGCCATTTCAACATCGTTGACAGGGATTTGTTTTGGTGAGCTCAAACAAAACAAAAGCAACAAGAACTCCACATACACATACAGTGAGCCCCTGAGGACAGTCAAGTACATCAAGTAATGAATCCTAATTGAAACAAGCGTGAGGATGCTAACACACATCTGTGCGTTGCTGCTCCAGTCTGAATGCGTGTGTCTGTGCAGGTATCACTCCATCACCTTGCTGAAGTTCATGGGACTGATCACAGACTTCTTTGGAGGGAAAGCTCGGATGCTGGCTGCTTTGTCTGGACAGCAGGTATCTCCAGATCCGTTCCCCTGTTGCTGCTGCTGCTGCCTCCCAATGGTGGCCATCAGCAGGTACACACCAGACAAACACCTGCATCCAGGATGGTTTTTTAATTAGATTTCAATCGAGTCAAATGTGTTTTATTTGGAGCCAACATCTAGTGGCTATCACAGGTACAGCATCTTAAGAGACATTTCAGATAGTGGCAGCTCTTTGTTTATGTATATAAATATTGACAATATCACATGCATACACTGCAGACATTGGGACCTGACATGAAGCTCTGTCTCTTCTCTTGTGTGCAGCAGCAGCCGTGGCTGGATGATGGCGGCTGTGCTGCAGCTCTCTGTTGTCCGCAGCATCTTGTTCTTTGTCACTCTGGTCCTGTGGACCGATGGACAGTATGACTATGGTGATGTAAGTCGTTTTCTTCAGACCTCCATCTGTACTTGTTCTCCCAGACGGCATGAAGTAGTCAAACTGTAGCCTGTGGTGGTGTAATGAACTGTACTTATAGTATGGAGGATCTTTTTCCTCTATGCTCTGGTTAAACACAGTTCATGTATCATCATATTACTTTTGGATGGATGGATGTTTAGTCAGTGCTGCTCGTTAGGACATTTTATATTTCTCCCCTAACTGAGTCTATATTTGAGTGTTTCTAAACATTGTCCACAGGATGAGTTTGCAAATGTTTGCATTGAAATCGTGATACTAACTAATTTAAAGCCATGTGTAGTACGGTATAAACCACAGCTCTTTGTTCATGATGGTCTTTGACTATTGGCGGGATTAGAAGGCTTTAAAGCTGTTGAGACGGAAAACTGGCAAACAACATTCCATAAACAAGACTAACAGCCTCAGTTTGCTTCAAATAAAGTGCTTTTGTCTAACGATGTCAGTTCCTTCCATTCAAACGGACAACAATGTAAATCATCTGCTTTGAGTGGGCTGACTACTCTTGAGCAGGCCCTGCTCTATACAGCAGTGGACAAGTCAAAGGATAAAGTCGATGACAACCCCCTTCTGGTTCCCCAGGTGGATTCAGTCAACCCCAACCTGTACGTGAACGGCATCATAGGTGTGTCGACCTTCGTGTCCTTCTACGGCCACCTTCTCTTTTACAAAGCCACTAAGAGTGCTCTGCATGGCTATGGAATGAGGGCAAAGTTCATCTGCGTCATCGTGGTGTTGGTGCTGTGTGGCCTGCAGAGCGGCATCTTAGAGACCATGGGGGCTCTGGAGGTTATCCCCTGCGCACCACCCTTCTCTGTCCTGACCAGGTCCCAGTGTAAGTCACAACACATCTGTCTCAAATCATGTTCACTCAGCCCGGTCTGACATATGAATGACACAAGATCTGTAAGTCATTTAGCGTGCAATAACATTGCATCATTGTACTGACTGCAATTGAAATGCATACACATGCATATGATACGCTCAGAAGCAAGTGAGGTAGTGTAACATGTAAGAAAGACTACCTATGGATCAAACAAACCCAGGAGACAGGTGTTCTCATCATGATTGGTGGTTTAAACCTGGCCTGTGTCGATGTCATGGCAAGACAGGAAGTAGTTTAGTCCTGATGAGGCGGCACCTAGCAGTGTGTGAATGTGTGTTAATAATGACATGTAGTGTAAAGCACTTTGAGTAATCGGAACACTAGAAAGGCCCTATAACAGTCCATTACCATTTATCATATCATATAAAAAATATATAAATATATATAACAGCTCATACACAAATACATATAAATTGAGATGCATGCATGCATAGGCGTGTTCAAACATCTTTCAACAAATACAGTCGCTGCATTCATACATTTGGGGCTGCACAAGACCACGTCCACGCAAACCTCCACAGAAATGGGCAGATGCCAAACTTTACGTCATGCATACCTTCATGACTACGCAGGCAAGCCAAATGTAATTTGAGTTTAGTACCTCTTGGATCTTTCCTTTACTATGGGAACGCTAAATCACTGACTGAAGTAGGAGCTGCAGCTTTACAGAGGCGTACAACAAGGGAGCTTATGGGTTCATTTAAATACTCAAGTACTAAAAAGAAAGTTATAAAAGATGACTGGTTTCTTAATGCACCCCTAAAAAATGTCACCAAAGCTTATAGACATATTATGTTGCATGACGTCATGTGATTACAAATATAAAACCTTTAATGAAAACTGAAAAACTGGTCTTTTGATGGACAAGTTGAAAAGAAGGCAATGATTCCACTGTGATAATGTCTTCACTGAAGACGTTGTTGTGTTCTCTGTCCAACCTCAGTGATCTATCACTACTGTGTGATCGTGGAGATGTTCTGCATCGGCCTGTACGCCCGCCACACTTTCCGTAAGGTGGAGCCGAGCGTGGTGGAGGATGTGGAGGGGCCCGTCAGAGTCTGGCAGATGGAGAAGGCCGTTCAAACAGACGATCAGATGCCACACCACAGGCCCGGCCCCAGCTACAGCAGTGACAGCGAGGACAGCCTGTGCAGGATTGAGCATGCGCCTCTGGATGGGTTCCCCTTCCCTCAGGCCAGAGGTCAGCAGCCAAGCAGGGCAGAACCAGTGGAACCCAGGTCCACAGAGGAACCGGGTGTAAATCTGACCCACATTACTGTCAGGGCTGATGTTAACTACCAGGACTCTAAGGATGTCACTGTGGTTTGACCAACTATGGAGGGTTTCTTGTAAAAGACTAAACACGTTTACGCTCAGCCACTGACGATGCTGGTACTGACGAGGGTCTGCGTGGGGTCCCGAGGACCTGGACTATAATAAATAGGAGAAACAGTGACACGTTTATATAGGAACATTTGCTAACTGTAAACTGCTGGCACAAGCTGTAGCGGAATGAGGAAATACTGGTCTCATCAATGCAAAAGTATTGAGACATGTTGTTCTTTTTAATCCCATGATATGTGTTTTGTTATGTATTCTTAATATGTTTGGTTTTGCAGTTGTGTAATACCTCACACACTACTCGTCATAATTTGTGGGGAGTAAAGAAATACAAAAATAGAGACACGTTATATTTTTCTGTGAAATGATGCCCCATGGCAGTGCACAGCCAATCAAAAACATCCATCCATCCAGCATCTTTTCTGCTTATCCTGTACAGCAGTGGTTCTCAACCTTTTTTCAGGGATGTACCCCATGAGAAATATACTCCCTGACCAGTGCAAAGCATTTTTGGTGGAAACAAATATGTAATACACAGCGCTGTGCCACGAGTGTCTGATTTTATATAGAATATATACAATTCAGTTTATGAACTTACAATTATATTTGATTTAATATTGATTAAATAACCATTTTGAAATGATTTTTTCAATGGATGCTCGTTTTAAATATCTCTCACGTACCCGCAGGGGTACACCATCCCCCCATTTGAGAACACTGCTTCTCAGGGTAGCTGATCCCAGCTGACATGGCAGCGTTCCCCTGAGGATAGATCACTTCTCACGTGTCCTGGACGTGTGTGGGCGCATCGCTTTCCAACGTGACGCAGCGTGTCCAGGTAACGTGTCGGAGTCTGAACCCGAACTGTTTGTTGACAGCGTGATGGCATTGTGGCATTTAAAAGGGACTTCTTCAACCGGATGCGGGATTTGAACGACGCATCGTGATAGTTGTTATTGTTGACTTTTCTGCTGTTGTAATGCGAGGGAGAAGTGTGGCGTGCAGTTTGGTTGTGTAACAATAAGTAGCCGCCTCACGTCTGCGTATCAACAAACAACCGCAGGCTGAAAGTCGTAACTTCGCAGAGTCGGAAGTTCTTGGTGAATTCAACGAACTAGCTCCGTAAGAACTATCTTTCGGCCGACCCTCGTGACTCCCTCTGAACCAATCAGAGGGCTGGCATTTGACGCTCCTCCAATCAGCAGCCGCGACAGGCTTCTCTGTGGCAGGATCCTCCCCACCAATGCAGTGTCTCCTATTTTGGCGGCTGTGTGGAAAACATGGCGGAACATTTGAAAGGTAACTCATGAGGACTGCATATGCGTTTATATTCCATTATACGTTTGTTTATTTTTGTTATTTGGTCATGTATGAGCGCAACACTTTTAAAGACCCCAAATACTTTGGCTTCACACAACATGACCGAGAGCAGCGGACCGGTACAGTAGGGGACTAAGAAGCCAAGATAAACAGGACAAAGTACGGGCTGTTACTGCAGCCTCTTTGTGGGGAAATGCCCTGCTTGTGAATTCCGATCAACTTTAAATAGGCTTGCAAACAATAACGTTACCTAATAACTTAATGCGTTAGTTTGGCGCGTGCATTTCAGGGCATGTTGCGTGGTTTACGTGTGCGGGCTAAACTGTTGAGTTTCACGCGCCATGCAGCGCCACGTACATGTTGGATTGTTATTTGATTCTTGGGCCAACGTCTGATGTTGCTGCGAGGTTTGTGACCTCTTCCTGCGGCTGTCGCATCATCCTCTGACGTTACCTCCGTGTTTGGCGGTAAAACGCTACATTATCAGATTGAACTTTTGACTTTATTGCGATCAAATGCTCTTCACTGTGTTTATATGTATGCCGAATTAACTATGCATCCAGGCAGTGTAAATAGCCACGTGATATTGCTTTGCAGCTCCAGCAATGAATGAATGAATATATACTTTATTAATCCCCGAGGGGAAATTGGGTGTCGACGTAACAGCAATGTACAGACAAAATAATAACTGACTGGTTAATCATTGTACAAGTTTATGTTTATCTACACTTCACACTTAGCTGGTGTGAAAGGAAAAAAACAGTATTAATTTAGGAATTAAATTAAACGTAAACAGTAGAAGTGCAAAAATGCAAAGTATGTATGTGTATATTAAGTGTGTGAGGTGTAAATAAAACACACAACAATAAACAAAATATATAGGGGAGTGCAAAAATGCAAAGTATATGAAGTGTAGATAAACATAAACGTGTACAGTGATTAATCCACAGAGGATCTAGCAAGAGGTGACTTATTGTAAAGTCTTATTGCCGTGGGCAGGAATGTTCTCCTGTAGCGGTCCTTGTGACAGCGGAGCTGATGAGTCTTCTGGAGAAAGTGCTCCTCTGTCCTGCAGTAGTGGTGGAGAGGGTGGTCCGGGTTGTCCAATATGGACTAAAGTTTCTTCAGCGTCCTCCTCTCCACCACCTGTTCCGGATAATCCTGTTTGCAGCCGCTGATGGAGCCGGCCTTCTTCACCAGTTTGTTAAGTCTGTTGGGGTCACCGGCTCCAATGCTGAGCGGTGGCACTTTAAATCGACCGACTTGTGCGTGCAGTTTGGTGCGGCCGCTGTGCGCCAGGTGTTAAAGGAGTTTCTCTGTCAGCCTGCAGCGTGCCCTGGAAGATGAGCTGGGACGAGCTGGAAGCCCTGTGCCGCAGAGAGAAGCTCCACTGCCACCAGCTCGGCGTGAAGAGAGCCAACGTCAATGACTTTGATGTGGAGTTCCTCTGCGACTACAAGAGGACGAAGGTAACGCATCTATTACAACACGTGGCTGTTTACACTGTTTACAAACCACCAACCGCTCTGCTCCGCTATGCTACATTCTATTTGATATAGTATCCGATTCCTACAACTGATTATAATAATTCCATCAGTGAATGTGGTTGATAAACATGTGATCAGGTGACACTCAGGAACAATATCAGAATGCTGCCACCTGATGTTTCCTAGCATCATCGCTGTGTTTCAGCAGCTGGCAGAGGGACCGACCAGAGAGTAACTAATAAGTACCAAATCACAGCTGTACCTCATTTAGATTTTAGTTGCCCTTTGTTTGTGGAATAGTTGGTGGCTTTTTTTACAATAATACTAACCGTAATACTACTAACAAAACAAATAATATCTACACTACTTGTATGAACGTGAACATAAATCTTCCATTGCATTATAATACATTTAAACAGGGACTCTGGGTTTGAGTAGTCTGATATGAAACGTGGAGCACATGACGACATAAGTCCACCATGACCCCAGAATTGTAATACTTCTCCACAACAATTTTTTTTTTTTCTTCAACAACAAACACTGTTTTTTTTAACTGGTTGCAAACCCAGAATATGCACTTTTAAATATTGACATAACAATTAAATTGTTCATAATAATAATAATAGGGGTACTAATCTGTGTAAACAATATAAATTAGTTAATGGTAAAGGGACTTTTGTATTTTGCCTTTCTAGTCTTCCCGCCATTCAAAGCGCTGAACAGGACATGTTGACATTCACACATATTCAAACACTGCAAAGTGCCACCTTTTAGTTTAGACTCTGATGGGGTCTAAACTTTGGACCCCATCAGAGTCTCAAATAAATGCTCATGCACACAGCGATGACGATGCCTTCAGGAGCGATTTGGGGTTCAGTGTCTTGCCCAAGCATGCGGACTGGAAGAACCGGAATCTAAACCCTTCAGGTGTCCCCCGTGACTACGTACAGGGGTCAATGGTGAAAGACTAATCTTGTTTGGTCCTGTTTGAATTGTGCCATGAATTACACTTATGATGTTTGTCATAGATTTGTTGTGTAATTGTTTAGTTTTGTACTACCTCTCATCTCGTACAATGCACGTCACCAACACCAACGTGGTCGTTACCGTGGCTTGCTAGTTAACTTAACTATATCCATGCACTAATGTAATGTTGTTCCCCCTGATGTGTTTTATCCAGCGACTCTTTTTATCAGCCTGGAAGTGAAAGAGGGAGCCAGACCCGTTGTCTGTGTGCGCATCCTGGTGTGAAACGCCCAGTTGTTGTAGCCAGAGATGTCACTTATGCAGCTTTTGAGTGTGTGGTCGCTCTAATTGGGTATTTTCACAATCTTATACTTCAACAGTTTTGACGTGAATAGATAGTATTTTAAATTGGCACAATTCAAACTAGATCAAAAGGTTTTTGTCTCTCGCCACCAGACATGTACGATCTTCTGATCCGTGCAGTTTTGGGTTCCAGCTGCATTATTGCGAAACACTTGACACTGAAGCTGCGCTGCATATAGAGCGTCCTCTTCCTTAAACTCTTTCATTCACATCATCTGATCAATATCTGGGTCTCTTATGACCACGACATCACGTTGTTGGCTAAGCCCAACTACGTGATTTGCTTCATTCTACTTTGAGTAATAAAAAAAAATGAAGAAAAACAACCTGCAGCCAGATCCTCCGTGTGCCGGTTTAACGTTAACGAGTGACTGGTGAACTGAACCAGACCGGGGGTTACGGCATGTTTCATCACGTTACGTTTTTTACAAGCAAGACTGAACTGTAACGGAACATAAAGTAACTTTAACGACAATACACAACCCAAACACGTTAGCTAACGTGATAGCACGCTGACTAGCTTCCATTAAAAACAAGTTTGAAGGAAATGAAGACGCTGGAGACATCTTAACGCTGATTGGCCAAGACTCGAATCAAAGATCTTTTATTGCTAAGATCACGACCTCAGCTTTTCTCCGTGTCTCACTCCAATCTCAGACACGCTGGCGGCCAGTTGCTCTTTTTTTTCTTTTTTTCTCTCTCTCTGCGATTTATTGACTGCCATAATAATCGCGCGACACAACGAATCGATAATGAAATTCGTTGCCAACTCTTTTGATAATCGATTTTTATCGATTCGTTGTTGCAGCCCTAATATACACGTTTTGAATTGGTAAGCCTTCACCTCACAGAGGACTGACAGGCAGGTAAAGACTACCTGGAGAGAACTGAATTAACAATGCACTCAAGAGGGCCGGAATGGAATTTATTAAATGGTGAAAACCAAAGATTTTGTCTGATAGGAATAGTTTGAATCATTGTAGTCCGTTAAACATTTGAATCAGTTAAACATGGCGTGCTGTGAGTCGACAATTACTAACATCTGCTTTCTGTGCTGATACAGAGCAAACTTTGCCCTTAATTGAAATGGTGTGTTTCAGGAGAAGGAGTTCTACCTGGTGAAGTGGAAGGGCTTCCCAGAGTCTGATAACACCTGGGAACCCAAGAAGAACCTCAAATGCCCCAAACTGATGAAGCAGTTCCACTTGGACCTGGACCAGGAGCTGAGGCGCCACAAGAGACGCTGCACCCCTAAAAAACTGGATAAGGAAGTTGCCTCATTCCTCGTCCAAAAAGCCAAAGTCCGTAAGCGTCTGCAGCGCTGGGAGGCCCATTTGAACAACACACGCAACCACCCAGGTCGCATTTTTGTCATGAACGAAGTGGACCTTGAGGGCCCCCCAAAACACTTCACCTACATCAACAACTACAAAGTAGGCCAGGGCATCGTGTTGGATGTGATGGCTGTGGGCTGCGAGTGTAAGAACTGTTTGGCGGAGCCCATAAATGGGTGCTGCCCCGGGGCCTCCCTGCACCGCATGGCCTACAACGACAAGGGGCAGGTCCGGGTCCGGGCGGGGCAGCCCATATACGAGTGTAACTCCCGATGCAGCTGTAGCACCGACTGTCCTAACAGGGTGGTGCAGAAGGGCATCCAGTTCGACCTGTGCATCTTTAAGACGGAGAACGGCCGGGGGTGGGGCGTCCGCACGCTGCAGCATATCAAGAAGAACACGTTCATCATGGAGTACGTGGGCGAGGTAAGACCTGATCAAAAGCAAGTTCTTCTGTCCTGTCAGGGTTCACCGTCTGGCTTAATGCAGTTTACTCATCAAGGAAACGACATCTAAAGTAACACAACTGACCAAACTGTCACAAGACCACAAAATGACATGTATGTCCCCGCAACAGCTATCTGCTGGAATGTGTGTTTAATTCAGACACAATGTCATGTTAAAGCCGAGCGTCTGACTCGCTGCTTTGTTGGATGACCACTACAGATGTCCAAAGCAAACCTCTCTTGGAAAAGTTGCTATTGGCTATTTACTGTAGCCCTTCTTTTGTTTGAGACATGTGCAGAGTGCACCAGAACAGAAGCCAGCAATCACAGCTCTTGATATTACAGTCCTGATGGACTTATGCTGCTTGATCACTTAGTCACTGACGTAAACCGGTGGACCACACTAGGGCTGCAACAATGATGTCGATTATGAAAAATCGTCGACGCGTATTTTGGTCGTCGGCGCATCGTTTGTAATGAAAAGATTCAGAGCTACCGGTCATTTTCATTCGGCATTGCAATGCACTACATCAGGGGCCCAATACGTCGGCAGAGGTAGTGCGGGTAGATCGCATGCCACTAAAAAAACAACAACTGTATCAACAAAACCCATCTCAATCACCACGGACGCTGCGCCCGCAATGGTCGGTCGCTTGAATGGATTTATTGTTAAGTGCAGGGAGAACGATGCTTTCCCCGACTTCCTTAATTACCACTGCATAACAAGCATTATGCGCTAAACGCTAAACAGGAAAGAGATCACGGAGGTGGCATCGAAGATCGTCTATTGGAGCGAGAGCTCTTCAAAGACAGCTGTTCATCACACTGATGTGAGACGGCTTATAGAGCTCTGTCCAGAGATAAATGAGTTACTCCATGTAGTTAAACATGCGGAATACAACCAACTAAATGACCATCAGTGGCTGCTAGACTTGGCATTTTTAACCGATCTGTTGAATGAGCTTGACCGTGGTTGATATGATCAGCTCAGTTAATGCTTTCAAACGGAAAACGCTTGTCTGTCCTCAAAGCTGCAGCGCCATGGTTTGAGGAACTTGACAAGTGTCTGTCAGAGTTTATTTATGTGAGTCAGCCTTTTCTCACATGAAAAATATTAAGTCCAAACATCGTTCCACCAGCAGCAGCTACTAATGTAGGTAGATATTTTTGACTTGGTCATTTTAAAAGTAGCTTTTAAAAAGTGTGGGCCCCCCTGCTCCAGAGCATGTCAATATGCTCACGTTTCTGCATTACAATCTAAAACGTGTGTAAATTGTGTTCCCCTGAAGGAGGGAGCAGCAAGACGTGGGACTGCAATAAGCCATTTTGATTTACTTTTAAACCCTTGCACTTTAATTGTCGGGTAGGATGGACAATTTTTTTTTTACTTTTGGACTTTGAATGTCAGTTATTTTGCACTTTCAGAGGCTTGATTGCTATTTCGAGTTACTTTTAAAACTTTATTTGTACTTTTTCTTTACTTTTAAAGCATATTTGCACTTTAATTTGTATTACTATTTAATTTATTTGTTATAATGTTCTGATGTTCAGATCTTGTTACTCAAATACAAGTTCAAATTCCAACATTTTGAGTCATTTTAATGGGAAATAGTCATTAGATTAGTCGACTAATCGAAAAAATAGTCGATAGATTAGTCGATTATGAAAATAATCGTTAGTTGCAGCCCTAGACCACACATCACTCTCATGCTGCTGTTGTGTTAACAACTGTGTTTGAACTTGAGTATTTTGCTTCTGCTGGGGGAAGAGAGGCTGATGGAATCCGGCCCAAAGGGATTGGACATCTCTAATACCAAGGCATGAGTGTCTTTGCTTACCATATTATATTCATATTTACGGAAACTAGATGCAAATCTAAAATTGTAAATCAATTTAAAGCTTGATGATACCATACACGTTGTAATTAGCATCATCGACCTTATCCAAGTACTTGACTACATAAAACATGTTGGTTTGGTCTGTGACAAGAGAAGGTAGGAAACGAAGTTAAAGAAGTTGTAAGAATGAATACTTGAAACTTGTGGGTACAAAGTCCCACAAGTCCCACAAGTTCCAGTGAACGTTTAAACGGTTAAACCCACAGCTGGCAGCTACAAACAGTACATGGATGTTTAGCAATGAAGAGCTGAGGAGCTGCAGGGGGCTGTGGCCTCCACACACACACCTCTCCCTCACTCACCTGTTAGATTAACAATCGCTGTTTTCACACAATTACAACCTGAAATCCAAACACACACCTCCTACTATTGGAGCTACCTGCTAGCAAACAGTCAAGATGAGTCATCAAAAAGATTTTTGTTTCACAGGGACAGAAAAGAGATTTTAAAAGAGGCATTTTCATATGAAAATACTTGTATTTGAGTCTTATTTAGCATATTTTTATGAACTGTTGACCGACCAGATGCGGGCCGTGGTTGAAGGGCCTAAAAAGCCGTCCAGCTGCAATGCGAACAATGCACAAACATGTTGGGTCATTCATCAACAGCTGCAGCCATGCAGCGTATAAAGTTAGCTGCAACGCTTCATGTGTGAACGTAGCAGTGCAGCGTGTGTTCAGTTTAGTTGTCTATGACTAAATACTTCAACTCCTCAGTCACCCTGAAGTCACTCTTTGGGGTCTGGACCCAACACTGGTTCCCGTTCTTAGACGAAAACACGGACAACTCTCACGTTTTAAGGACCACCTGCGGATTCAGGTGAAGGGGGTTAGCCCCAAAGTTGGCAACAAGTCCGGCTCCCTTTAAGTGGACTGACCTTTTAAGGTGGACCAGCTGTTCTCCTTTAAGTGAAAAGCCACTCCTCTGAGTTTTGCTCAGCGTTTAAATATTTCTTTTAACTGTGTGTGTGTGTGTGTGTGTGTGTGTGTGTACGGTAACTTATTGACATCCTTTTTGTCTTGCTGCCTGCTGGTGTTGCAGCGCTGCTCTCCCTCATTGTCTAGTCCTTCAGGGTCCATGTTTGGCAGTGCTATACTGCTCTAAATGAATGGTGCTAAACATCTTCTTTTTTTTTTTTTTTACTGATATTTTTTGTGTGCAGATATTGACGCTTCCAGTAAATATCTGGAGTGAGTATTTAAGACTTTTTGTGTTGACTGAGGCTGTGTTCCATGTCCTGCTGCGTTTCCTTCAGATCATCACAACAGATGAAGCGGAGAGGAGGGGTCATGTGTACGACCGCCAGGGCTCCACATACCTGTTTGACCTGGACTACGTGGAGGACGTGTACACGGTGGACGCAGCGCACCAAGGCAACGTCTCCCACTTTGTGAACCACAGTGTGAGTGTCTTCAAACTGAGCACAAAATCTACTGTTTACTGACTGCAGGCCGCTTTGTGGGAAGGTTGCACTCACTCACTCACTCACTCACTCACTCACTCACTCACGGAAATATCGATACAGCATAGTATTGCGATAGTTTGCGTTGCGATATTGTATCAATACACGGAAGCCAAGTGTCGATCTTTTATGTAATCAATTATGGGAGGCATCGGAGAAAGAAATGCGCCGTCCGCGTGTAAACGAACCGTCTGGACTTCCTGTCACTCGGTTGCACAGCTGTTGCACGGCGCACATGACAACATCCGCGACACGGCGCTGGTCAAAGACGTAAAAAAAAAACATAAATCAAACTGGCTGCTGGTCCTCTCGTAGCGCTGTAATTGTCAACTGGTGACTTTCGGCCGAAAGTCACCAGTTGACACGGCCGCCTGTTAATCCGTAACACCGGCATCCAGACGCAGTTCCTGGAGAAGTCAAACTCTTTGCACGGACATAAACCACAGAGATAAGCCCCGCCCCCTCTCCGGCGCGTCCAGCTCGACTGACGCGGCTATGCAGACTGTAATGCAAACAGTTCAGTTTGTCATGTGCAACATTTATGAAAGTGTTGGTCAGTTTGTCCCATTTTCTGCAATAAAAATGATTGAAGTGAGATTAACAGACTGAACTTTATCTTATTAGATGAATTATGTTGACAGTTTTCCTTTGGGGACAATTTGCGGTGGAAAAAAAGGTAATAAATCGCAATATATCGCGATACTCAATGTATCGCAGTATCGTGATAATATCGTATCATGGGACCTCTGGTGATTCTCAGCCCTACTGTTTACGCTTTAGAACAAGGCATGTCATAATATTAGTTTTTATAATTAAGATGATAGAAGTCAACAATGCCAGAACTTGCCATCACCCTTTTTCTGTTTTTGATTATTGATATGTGGATAAATCCTATCTCTCATGGGAAGTCTTGAAAGGGGGTCCTGCATCTCTGCAGCCTCATGTAACGTAAAGCACTAACGTTGTGACTTGTTGACCATGTAACCTGCAGCGTGTGCAGCACACACATTCTGGAAATGCACTGTGTTTTGTATCATTAGCATATCCTCATGTGAAAGCATAGTCAGAGAAGCTCCTGACACGGTTTGTGTTGTTTTTGCAGTGTAACCCCAACCTGCAGGTATTTAATGTGTTCATCGACAACATTGATGAGAGGCTCCCGAGAATTGCTTTATTTTCAACACGGGCTATTCGGGCAGGAGAGGAGCTCACCTTTGACTACAAAATGCAAAGTAGGTGTCATTGATCGAGCAGAATTAAGGTACAACATGCAGCATTTTCCTTTCAAAGTGGGAAACCATCCTGTCATCTCTTACCTCTCAACTCAAAATGAATTTGGCTGTAACGAATGAGCAGCATGTAACAGGAAGTCGAGGCCTGGATATCAGCTGATGGAGCCCCTCGGCCACAGAGGCGGATGGGTTCTGATGCCTGTATGAGGAGATGCATCTGTGAACGGTTCGTGTTCAAACAAAGTTAAGTTGCTGGCTTTTCAACTGAGCCTTCTGTTTGTTTCCAGTTGATCCAGTGGACACAGAAAGCACCAAAATGGACTCCAGTTTCAGCGTAGCGGGACTCCCCAGCTCTCCAAAGAAGAGGATTCGAGTGGAGTGTCGGTGTGGATCGGACTCGTGTCGGAAATACCTGTTCTGACAAAGGATGCTGGGATCGCATCACTGCCATCCGTGAACAGATGGACAAAATTGTACAGATTTGTATATGAATTTATATTTTGTTTTTTTTATGAAAGCATAAATTCACCATTTACTTTTTAAATGTGAACATGACAAACCCTTCCTCGATGAAAACCACAACACAGATGATTTACTTGAACAGAAGCCTCCTGGTTTCCAGCGAGGTGAGGGCCCATCCCTTTCTCTGCATTAGAAATGTATTCTACAATGACATGACTATTTGCCCAAGCCTTTTTATCACTGTTAAGTGATAATTCCAGTTTATTACAGCTTAGGTTTTATTTCCCCATCACTTCTACCAGTGAAAACATTACTCTCACCGGGTGTAGGAGCTTAAACACTTAAAGAAGTGTGATGGACGAAGATGGACGAGCCGGTCTGAGACACAACTCGACCTTCAAGGGGAAATGAAGGTGAAGAGGGAAGTTGCGACGGTCTTGTAAACATCCACTTCCTGCTTCAGCTTTGACCTGCTCTACTTACCTTAGTGTGCTGTGCAACGAGGAATCAGTAGCAATATATCCCTCCATGGTCTGTTTCCACCCAGCCTGCTCCTCTTTTGGATTCTTTTTGTGCTCACAGATCTCCGTTATTAACTTGGGCAATGCCATAACTAGTAGACATGATGGACACGAGTATGAAAATTAGATCCAAGTTGTAATGATGTTTTCAAACTACTGCGTAGTCGTAATGGTCCACTTCCCCCTGTGTTGTGTCTGGAAGTGGTCCCACCTTCCAGACGCAACACTGATCTCAGAGGACATTTAATCAGTAATTCTCAAACTGCTGGCGAACAGTTACTTGGATCTACTGAAATGAAGACGCATCGATCACGAGAGGATCCAGACCAACAGTTGGTACGTTGCTGAGTCTGAAGAGCAGTAAAGGGCCAGTGCTTGGTTTTGCTTACAGGCCGTTCTTACATACACACGATGCATATCCCCAATCGTCCACATGACCATTGATAAGAGGCTCAGAGTCTTTGAACTCAACAGGTGAGTTGATCTGCAGGCCACCAGTGTTGGTGATTATGGTGAAGTGATGGAGATCATTATGTTTTCTATGTTTTCCTTCTTGTGACTGTACAGTATCTATTTCGTGGTCAGTAGGTGAGTCTTTTTACAGTGTTTCTATTGCAACACTGTCGGTATTAGTACTTCAGTGCATGTCTTTTTATAGGTGAAGAACAAAAACAATGTAAATAAATAGATTGAAGATAACTGATGCTTTCATGTTTTTTATTGTATTTCTATGTGCTGGATATGGAGTGACTAAGTTTTGGCATTGAAAAGGGAAACATTAGCACTGACAAAAGATCTGTTTTTTAAATATCAGCCTTTAAATCTTTTCTTCAAAAAAAGCTTTTTTTGAATCTTTAACTTTTCATTGTGCTTTGGCGTGGAGGGGAGGGGTAAGGGGAGTGTGATTTACATACTTAAACTTTATTACAGTCGTCATATTACATATTTTACACACATGAAATGTTGTCTCAGCGTATAATAATACTTCAATTTTATATAGCACTTTTCTAAATACCCAAAGACACTTAAATTGAACCCATCCTGAGCAATTTAGTGTGCTGCTGTGAAGGGACTGGGGCTTCGGTGTTTTGCTCAAGGACACTTGGGCATGCAACCTATGGGGAGACCGGATCAAACCAGCGACCTTCCTCCATGTCCTACAGCCCATATTATATATACATCCCTGTTTAATGGCTGTGTTTTTGGTCAGTACTGATGTTTCCCTTTTTTATACCCAATTTTTTTATTTCAATGCCAAAACGTATGTCGCTGTTCTAGCTGCTCTTAGCTCCGAAGGGCTTAGTTCACTTTCAAAGTGCGTCACACTCTTTACCACTAGGTGGTGCTGCTGACCTGCTATAGCTCAGACCATCATACACAACATGTTGGAGTTTCACGACCTCCAGCACAACGGTTGGTATTTCTGTTTCTTGTTATAACAATCTTCACGTCCTTCTGATTCATATCAGAGAAATACTGACGCTACACTTCCTCATACATATATATATGTTATATATATATGTAAATATGTATATATATTTTATATATGAAAATAGGTATATAAATATATATACAGATAAAAATATGTATTAAAAGTGATCAAAGGCTTGAGGTTTCATGGAACGGCGTGGAAGTGGTGTGGCGACTCTTTCATATGGTTCTTGATCATACAATTCAATTCAGTTTATTTGATATAGCCCAACATCACAAATACAAGTTTGCCTCGGAGGGCTTTACAATCTGTACACATAACATCCTGTCCCGGGACCTCACATCGGATCAGGAAAAACTCCCCTAAAGAGATAGTAAAAACCCTTTCACAGGGAAAAAAGGGAAGAAACCTGAGGGAGAGCAACAGAGGAGGATCCCTCTCCCCGGATGGACAGAAGCAATAGATGTCATGTGGCCAGAATGAATAGCGTAGTTACAGCACATTACATGAATATGACAGAAATTATTCATATAATGAGTAGTAGGCATGGTCCATGATCCAGATAACCACGATCCATGAAGCAGAGGGAGGGAGAGGAGAGGGAGGGGGCATCAGCAGGGCCATGGCAGCAGGCAGGACCGCCAGACCGGTTCCATCAGCATGTTTACGTATGTGCGCGCGAATTGTTCTGTAGTTTCTGTTCTCAACGAGCACAGAGCGCTCACAGGAGCCTCGCGCTGCAGTGTCCAAATCCAGTGGTGAACATTAATCCGAAGTGAACATTAATTGCGCATGAGATACCGTTAGCTGTCCTTCACATCTCCACCTCATTCAACCAGACTTCAGTGCACTTGTTCAAGCCAACACAGACTGGACTTTTCTCACTGTTTAAGAAAAACTGAACTGAACAAGATCGAAAGCACTTTTTGCAATTGCTGGTCTTTAACATACATCTTTAAGGTAAGCACAGGTCTATTAATTAGGCTATATTGTGGTACATAGACAGTCATTGAGGCGCAACAATAGTTTTCTGGTTGAATGTTCAGCTCAAGTCTAGCATGAGCAGATGAACATGAATCAGAATAAGTTCAGGTATTGCACATCTTTAGTAGCCTGACGATGTCATACTCATAATTCTAGTGAGAATATGAGTCTGATACTGCTCCATTGGGCTGTGATTATGGGGCGTTTCAACCCAACCAGGAAAAAAAATGCCTCTTCGCTCAATTGGATAGACCTACATCCAATCAGAGCAACGTAGTCATCATCGGGGCCAGCTGATAAATTAAACTTTTACCGAATCCCGTAGGAAGGACGGCAAAAACATCTTTTCGATCGACAAATGCCTTGATCGCGTTTCTCTGTTCCTCTTTCAAAATGAATGTCTTCTAAAACATCTCTATCTACACATCTCAGCTCTCTAGCGGCAGCCATGTTTGTTGAAAACGAATTCAACCCAAGCGCTCTTTGGTGACGTGATTGATTACGTTACTGTCATCTGTCCATCATCGTATAAAGCCCGCCCTGACAATTTGATTGGTCCAAACAATTTTGGATTTTGGATAATTTCTCCCCAACGGAGCAGTGCCAGACCGAACTTCCAGACCTCAACTGTTGTGGGCGGGGATAAGTTCGGCTGGTACCAGGCTACATCTTTAGCATACCACCCAAAAATCCTCTAGAATGCATGAAATAACATCTACTTAAACCAAAATGTCCTGGGGTGGACATCAGCTATCAACCAATGTTGTCCATCTCCAGTAGGCCGCCCCTATCAACGACTTTGGGCCCCACAAACCACCAGAATGCAGGTACAACATGGGTACAACGCCAAATTAATTCCAATTTCCTGATATTTGAGCCACCAACGCGTGTGGCTGCGTGCGCGGCAACATTTTGGTCACCCCCGACAAAATCTCACTCCAAGGTTTTTTGAAATGTTGGCAGCTCTGCTGTTTATAACTACAAACTCTTATAAAGAGGAGAGAAAAATGTCATGTGTTGACTATGAGACTAGACAAAACTATGCAGACCCAAAGTCCCATCAATATTTGTGGCTAATCTGGTAGGGTGCTCGTCTTTGGACTGCAAGATAGCAGGTTCGATCTCCACGTGAGGTTTATATTTTAAACGCATATCTTTTGCTACGTTTACACTGAGCGTCCTCACCACGCCGGACTTTTAGATCACCGCAAACGGAGGAGGACGGATCCGTTTTTACTAGCGGACGCCTCAGTGTCTCATGAGCTGCCACAGAACCAGCAGCAGCAGTGGAGTTTGTGGCTCCGTAGCCGTGGGTTGCCGACCCCGCCTCCTCAACCTGCACTGCATCTCTTTCTGCGTGTCAAGAATCACGTAGTGTTTCTGACTCGCCACTTCAGCCAATTAAATGACTGCATCTTGTCTCGAAGGCGCATTGGAAAACGTGGAAATGTTTTTTTCTCTCTTCTGGGAGACGAACATAGTATAGATAATAATACAAATACGTTTTCAAATATATTGTGCAAGATATTTTTTTTCGTATTGGTAGAAACAATTGTGTCTTTCCCAAACTTTGGTTGTGACGAGTCCCTATGGACCCTATGCAAACCTTACTACTGAACATGACAAAAGGAGGAGTGGCTTGTCCCTCACAGGGACCCTTACTACTGAACATGACAAAAGAAGGAGTGGCTTGTCCCTCACAGGGATCCTTACTACTGAACATGACAAAAGAAGGAGTGGCTTGTCCCTCACAGGGACCCTTACTACTGAACATGACAAAAGAAGGAGTGGCTTGTCCCTCACAGGGACCCTTACTACTGAACATGACAAAAGAAGGAGTGGCTTGTCCCTCACAGGGATCCTTACTACTGAACATGACAAAAGAAGGAGTGGCTTGTCCCTCACAGGGACCCTTACTACTGAACATGACAAAAGAAGGAGTGGCTTGTCCCTCACAGGGACCCTTACTACTGAACATGACAAAAGAAGGAGTGGCTTGTCCCTCACAGGGATCCTTACTACTGAACATGACAAAAGAAGGAGTGGCTTGTCCCTCACAGGGACCCTTACTACTGAACAGACTGTTTATGTTGTTCCCTGATGAAAGACAAATGTTTCTTCTTCAGCATGATATTAAGCTGTTTTACATTAGAATAAAATAGTCTATAACATCTGAAAATAAATACAATATTTAATTGAATGACCAGTTATATAGAAGCAGTAAAAAAATAAAATACATCTTTTTTTTCTTCCCTAGCATATATTTTAGATCTATGTACTGTTGTTAACTTGCTGTTGCTCCAGAGGGCCTGTTATATTGTTCTGATAACATTACTTTAAAATAAATTTGGCGCGTAATGCGATTAATCTCAGAAAAATCATGAAATTAATCAGTTACATATATATATATATATATATATATATATATATATATATATACACATGTATTGTAATTGTGCTTTTATGTATTTTATTCTATTTATGTCTTTTGTATTATCTGGACCTTGAGTCTGTAATAAAAGTTTGATTGATTGATATTATATATATATATATATATATATATATATATATATATATATATATATCAAAGTCAGTTTTTTTATTTGTCACTTCTTCCATTTGTGCAAACATACAGAAGACCTGACATTTTGTTTCTCTACTGTCTGAAAATAAAGTGAATAGTGCAACATTTAAAAAAGTAAAAAATACACAACATATAACATATAAACAACATATAAACATAGTGCAGAAACATATAAACATAGTGCAAAGACATATAAACATAGTGCAAAAACAAATTAGACATATAACATATAGTGCAAAAACATATAACATATAGTGCAAAACAAATTAGGAAACTCTTTAAGTGAGCGTTAGTAGCAGCGGTCAGACAGTTTAGCAGCAGAGTCTAGATGTGGGAGTGGTGAGGTAGAGAGTTCAGCTTCCTGACAGCTTGGTGGATGAAGCTGGTTGACAGCCTAGTGGTGGAGCCCGGAGGCTCCGGTATCTCCTCCCAGAGGGCAGGAGGCTGAAGAGACCGTGTGAGGGGTGGCAGGAGTCGCTCACAATCGAGGTCGCTTTGCGGGTGAGGCGGGTGTTGTATATGTCCTGCAGGGAGGGGAGGGGGGGAGTGAGGCACCAATGATTCTTATATGTGTGTGTGTGTGTGTGTGTGTGTGTGTGTGTGTGTATGTATATATATACATATACATATATATTATATATATAAGTATTCATCAGGGGTAAGAAAAAGATATTAGGAGGTAATTCTCCCCTGGTGGAATGCTAACATTAGCAAGCTAGGCTAACTACCTTCCCCTTTCTAAACTATCTTCTTGTGTTGTGTTCTTTGCATTGAAAGATATGAATGTCTTAGAGATCCAAATGAGACCTTATTTGTACCTTTGCTACAAGCGTTTAATATAAAGGAAACAAAGTAGCACACAGTGGTGAAGTCAGGTCTCCACTTTATTGAATATTCTGCTCCAGAGAGTAAACATGTCCAACAGGTGTCTCTGCAATCTGACGTTAGTTCACTTCTATAAACATCATCAATGTTAGCAACAAAATGATGTCAACACTGACTCTTTTTACATTAACTATGCGTTATATTCCAACACACAGGCCTTAACAAAATCTATATGTATTATTATTATTATAAGCTCTGAATCACAAGTACAAGTAATTAGAAACATATCTGATGTACCAAATAAAGTGGAAACTTTACTGGAGCTCCATAAAAATCAGCAATGTGCTTAACATCTGATAAAATGGTGTTAACAGTGTCTCTTTCCAGAGTAAAGTCATTAGTTGAACTTTAGTAAAAAATGAATATTAAGCCAAGATAACTATTTTACAAATATAACACAAAAATGAAAAGAAACAAATGCTAAATTAATCAAAGGCACTTTCCCTTATATGTCATAACATAATCAATGATATATTCACTAAAACAAGTTATGCAATGTTTTACACGAGCTTTGATAGTATATGTCACCATACTAGTGTTTAAAACTTTACTTGTAAACCCATCTCTCTATTAACAGACCAAGGATCTAACAAGGCATTGATCTTATTCTACAGATAGACAGTTGTGTTCATCATAAACTGAAGGCTGGGTAAAGCTGATTCACTTGTTGCTTCCTTGTTTCCATCAGACAGAGAGGTCGTTATCTGCAGCGTTTGGGTCCAGGGTGAGATCACAGCCATCTGATGGAGAGACCAAAACAAATGCATTAATTCTGATGGTCAAACGGGTTTCTGGAAGACAGTAATTACTACGGCGTATTTTTGACTCATAAGCATTTGTAAAACTTACGCCAGATCAGATATCTTTGGTCTATGATTGGCCAAAAAAATTGTCATGGACCTGAATGCCATCCATGTAATAGTAGACAGTTGCTCCTTTGTACTTCTCATTTGGAAGGACTGTGATGAGGTAACGGAACTCTTTTTCGTCCTTAGTTTTTTCGACTAAGGCTTGGAATTTTTCGGCTTGTTCTCTCATTCTGGTAAAAACTTCTTCTGAGTAGAACCACTGGTATTCATTGGTACTCCCTAATGTAGGGGAGTCCAAGTAGGTGGCCATCTCATCAAGGAAGGTATCCCCTCTTTTCATGGAGGTGAAAACAAAGCACACAGCATACGTTTTATCTCCAGCAAGAACTTCTCTGTCCAGCTCAGACTGATTTTTGATGATCTTTGCTCCCTCCATCCTATCCACACAGGCTTTGACGACGTTGATTTCTCTCTCTTTACATTTCAGCCACTTGCTCAGTTTATCTTGACTGAATGGTGAGTTGTGTCTGTCTTCAAAGACTTTTTCTGCTGAGCTCTCATCTTCGTTACCTTCACGGATGGAGGGGAGTTTCTTCTTCATGGTCCGCTGGAGGTTAGATGCATAGTACTGACACAACTTTTGGAACGTTTCTAACTCTTCTTGAAGAATTAGAAAGTTATCTACCACTCCACCTTCCAGAGAATCGTTGCATCTCATTCGTATTTCCCTCAAATCTTCAAGAGCATCCTGCGTCTTCCTCACCAGTCCAACGCTGATCTCACTCTTCAGCTCAGCAGCTTCGGGATACAAATTCGTCAGTGGCATCAGCCAGACCTTCACTGGGACAGAATTCTCTCCTTTTTCTCCCAGTAGCTTTGGAAGTTGTGCGTAGGTCTTCACTGCGTCTTCATATGTTGCAGGGTTACTTTCAAGGATGAAGTCCCCGATGAATTTGCAGGAGCATTTATCAGTCAGGGCTTTTTCTTCATCGGTCAGCTTGATGCCAGCGCTCGCTTCAACACTAAATGAGGGGATCTTGTTTATCAGAGCTTTCATGTTGCCCTGGATGTCCTGAACGCTGCTGGCCTCTATCTTCTCACTGTCGAACACAAAGAAAGCATTTGCCCCATAGAGGATGCCCGTGACTACATGTGTTGCCGAGCTCTTCTTAATGACATTAATTTGGTGGTCGTCTGTGGTGAGATGGTCGATCCCTGACAACTGTTTGAAGTTGGTGGTGGATTTGTACTGACACGTCACTCTGCTCTGATTCTTGAATTTCTTCTGATCATTCAGATACTTGGCAGATCCTTCAACTTCAATCAGTCCACAGAGGAAACTGGCCTTCAGAGAAGCTTCAACATCCAGCAGAGAGGACTTGGATTCAATGGTGTCAGATGTAGTAATTTCAAATTGACTGCTGGATTGAAGGTTTTCAATCATCATCCCTTGTAGAGTTTCATTGTCCCACAACGTCATACCTTTAGAAGTTGGAAAACATAAAGCAGGAGGATCATTTAGTTTAATAAAGTAATTTAATCAATTTTAAAAAACAAAAGAAGATGTGGTTATAGGCACGGTTAAGAGGCAGAGGGGAAAAATATTTATATTGTGCTGTGATAAATAAGACAATTTAACTGTTGTTAATTTGTCCGTGTTTCTGTGATTATGGACCGCAACATTACAACAAAATTATATATATATATTAGTGCTGTCAAGCGATTAAAATATTTAATCATATTTAAGCATTTTAATGCTCTTATCAACATGAAAAAGTGGATTTTTCTTGCTTTATTTTATTGAAAAACAACTGCCAGGGCGGTACAAAATAAAATCACTGCACATTTCAGGTAAACAAGGGTTTACAAAATAAAATTATAGAGTGCACCAGGCATGAAAATGGGTCAGGGCTGAAAAAGGTGAGAAGGATATTACCCCTCTAGGAGGGTCCGGGGGCATGCTCCCTCGTAAGAAAAATTTAAATATTCCATATTTTAAAGCATCAATCTGATGCATTTTGAGATGCATTTTTTGCCAACCTGGGGAGAGCTGGAGAAACTTAACTTCAGCCATGAGTCAAAAATTATTATGGCCTCCTTACTAAGTATTATGCAAGCCATTTCATGCCAGCCTGTCACTGGTCTAACATTTACAGTATATGAGGCACAATGTGGTAAGGGAGAGCATGGCTGCCTTTGTTAGCATCATTTATATCTTTGATGCAGAGAATGCATCTGGCGAATCCCTGCCTGTTGATTTTGGAGAATACATCTCCTAGATGAAAGGACACCTCTTGCCCTTTTATTGAGACCTTGCCTTCCAGTTTTAGCCACGACCAGTTCCAGCTGCATTTCAATCCAGCTGTTTAACAATGGCTGCATCCTTCTCCCCTAACACACTCATTCTGCAAAAATAATGTTTGTATTAGTGTTAACTTCTAGTTTAGCCTTATTCAGACCTGCCAACCTTGATATATAACCTATATATTGATAAGTCATTAAATACTCGTCATGCATTATATTGCATTGCATATAATGTGTGCTGGTCAATTAGTCTAAAATTAATTTTAGACAAATTTTTACCAGCGTACTTTGACGTCAAAATGCGTATCCGCTACGCAAGTTGCGTACAGGTTGGCAGGTCTGCTTATTGATAGAACGGTGGACCACTTTACCTTCTGCCTTGTCAGTCCCCTCACCTCAAAATCTACCTCCTCAAAAACGGTAGCGTTATGCCGTGTTCACACCGGATGCGCCGTGTCCGGTGTGAACACGGCATAAGCTAATAATTTCCCACCGGAGCTTTAGCTAGCTGGCTAACGTTGCGTTCTCTCCTGCTGTGTTCAATGTGTTCACTCGCGCTCCCTTCTGGCACGCGCACCTGTTCTCAGTTCACTGAATATCATTCATTTTGCAGTATCGCGCTCACCATTCATTCATTTAAACCGTAACGTTAGCCTAGCTTCCAAGCCCAAACGGCGTGCCTATTGTTTTGCTTCCGGTTGACCTACATCCGGCGTGGTGCTCGCGGAAAAAAATTAATTGAAAAATTAAAATGCGTTAACGCCGTTAATAAAAATGACGGCGTTAAAATTGGTTTGCGTTAACGCCGTTAATAACACGCTAATATGACAGCACTAATATATATATATATATATATATATATATATATATATATATATATATATATATATATATATATATATATATATATATATATATATATATATATATATGTACTGTTGCGGCCCATAATCACAGAAACACGGACAAATTATAGAAGAATAACAACAATTAAATTGTCACAGCACAATACATCAGCTACTACTCCAGCAGTGGCTCTCAACTGGTCTGGCTCCGGGACCCATCATCACCCTGAATGACAAGAGACCCAAATCGAGGAACATTCTCAACTTCTCAAATGTATTGAATGAAAAGATGGTGCAGTTTGACCCTGAGATGGTACAGGATATGTATGCCAACACAAAAACAAGTTTAATGATAAACCAAAACGAGCAGCTGGTGGCGATGCTAGAGAGGGAACTATTCCCTTTTACTCTCAATTAGCTGCATTTGAATTAAAAACCCAAAGTGCATCTTCAGGACACGAGGTATTACAACATCCATAACAATTCAGAATCTTCAGTCATTTTTAAACCGACTCAACAGCTTTCATGCAAACAAAAAAGTCAACAACTAAGAAGTAGTTTCAAAAAGACTCAAATGACCTAACTTTAACTGAGAATACTCACTGAATCTGTGACCAACACTTTACTGTGGAACAAGTCACTGTCTGGAGGAGCAGCTTTTCCACAAATTCAAAATAAATTAAACAAAAAGTACAATTCAAAAGGATTCATATATACAAAATTAACTTTTCTTGTGATTACCTCATCAGTAAATACGGAAAAACATTGTGCTTTACAGAAAATTAAGCAGCACTCAATTCTCCTCACGACCCCCAAGTTTTTTTTTCTGTCATGCAGGCAGCGCCATCAGTTGTGAATTTTATATTCAGTAGGCTGTTTAATTTAATTATCCTAAAAACCCAGAGTCTCCCCATATCAGGATGGTTTGACCCAACCACACGCTGCTGAAAACATGGAGGACAAGTCCCTTCAAAATAAAACCACAGGATGAAAAAGGCAAAGGTCTGCGACCCACTGAAAACGGGTCCGCGAACCACCCCAGTTGAGAATCACTGTACTACAGCATGCTTCCCTAAAATCTTAACTAATGAATGTTCACAACTACGTTTTGGAATGACAAAGCATTCACTAATTATTTTAATATTGAATAAGAATGTTAAAAAGGTGAGGATTAAATAGTGAAACTATTTCAAAGTTCCTTTACGCAAAGCTGTGATAGGCAGACATATTTATAAATATTTTTAATAATGATGTAATCTAGTCTCAGACTTACCTGGGATCAGTTCATCTCTCCGAGCATCGTAGAGCATTCCTAGGGTGAAAGGTCGACCTAGGGCAGCAACGTTACGGAGATCTGAGGCCATTTCTCCAACCTGATGGTAAAAGTGACCACACAGCCTTCAGTACACTTTACACTGTTAAACTCATTTAGTCTGTTAGAAATGCAGTATTTCCCTGTGGACACCAGCCTGACAGTGACAGTTTTACACAGACTG